>JAFIDM010014012.1:62925783-62959693 GCA_023159025.1 Thereuonema tuberculata
ATAAACCTAGTAGAATGGTAACAATGACAATAATGATAATAATAATAATGTTTGTAACTTTTACGATATAATAATAATAATAATAAGTGGTTTGAAGTCTAATTAGTAATATTTAAAACCTATTACTTATTTCAGTAATAAATTAAGCGTGGAAAAGCTAAACACTGAAATTTTATTCAAACTGCACATTCATAATCCACTCTGTGTTTTCGCAGGGAGTCAACACAATTGCCTGCTTGGTGGGGTATCTTTCCTGAGTTTGGAGCAAAGACGCTTCAGGCGCTCACGTGACTCCCTCATGGCTTCAAAGAAAATGCAATGCAAGCAAACAATGTGCAAAAGAGTGGCATTTAACAATATAAAACGCTCATAAAATATAATATTATATTTAACAGGTAATTTATGACTTAGTTTACATAGAAAAAAATATGAGGATGTGTGGGAAGTGGCTACTTCCATTTGTAATTTCTTCACAACGAGGAGCACTATGGAATCAGTCTAACTTCCACTTTATTCAACTCACAATTGAATAACTTTCATGCTGCCTGAGTCTTGCTGACATTTGTAGGCGCTATTTCGAAATAAACGAGCTGGGACGTCTTTGGCCAGTAGGGCGTCATAGCCCATTTTACTATAATTAAAAACACAAAGAATGTAACATTTTCTAATCTTGGAACAATTATTTCTGTTCTGTTACAATAAACTCACTTGACAATTCTTGCTTTTTGTTTTGTTTTTTTTGTTTTTTTCTGATTTTCATCATCAGCAACAAAAGCAATTTAATATCCACGTTATAATCGAAATTAATGAATATCTTAAATGTTTCTTCTGTTTACTTACAGAAAAAGTTAGGCACTAATAAAAATCTCTCGAATTACTCACGAAATTCGGAAATCCGGTCACTTCTCGAAACAAAAAAAAAATACAAAAAAAAAAAAAAAAAAAGAAGAAAGAAAATTATTCAGTTTAATATGAATTAAGATTAAATTAAATAGATTCTCTGGCATTTCTCTAATCTTTGGAAAAGTTATATTCGTAGAAATAACCTTGGTCTTTCTCAGCATAATTTTAGTATGTCTGTGTAAATTTCTAATCACAAGAATTCTTTTTAGCTAGAATTTGTTCGTAATGAAGTCAACTGAGTGTAAAATTGAAGGCAGCTTACTTCGTAATGAAAAATGTAGCAGTTTACGTCAAAAGAATTCACAGAATTTTACGGTCAGTGTGATTTTGGCCAAAAAAATTGGGAAAAAAAATGGCATGGCTTAATCCTTCTTGAAAGCTCATTTTTTAGTAATTTATAAATAACACCTCCTTTTAGAGATGAAAGTCTTTAGCTTCGTAGAACAAATGCTTTTTGGAGTTTTAAACTCGATTAGTTTAACGAATTTATCTCAATTTATAACTGTTTGATTTAACCCTTCATTTCTGTTTCCGATGCCTACTGAGGCTTTAATACCAAACCTTTAAGGTTGTTTCTTCCTGTGCTTACAAATCGAGTTAGAGAAGTCAATTTTTCTTTTTTTTTTTTTGTGAGGCAGAATTTATCTTAAAGTTTATAAAACATTACATTTCGACAAATCGATTGAGCGGATGTCGAGTCATAAGGATCTGGAGTGAGAGAGAGACACTTCATGTAGAGAACATTTAGTGACAAGAAATTCTCATTTCCATTTAAAAAGATGAAATCTGCTAAAAACAAACTTTGGATTGAACCTCATTTTAAGAGTACTTTGTTTCTTGAGGTTGCGATGTCGTTTGCTGAAGTCTCCAATTTACATTCATTAGACATCAAACAAATATTAAACACGGTAAAGAAATAGAAATTGCCAAACTGCTTCCTGAAAACAGCAAAGATTGTAGTCAGAAAGCAGTTTCCAAATGACTGTCTGAAGGCTTCTAACCGCGTCAATTGTTTCGTGAATTCTCCTGAGTGGCATTTTATTTGTCTAAATTTGCAGAGTTTACTTTAGGAATTTATATATAAATGTATACATTTATATATTTATGTATATTTGTGTATTTGAATTATATTTCTACCCTCTACAATTATTATTATTATATATAAATTTTTGTTCTAAATCAGTAATCTAGTGAAATTTAGATTGTTACAGCCGAACAGATATAGGCGATAATATCTTTGCCGAGGGTTAAAGGCGGACGGGCGTTGGGCTAACTATTTGAACTGAATTTAGTCCCGTGTGTTGATCATAAAACGTGAACGTAAAGCGATTCCAAGGGCCACCCAGCCCTAGGATACTTAGATCTTAATGTATTCAGAAAAATAAGGAAAAACTCATTCTTTCCTACAAGATCTACGTTCATCGTTGTATTCAAGAGATAAACACACGATCCCTTGAAATATTATAAAAACCCTCTTTGATATTTGATCCGGAAGTTACATGAAATGCAACAGGCGGGCAGCTGTTTTAACGATAAATTATCTTCTAAATAGATGAAAGATTAAAACCAAAAAATGTAATATACATTTCAATCCGTAAATCGCATATATCTAGAATAACAATCTGAGCATTTTATCTTGAGGAATGTAATTTCCAAGTTATATCGTTGCTATTCGAAACTAGACCAGATATTTATCTGGATAATCTAATACAGTGAAAGAAGAGTCAGTTCTTGAATGGCTTTTATCTGATTTGCACAAATGTTTCGCCGTTTTTTGGAGCGCGTGGCTTTTGAATGAACACAGTCGTGGTCTTTGAAGGCAAAACGACAACTGGTCATGAATGGCCCTTCTGTTGGACGCGACCGTTCATTCTAGAACATGTCGTAGAGAAATATTGTGGATTTCTTTTTTTTTAAATATTTACATTGCGGAGAGCGTTATTCATAACTATAGCAAGTGATTGAGAATAAAACCACTCTTTTTGTGAACCAGTGGTTCCTGTCACAACTGCAACTGCCCAAATTCCATTCGTTGCTTTCAAAAAGAAAATTAAAAAAAATAATACACTCTATATTTCTCTGACATTGGCGAATGACTGGTATGCTCCAAGGAACCCTCTCCACCCCCACCCCGTTTTTTTAAAGTTATTACAGCATATGGGGAAAAGCCCAAATATTTTAGTGAAATTTGTATTTGTTTTTTTATTGAATAACATAGTAATATAGAAAATTGGCTCGGAATTACTTTCTTATGTTATTAAAACTGCTTTCATTAAAATTTTGTGTTTTTGTATTTCTTTTTCTTTAGTCGCGATTGAAAGTCTATCTGTAAGGATGTTACTTTTGTGAAACAAAGGAAGATAAAGCATAAATAGGCCACCACGCATAAAATATAAAGGATATAAATACGTTACTCGTCAAAGAAGCGTTGAGCGTTTCGAAAGTACTCATATTTCAATTATAAATAGACCTTACTGCATATTTTATGTGTGGTGGCCTAATTTTGTTTTATATATTATAAGATATACACGTTAAAGTTTCCTTCAAGAAAGGAAAATGGAGGAAGAAAATTCTACAGAAGAAAAAAGACATCATACTGTTAATATGTTTATTTATTATTAATATTATTATTATTATTCTGTCTCAGATTAAATGTCTGGTTTTTCACAGACATGTTCACAGACTTTTATGTTCTGTACAGCAAAAGAAGTTCAAGTTTTTAGATATTAGAAAATAACAATAATTAAATGATTCCTTGAACGCTGTCTCGTATTCATTCGGAAAATGCTAAAATGATCTTTTTTCTTTTTCTGTTGATGTTATCTTCATTGACCAAATATTGACCTTCCCATGAATAAGGGAAATTCTTGTCTCCTATCCTTAACATTTTGTGTTTTTGTATTTATTTTAACTTTTCTTTGTTTTGTAAAGTCGCAAAAGAAAGTCTGTCTGTAAGGATGTCACTTTTGTGAAGAAAGAAATGAAGACGGAGGAAGAAAATCCTAGAGAAGAGCAAAAAAAATTCTCTCATATTATTACCATATTTGAGATGTTTATTTATTATTAATATTATTATTATTCCGTCTCTTCTCAGATTAAATGTCTGGTTTTTCACGTGTACAGCAGAACATAAAAGAGGTTCAAGTGTTTAGATATTAAAAAATAACAATATTTAAATAATGTCGTCCATTCCTGGGCGCTGTCTCGTATTCATTCGCAAAATGCCAGTGATCTTTTTTTCTTTCTGTTGATGTTATCATCACTGGTCTTCATTGACCAAATATTGACCTTCCCATGACTAAGGGAAACTGAAGCTCAAGAAAACGGGAGGGAAAAAAACGAAATCCCAGGAACCAACTGGACAACAAAGCATCCCTTGTGTGGAGGAACCACCATGTTATTGGTGTCGCCATAAATTTTCCGAAGAAATCAACAAGTCTCCGAAAAATCTTACGCAACATGAGCATTCTGTAGAAGCCACGGAAAGCGTCTGTTCGCTTACATTTTAACCTTTTTTTTTAGATCAGATAAATTCAATTGTGACTCCTTTATTTCGTTTGTTTTAAAATTATCCTAATACAGTAGAGCCCCGATTATCCGCGGAGTTGGGTGGCAAGGGTACCGCGGATAGTAAAAATCGCGGATAACCCGAAAAAAGACTAAAAATGAGGTGTAAAACGAAAAAAAATATTTCAGCTTAAAAACTACGTTTTATTAAGCAAAAAACATAATATGCAAAACTTTTAAAATATATACAGTGCAGCAGAAACCTTTCTGCAGAGCAAGAGCCTGCCACTTATCCACAAATTCCGAGAAGGCCTATAGGATTACGATGCACAATAAACCTGTCAGTAATTTTCGACCTTCGCACTGTAGGGCCTATTGTACTTTCCCTGTTGTTTGCTTGGATTAAAATTGTTTTTTTGAGGTTCGTAATTAAAAAATTTTTCTCGCGTCACTCGCGGATAATATGCATCGCGGATCATCCGCTCGCGGATAATCGGGGCTCTACTGTAATTGTTTTTTTTTTAAGCTTGTTTGCTTAAGAACGTGAGATTGAGCAATTCAGTCAGACCTGCACGTGTCCTTTGGAACCGCTATATGGATCTCCTTAAGACTTGATATGCATATTCCACAATTACCGGAGATGGCCTGCCTTTTTTTTCTGGGTACGTCTTGTTGAAAAATTTGAGCGTGAAAATAACAAGATTCACAGACAAAGAAAGAAACAATTGACTCTCTCTCTGTTGCCCAAAAATACAAGGTACTTTTAAATTCGCGCGTGCTTTGATGAGGTTACAATTCGTCTTATTTAAAGTTTTGCGGGTTTACTCAGTTTCTAGCAAATGCAAAATAGGATAACTTGATTACTTTTAAGAGGATAGAGCTATTTACAATTCGGGAACTTTACCCATGATACAATTTCCAAAATTTAAAAAAGAAAAAAAAAATGGACTAGGCAATATTTGAAGTTAAGCAGGCGTTAAGTGTTATTAGGAGCTACTCTGTTCTTTTCAAGTACAAACTGTGATGCCATTGCCTGAGGTTAATTATGACAGCGTAATAACCATACAGAGACAGATGATTTAACATCTGTGGCGCGTCTCATTGCATAAGTTACATCTGCAGACGATTTGAAACAAAAAAATAGATATATAAATATGCATAAATGGTGAGTGATTGAAATTAAGAGTTAAAAACATGTTAGTATCGGAGTTGAGAAATGTTAAAAAATGTCTTACATCAATTAAAGTAAAATTGATAAATGGGCAAAAAAAAAATCGGGGTACTAAACTTGCTAATTTTATATATATATATATATATTTTATGAAAACTAGTTATATTATTTATTTTATTTACTTGAGATCCGTAGATCTTTAACCCTATCTTTACTTTTCAATTCACGATCTTTAGTTAACGCTTCACAACCTACACGTCTAAGCGAAAAAAATTTTTTTAATTTTTTGATTTCGGCTAAACTAGCGTCTAGATCCCACCCTTGACATCCACTAACCAAAGGGATTTGACATAATAATTACGTCTTCTTATTACACCTACGCGCGAATATTAAATGTTAAGCCAAGAAAATACAGTATTTTTATGGTCCGTCGTCTGTGGTTAAGATATAAAAGTTTTACTCGATTATTTTATCACCCGAGTTCGAATTGGATATCAACTTTCAGCGCTCTAGGTGCAATAACGAAGTAAAGCTAATATGAAGCCAGGAGCAAAGTTTAATGGATGTAATGAAGTAAATATAACTTTCAATAAAAGAACTCACAAATATGGAATACGAAAAGAGATTTGGGTAACTAGATATTTTAAAGAAATTATTAAGTACTGTTTTAATCTACTGTCCTAAAAAAAAAAAACCCAGTCTTACACTTGCTGCTGTGTACAGGTGTGCTTTTGAACTTGATTGGATCCTCTTGAAACTTAACATGTACATTTACAGACAAGAAACAAACAATGTTTCTGTTCGAAGTGTTTTTTTTTTTTTTTTACTTATCAAGAAAATTGCTCGTGAAGTTGAGAAATAATCCCGTTGTATAGCAACAGAATGATTTTTATTTTGGAGCCTAACAATGCATCTCTTTCATCCTTTTAGTAATTCACTAGACGACTGCTTCGGAAGCCACCCGTATATTATGGAAAACAACATTTCATTTATTCAAAAAAAACCAATTACATCAATTAAACTAAACACTGAAACTAAATTAAAGTTTAAATTGTAAAGAATACAAATTTGCGCAGTTGAGTTGACCATGCAACAATACTCCTGTTGCCTGGCAACGCGCGTGCGACAGTACATTGTTGCGGATAGAGTTGATTTTTTTTTTTTTTTTAATAGTATAGATTTCAATTGCTCGTGCTTTAATAAAATTAATTAGATTTACATGATGATTTGTGGACTTAATGAATTTTTAGCAAATGGAGAATTAGAGGATATAGTTTATATTCTGCAAATACCTAAATTGTAAAGCAGTTGTTTTTTTGCTAACATTTTCAGAAGATGTGGCTTTGTTTTGATTTTAGAAATTTAAAAACAAAGAGAAAAAAGTATAGCAGTTTCTGGGCAAAATAGACCTTGAGTCCTTTTAGAATTGAAGAAGAAAAGTTTTAAAAAGAGAACTTTTTAGAACTATTTTTTATTTAAATTCTGTTGCCGAGATGTCATCGTGATATTCTTTTGAAGAGAGATATTTCGTTTCAAATACTTCATGTTTCTTCCTAATTTGTTTACTTGTAAGTTAGTTGCTGTGTCATTTGATGAGACTCGTTAGCAAACATGATTTTGGGTGTGGTTTTATTGCCTCATCAGTATCTTTTTTTTTTCTCCAGGTGTTTGCACTGGTACAGATGACACCTTAACGACATTTGCCATTTCTGATAGACACCACTCACAGTCAACGCAAATATTTACTGATTTTTATAATCGAATTGAAAATTAAGTAAACGAATCGATCTATTATTTTAACCGGAAGCATTTAATGGAACTACGGCCTTAGTCAGACACGATCGATTTAATATTTGAAATTTCAATAATTTACGTAATAAAGTTTGGAGTTAACTGAGATGATTTAATGTTTTACTGAAGATAATAATTTATTACATCTTCATTAGCTCACCATTTACAAACGGTGCTGTTATTTGATCAGAAATTGCAGATGATATGGAATAAAAACCTCAGTAGAGCTAATAAAACGAGATTTGCGGCCGCCTAGGGTGCAGGCCCGATACAGTGCATCGATAATTGAGAACCAATGTGATGGCTAACAGCGATATTAATGCATGTTATCTTTCTGTTAGAACAGAATATATACAGTGGTAAAGTGTGCACAATCAAGAAATGAGATGAACGAAGAATTACAGCCGCGAAATGAGATTGATGAGAAAAACTCATGAGAAACCATGATATTCCTCATTAGATCACAAAAGAAATAATGAAATACTTGTAGAATTAAAGGAACAGAGAATTAATACAAAATTATAGAATAAAGTGGAGGCAAATAATAAACAATAAAAGACACACCAAAAAAATAATAAAATGGTACAGATGAAATGGAAAAAGATCAATTGGAAGACCATCCATGAGAGACCGTAGACAGGTCCCGAGACCTAGTGTAAGATAGGTAGAAGAATAAGATCTTTCTATGAGATTATAGCGAAGATTGTGATAATTAAAATTCATTGTTATCTAATATAATAATAAAAACAGCAATGCATCAATGAGGTAGACTGTAAGGACCAAATCAGAAAATACTTTTCTTTTAACAATCCTATTCTTCTAAATTTCAGCTTCCGTAGTATGCAGTCTGAGAGCTACTTTCGAATTGATATTTGTATATTTTCATAGTTATCGCAGGATATTTTAGATATGAAGTAAAAGTTTGCAATATCCTATGTATAAAGGAAACAAAAAAGTTAGAACAGAATTGTTTTAGAACACAATTTTAATTCGAAAATAACTCAGACTGCATACTACGGAAGATAAAAATTTAAAAGTACGTATGGGATTGTTAAGGGTATTTTCTGATTTTAGAAGGTATTCGACTAACAGATATCAACCATAAACTGCCAAAATACGATACTGTTAAAATGAAATAAGAACTTTATCACGGGAAACTGAACTTGTAGGTACACCCCGTTTACAAATGGGGTCTTCTTCTTAATTTTAATAGGAATTGGACCCACAACGGTCGAAAATTATTAATACAAGGGTCTTTACAACAACGATAGATAAAGATATTTATGCATTACAAATGCTTAAAATTTTAATCACGATTCTTGATACCATTTTTTTTTTATATTGATCCTACCGTATTGCTTAGGAGCAAAGAAATTGCCAAAAAAGGGAAAAAAAAAATAATTGAAAATCTGTATAAAAAATGAAAAAAAGCCTCCCGAAAGTTGTATTATTGGACGTATGAAAATTGACATTTGAAGCCTCACTTTTACAGGAAAACGGGTAAAAAATATTTGATTTTGTTATTTTCTAGTTATTAATGCTTAAAAGGCAGAAATATTCAATTAATCTAGTAACGAAGAAAATGACGATTGAACGAAGAACATGAAATAATTTTCTTTGCTGTCCTTCATTGATAATGACTGTTTTTTTATTCAATAGTTTGTCCTATTTGGTTCAATAGTTTGTTCAATAAGTCGGTCTAATGTAATCCGATGAAATATCACTTAATCGTATTTTTTCTCTCCTTCCGTTTCTTTAAGCGGCTTAATTTAATCTTTGCTGAAGGCCCCCCCTCCCCCCCGTGATTCTGTTCAAACGGGTTTTTGTCTTTGGTAGATCATGAGTTGAATAATCTCTTTTCTGCTGTTTATTCAGATACATAACGTGACCAGGAAAAAGGCTCAACTTTATGGTGCCTTCAGACTCCTATTTTGCTCTTCACCCACAATAAATACACACAGGAAGAAGATATCTCACCTTTCATTAGCATGGTTTGTCTTAACTACTGGTTTTTATTTTTAAAAATATTTAAAAAAAAAATGCCTAATACTGAAGAACACACTGGCGTCCACAATCACAAAGGCATTAGTTTTGACGAGTCAGGCAATAGATGGAACATCAACCTGGATCTTACAGTTGATAAGAGGCGGCAGTCCGACGCTTGCCTGCCTTTAACACAGGAATTTTTTAATTTATGAGATAATAAGTCACATTTGAAATTCTAGAATTCTAGATAGTTAAGATATAAAACTGCTCTTCTTTTTTTTTGGTTACATGGTTTAGTAAGACTGATGGAGAAGTGGGGAAGGAACTGAAGAGTTGTAAGTTGCCATCGTAAAGCGTCCCATACAGGTTCGATCGGATTTAGAACAATCCATTATTCAGTGCAATAGACTAGATTTACTAACGACATATTAAAGAGATTCTCCGGTTATACGGAGATTCGTATAATGACATAAAAAATGAATTAAAGCCTAAGAAAAAACAATTATTTAATCTCTAAACTTAATTTGTATTTTTTTTTTTATTTATTATTTATTTTATATTACATTAAATTTTTTCTGAAAAACTGAAGAATGATTTGTTTGGATTTCGATTATCTTCCATTTTTAGTTTGTTGTTTGAAGGTATTCTAAAAAGAAAATAAAAAAAGCCACATTTATTTTATAATGATAAAGCTTGTGATTATCTACTATACCTATGTTTCACTTAAAATTGCCTAATCTATCATTTCGATTTAAGCCACAGAAAAACCAATTTAACGTGAAGAAAAATTATGAAAAATCAAAAAAAACCAAGGCTGCACATGAATAAAAATTCACGCCTTCGGGAACGACCGTTTCATCCTTTTTGGAGACTCATCAGCCCGATCCACCCTCCCCGATGATAAACCCAGAAAGGCGCGAAAATGAAAGTCACCTACGCTCCCGAAGAGACTCCCGAACAAAATGATAAACTCAAAACGCGTGAATGTTTATTCGCGTGTAGCCACACAGAAGTTACATAAGAGTTTTTCTTATCATTCAAAAAGGTTTTCTTTACCCTGCCATCCTTTTTAACTATCCCATTTAGCAGATGACTGTTTAATTACTTTTCTTGTTTTACGTCCCGCTTTATTATTATTATTATTATTGTTATTATTATTCTTTGCAAATAATTAAAATAAAAATATCAATTATATACTTTTATTCGTGTTAACTTTATACTCTTTAAGTCTTCGTGTACTGGACGTATTTTCGTAGAATGAAGTAAAAGGATCAAGTTTCTGTTAAATGGATACAAATTTGATGAATTGTGATGAAGATTTCAAAGATCTCCACTCTTATTTCCCGAAGTTTCTTTTCTTTTTTTCTATTTCTCTGTCATCCGAAATTCTTTTGCTAAAATGTTTTCATATTAGTTTTTATATTTTAAGCTTTAGTCGACAAGTTTCAAATGTTAGAAGACGCTGTTACTATTGTATTTTCTAGGTTCTTACCTTTTTATAAATTCCAAATAATTTTTATCCCCAAATCATCACTGGTTAGAAAGCAAAAAAAAAAAAAAAATAAAAATAAAAATAAAAAACATTCTTGTCTTGAATAATAGAAGACAGTTCAGATGCATTTTCAAGTTAATCAAACAATGTTTAAAGTAATATTATTATTGGTTACTAAAAAATTATACATTTATTAAAAATAAAAATCTTGATATGTAAGACTGATTTGTTCTTCTTATTTATCTGTTTTTAATTTATTCAAAAATTAAGAGTTTTCGCTAAAAACTTGCCAAAATTAACATTTTTTTTTTCTTTTTTAAAAAATTTAATAATTTTTTATTTAATAATTATTGCTCGTCACCATTTATTGGAAAATAATTTGATTTAATCAATTGTTGAGCAGAATTCCATACGCTTCAAATTTAAGAATTGGACAATCCCAAACCTGCTCGTGTGTAATCGGTCTGAACAAAACTGAGTAGAATAAGAATATTCTTTTTCAGAATAACATTGAATACTGGTCAATATAACATCAACATATTTTAATAGGTTGTTGTTTTTTTTTTTCTTAAATTTACAATTCCTTGTTTGTTGTTAAATCACAGAAGAGACAATATTAAAGTAATTTCAACCACTATGACATTCAAGTGGCTTGAACTGAAACCCCCAAGGAAGACTTCTGGTACTAGCTTAAAGGAAAGGATAAAAAAAAAAAAACAAAGAAAAGGCCAAAGTCTATTAATTCGTCCTAAATGAAATATTCAAACTGAGCTCCATGTGTCGACAAATCAGAATTGGACACTTATCGTACATTTAAAAATCTCATACATTTATCTTATTTACATTATATCAATTCTATTTTCCGATAGGAAATGTAATAATATTGTGATTTATTTTTTACGACGCTTATTTTGAAATCTCTTAATGTAGAAATTTCATTAGCCAAGTAGTTGATCGATTGAAATGGAAAGAATAATGAGAAGTGATTAGAAGCAGAAGAAGAGGAGATAACGGTTCATTACTATGCGAAGAATACACTTACTCAGGGGTTGACTGACCCACTGCCCTTGCTTTGTCTTCACCTGGTAAAAGGTATCCTTTCCGGGAAGATTATTTGCTGGCGACAGGACGCTTCAGGGTCGAATCCTTTTCTGGCAGTACCAGTTGTTTCGAGCTATAAAACTCGTCTCCGAAAGATATCCTTCCTCGTGGCACTTTTTTTTTCCTTTTATTTCTTCTCTTTTTTTATGTTGGACATTTGATTTTCCTTAGATTTTTTCCTTAATTTCCGAGCTACGAATGAATGCCCAGTTTCGCCGGCTGAGTTGAAGGCGATGCGGCACCGCGTGTGGGACGATCGGAGGCCCGAACCGAGCTTCGCCCTGTTTTGCCTAAACATAGGCTGTTTATCAGCGCACGGGGCAGCTCTTTCTCACGACCTGCCATTCCACAGCCAGTCCTAGCCCTCGCAACATTGACTTTTGTCCTATTCTATTATGATAAGAAGGACCTTGAGATGAGCGGCTCGGAGGTGGAGTTCAGTCTCCTGCCCACCTCCAAAAATTGTCTCCGTTCAAATCGACAAATATCTCGGCAATACGACAATTTTTTTTTTTTTCCTCGCGCTTTTTATTATTCCGCATTTTTATTTCTGCGTTTCCCACGCTTATCAAGGCTTATTGTAATTAAGCAGTTATTTATGCAGGTAATGGTTGTCCTCCCAGCAAAGTTGTGCCACAAGTATTTTTAATTAGAATTGTAAAGTGTTGGCGATGGTCGTATGCGTGCTTGGCACACAGCCAGCAGCGCCATCAGCCTCACCGACCCTCCATCGGACCTGTGTTCGTCCGATGATGAGGAGCAGGAGAAACAGGATTATCGGTACGCCATCATTGGGATCTGATTTTCCTGCACGTACGGTAATAAAACGAAGATTAGAAACACAAAGCAAAAAAAAGTGCACTTCTTCATATTTGAATCTATATTTTTCTTATTGTGAACTGCATCACCACAGATCATTGGTAAAATTGGTGAACGTATTTGAGAGTGGGGTTCAATCCCCAGCGGAGGTCGGATTTTTCCCTATTATTTTCCTCCTCCACACGGTTTCCAAGGTTTCTCCCCAGTCCCCAATCAAGGCGTACCACATTCTTATATGGGTTGGAAGTGAACGACTGCTGGATTGGTTCCTACTTCTCAGCTTCGTCCCGTTTGGCTGATGATCGCAGGAGCCTTAACTTCTGACCAAGATAAACGCGCGATGCTTTCATCTGATGTCTAGAAGAGCTGTTTCAAATTGATAGTTCTCCTCTAACATAAATTAATATTCTATATTCGCTTATCGTATTGAATCAACAACGATTACATGGACAGAGTAGAAAGAAAATAAAGAAAGTTAAAATTTACAGTCAAATTCGCTGCTATTCGATTTTTTATGGAATTATTCGAAGAACTTAAAGATTGATATTGGTGACTTATTATAATATATATTATAATTCATTCTACAATTGAATTCTTTTAGAATTAGCCCTATAGTTATCGAGGAATGTCCATTGCTCACTTTCTACATTTGTTTTATTTTTGTTTTGTAATTGGCAGGTCATTTTTTTTTTCATGTCAAAAGTGAGTCTTTAAATAAAATAAGAAAAGTTATGAAAAGAATTTAAACCTACTTTCCTCACTTGCACTTCTAGCTTTCTGTGTGTGTTTTCTAAAGCCGTGAAAGTAATATATAGGAAATTTTACATATTGAAGCTTACATATTTATAGAAATTTACATTTACAGCTTACAGATTTTTCGATTAGCTTAGACTACAATAGAATTGTAGTATTTTAATTGTATATGTGAAAAATATTAAGAAAGGAATCGTACATCCTTCTAGAAAGAGTTTTTTGTGTCTTCTAAAGCCTGAATTGAAAAACATTTATCATTTGTTTTTCTCTGTTCTGAAATATCTTAAAGAGAAAGTACGTAAGTATTTACTAAATGTTGCAAAAAGCTCTAATGACAATTACGAACATTATATTAGTCCTTTGCTTAAGAAATAGAATTGTATTAAACAACAAACCAATGGTAAACAAAAGATTTCGATATCAACAGTGGGAGTTTGAGACGGCCGTTTCGTCCTCTTTATGGACTCATCTGCCTCACAAAACCTTTGTTGAAAGCTCAGATCGCGAAACCAAGTTAGGAATTCCGCCCACGCACCCGCCAGTGGGTTCCAATAAAATAAAAGCAAAACAAAAAATCAAAATCTGCCGCCCGGGGCAGTTGCCCCCTTTCGCCCCCCCCCCTCCCTCCTTTTAATTCGGTACTGCTACAAAATGTATTTTGCGATTTTATATTCCTTATTAACGTAAAAATAGAATAATAGAAAATAAATTGTTAGTTGGAAAATTATAAAAATCAAAAAAGCACACAGTATACATGTTTATCCTGTTTTCTAACTTTAGGCAAATTACTGACTTGACATCACATATCCTTCCTCTTCCTAAGTTTATTTGTTCTAAATTTGATTTCCTGTGATTGGCTGAAAACAAATTCTAAATCCAATTAATTTAAAATAAAGAAAAATATACTGTCATTCATTGGTCGTTATAAGTGCAACAAAGCATTCAGAACGCTTTCAAACAGTCCCATTGAGATTTGAATTTGGGACTATTTTGTTTTATGCGTTACGTAAAGTATAAACTCCTTGCAAGTGAAATGAACTGCAGAAATGTATTAATTTCGACACTTTCTACTTAAGAGCTTTTTTTTTTTGTAGATTTTTTTTTTTTTTTATTTAACAAAGCTTTTATGAATATTTTAATTCTGTTATAATCTTTGCTTAAAACTTTGATAACTCAATATTTCATTTACATCTCTTACATGACTACTGTTCGTTTTCGAAAGGCAGACCCACCACTGGCGGACGATTTTATTCCGCAGAGGGGTGATACGCTGAGATGTGCACTTTCCTAAGAAGTTCTTTTGGACATTTTCGCTTTTAAGAAAAAAATAACGGAGGAACATTTTTGCAATAGTATTTATTCTTTCCATAATTCTTTCCCGAAAAGCGCAAATATAACGCAGCTACTAGTAAACTAACACTGATAAAAAGTCAATATCACCTCTTTGTTTCTCCTCACCCCTATTTTGATGAAATCGGAGGAGACCTGACGCATGCGCAAAAGCGTTGAAGGTTCTCGTAAACAAAAACGAACAGTAGGATTGTTTAGTTAATGATCATCAAATGCTGAATTGGTGTCTGTTATTTTTAAAATGTTATTTTATGCTGCTTTATTCTTTTTTTGTGTGTGTGTGTAACAGTTGTTGCGAAGATACATACGTACATTTAACAGCAAATTCAACGTGCGGACATAATATTAACATCACAGTAAAACACACGTAAGTAAGGATTCACTGAGCTGTTTTTTTTTTATTTTTGATACCGAAAATCCAGAACTTCAGGTTTCCGAGCCATCATCAGCTAGATTCGCCCAGTATCTTACAGCTCAGTGATCTCAAAATATGAAAAACAGCTAATAAGTGAATCGTTACTTATGTGCGTGTATGTTTTTTTTTTTTTAATTGTGATATTAATGTTATTTCCGCACATTAAAGTTGTTGTTATATTCATTCTTTTTTACAACTTAATCCTTCGTAAGCTAAGCGGTTAATAGCCGTGATTGAATTTCTCTCTTTTTATTCTTAATTTATATATTGTTGTTTTTAATATGGAGGGTCATTATCTTACTGACTTTTATTTTCTTTATATGTTTCTAAACATGCAAGCACATAAGTAAGGATTCACTTAGTAGATGTTTTCCGTATTTTTGATGCCACTCAGATCACTGAGCTGTAAGACACTGGGCGAATCCAGCTGATGATTGTTAGGAAATCTGAAACAACTGTTCCGGATTTCCGATATCAAAAATACTAAAGATAGCTCAGTCAATCCTTACTTTATGTACGTGTATGTTTTTATTGTGATGTTAATATATACATTTATTTAAAGTAATACAAATCATTTCGTAAATGACACGTAATCTTTGGTTAAATAATTTTCTTTTATGTTTGTTATTAATTGGGTGATTTTTTTGTTAACTGGGATTTTCAAGAGGAATGAGATAGTTATCTTTTGTAAAGCTTTTTAATTATCTTTGATAAAAAAAAAACAAAAAACCGAGGATAAATTGTCCTGGATGTGATCTAGCGGAAGTTTTTCTCATTAATATTTTTTTCTTACTTTATATAAATTTCAAATTACAATAATCATAAGCTGTAAATGTTAATCCTGCTGCTCGGTTAAAAGCTCCTGAAATAGTTTGCCAATTTCCACTTGCGATAAAAGAGATTCCACGAACGGTATCTTAATTCCACTGCGAAAACCTTCTTTGTTTTTCTATGCGGAGTTAATTCGAACTCAATGTAAATAAGATTCAAGTTAGGTCATGTGAATTTTATGGATCTGCCGAACTTTAATTAACTTCTTATTCGCTTGAATGAATCAGAAACTCATAAACCAATCGAATTAGTCAGAATTAATGAATATTCGCCGAGTGATTTTCGAACTACTTTAAGCTTCCTGAGTTGTTATGAATAAAATTAGACGGGATTGAACCCAAGGGTTTTCCTGTTATCGTATACAGTTACTTTTAGTATATAAAATATTATTAAAAAAAAGAACCTGAAGTTTTCTTTATAGGATATTGAATTTATTAAACTGAAAGGTTACTTCCATATCAGTAATTGATGCTAAGTTCCAAGTGAGTTTTAAATTTGTGTGTTTTTTTATTTCATTTCCATGGTAGCAAATCCATCTCAAAGGTGGATACGGGTTGGTTCTTGTAGCGTCATTTTCTCCCTCTCCGATGATATTGAAAAGTTAAAAGGAATATAGTGTCCTTTAAATATAAATGCAGTTTTATGTATTTTTATATAAATGTAGTTTGAAATTGAGTCAGTCAGTGCAAGAACGTCCCAAGTCCAAAATATGAAAATTCCAGATCTAAGGTTTTTAGGTGTCTTGAAGCGTCAGTGCTGCGGTACATACGGAACAACAACGTTTTAAGTCCATTGCAACTGCGTTGTTGAGGCTGGCATTACACAACAGTGACAACAATAACATCCCATGTAACGAATCCAGACAGTTTTTCTTATTTATCTCAAAAGAAAGTTACGTGGACTTGGGACGTTCTTGCATTGACCGACTCAATTGAAATATGCGTGTCTGTCCTTTTGTCTGTAACGGTATTCTTTTTACATACATCTGTATTTTTTTTTTTTTTTTGGACTTTGCTTTTGAAAAGAAGTGGCTCATAAAATAGGATTTTTGTCCTTAACATCTATCCATGCCTAGACTTTAGAATTAAATTCATAAGTGTAAAGTTGGATGAAAATTAGTTCATTGTTTCTTATGGAATTACTGCAGTTGGTTGAAAGATCTTTTAGAAAAGTTTAGAATGAACTTTTAAAATTCAACAAAGTTTGTAATGTACTTTTGAAATTTAAGGTTTTAAGAATACATAGTTACTGAGGGATTGACTGATAGACAGACACAGACGACTTATAATTATGGCTTTAAATTAAATTTTATAGGTTTTATTTTGTTACCTTTGAAATACTTTTGGAAGTACTACTTTCTTTCTAATGTTATTATCTAAGACTGAGTAGTGCTAAGTACTCATGAAGAAAGCATGTTCCGTTTTTAGGTAAAACACTCTTCTCTCAGATTCCACTTCTTCTGGAAAGATGATCTCTATGGTTTTGAGATTCTCTGGGCGAAATTTGTCTATCCACCAAATTTCAAATCTCCAGTCCTAATCTCATATCTTCTGCATTGAACGTAGAAGCCTTAGTTATATAAAAAGCTTTTTGTGTTTTACATTTTATTCATATTTTTTTTCCAGTAAAGTTTTAGTCTCAGCATCTCTACAGTATTTATCTGTATGATATGTAGGAATTATGATATGTAGGAATCTGCTTTATCGTGTTGGTATTTCAGTTCAATATACAATTTTTAAAAGAAGAGCTTAAATTACTATAAATAAAGTGGATTTGAGATTCCTTCTTTGTTTCATTCTATTTAATCTATAGACTTGTTCTTTTGAACTGCGACAAGTATTGTTCTCCGTCTTTCCCATGAAGGAAGGAAAAAAAAACCTCAAACCACTTGGAGTTCTGATTGCATTAACACGTTTTGTCCTGAGGCTTTCAGGACGGAAACAACAAAACACCCAAACTTATTTTCATAATATAAGAGGAAGAAATTAATTTCCAGATATTTTCTCTTGATGTGTCCCCAATACAGTGAAAATATATGACAGCGTCGATACACAACTCATTAACAGCTGTCTATTGACAAGGAAAAAGTGTGAGCAGGAATTCCCATCTGGTACAACACCGATAGGACCATTACAGTAGTTCATGAAGTTTTCAAACAATGAATAATAATAATAATAATTCTTCATCTATAAATTTTGGCTTTTTCTTCGGTGTTTCTTTTGGCCAATGTAAACATATCAACTGTTTGGTCAACAAAGACAAATATGATACGAATTAATAAATTGAAGTTATATTAATTCAATTACATTATATCTTGAAGGTTTCTGTTCTTTTTAAAGGTATTTTAATTACACAATACATACTATAAATTCATAAGAAAAGTACAATATGATGTTTTATTTTACAGTTGTAGTCATAACCTGCATGTGTTTTTCCAATTGAATAAAATTAACCTACTTTTGTCCATCCCTGTATATCATTTTTTTTTGTTACGACACTACCTAAAAATATTGGATTAATAAAGAAAACAATATGAAAAATGCAAATAATTTGGAACAGAACATACAATTAGATAAAATTATTAACATTGTATTTAGTGGTATTTGTTTTTCTCATTATCAAAATAATTTGGTATAGTACGAAAAATTGTTTGTTGTTAACAAATCGTACTTCATATTGTACTTTTCTACTTTATATTGTAATGGTGTTTGTGGGAGAGTCTTTGAGACAAGTTCTGGAACTGAACCGAATTAATTTATTACTTGGAAACAAGGATTTTTATAGTATTCACAAAGCTTGATTTGATTGGCTAAGGAATTAAAAATATACAGAATGATTGGACAAGAACATAATTGAATTTAAATTAATTAACTGGTTTAACGGAAAAGAATTTAAAAATAAACAGAACATCAGTAATTAGGAAATGCAAAGGAATAAATAACGATTAAGGATAAAAATGAATAAAATACAGATAAACACAGATAAATAAATGATTTCTAAAAACATTTGTATACAAACTGATACTATATTATGATTGTTCGGAAATGTATTGTGTAGTTAAGATATACTTAACAGTGTAATGTTCAGGAATTTTCACTGCAGTAGAGGCCTTTACTTTTAATTTTAGAAAAAAAAAATGCTTTAGACAAACAATCAACGTCTTAAAAGATCTACTAGTAGATCGGATTTCCTATCGCTGCCTACAAAATCACTTTTCATCTCGCCGCCATATTGAATTTGTTGAAAGTTAATTTTTTTTTTAATATGTAAAGGGAAGATTGTCTCTTATGTATAAGAGACACGCAGACACAGACACACTGATCATCTAAGCCTACTGTCAGAATAGGCTTATCGAAGAGAAACCCAATCATGCAATCCCTCAACGCTTTTCGTTGGAGTCAGTATTGATTTTTCACATTTGTGTCAATAACATCTTTTTTTCTTCCTTGACAGATCAATTATTTAGATGGAGATGAGTTTCAACATTGAGTCATAACACGTCGCCCCCCTGGGCTGCTGTAAATTAATGGAAATAGGCTTGTAAACGCTTTGTTTCAGGTAATGAGAGATAGGGGGCGCTGAAACATCTGCCCGTTATGACAAAGGGTCATCAGATTAAATATAGAAGCCGCACCTCAGGTGCCAATAGTGATAAATTATGCTCCTGTTAAAGAAAACGCCATCTGATGATAAAACTAAAAATAGCACTTTGGATGACTTAGTCATGTGGTGTTCTTATGGCGCTTTTTATGTGAACATTATTTAGGCCTAATAGTAAAGAAAGATTTGAACGGTTTCATTCAATTTGACGAGATTTTCCTGAAAGAACTTCAATCTATTTTCCTTAACAATTTACGTTTAAGTTTTCTTATATTTTTAACTATACACAATAAAAGTTATGGGTGTGTGAATTAAAAAAGTTCTCTGAATTTCACATCATTAATTTGATATGTTAAAACACTAAACGTATGACGAAATAAATGTAATTTGTAATACAGTCAAAAACGGATTCACGTCCCTCGATTTACGTACATTCACATTTACGTACATTTTGGAACTATTTTCTGAAGGACTCTTTGTTTGCTTCCGAGTTACGTAAGCTGATGCACATTACTAGTACTTAAGTACATTTCATCAGATTGTTTTCAAAGATGGACTGGCATCTCTTTTTGTTTGGTTGTTTCTCATTGTGATTAAATTGATATTAAGATCTTTATAACTTTATTTTAGTGTTGATTTCATTAGAAACTAAGTATAAGATATAGCTCATAGAATTTAATACAAAAGTTGTTAGGGCTGTTTTTGTACATTGATTTGTAGTTGTGTGATTCTCAGTTACGCATTATGTGCACATATGACAGTTGCAGTGCATTACGTAGAGAGAAAAATAAATACATTGACGAACATGCTCCGGAACCTAAGATGCCGTAAGTCCGATAATTTTACTTTAGTTGACTTTTTAGGAAATTTGTCCTTTCAATATTCAATAGGCAGTTTTACATATTTTTAATATCCTTGATTTTATAAGAACTTTGTATACTATAATATAATTTATATATACACTGAAGCTCGGTTATAACGCGGTTGTTTATATCGCGAATTCGGATAAAACGCGATTTGGTCTTGGGCCCCTTCTATTTTGGAAAAGGTGTATAATTTCAAAATTTACCGTTTTCTCGCCTAAAATCAAATCAAAGGTGTAAATTAATATGCTTGTTTCCTTATTATTTACAGTAATTGAGACTCTATACCCTCAATTATGTCACGAAAATGCGTCAAATACAATATATTTTTAAAAAAATACCAGAATCGCGGACTTTTTCGTTTAACCAAAATGACTATCTAGATCTATTTTTCTGCCAATGACAACCAGTAAAGAGGCCCATGTAATCTAATAGGCGTATGAATACCTAGTTTAGATCCACGTGACTCGTCGTTTGTACAAGATGCCAAGATGGCAGCGCCAAATCGATTTTGGCTAATATAACCCATCAAAGTGTTGAAAAGGTAATGATTTATGTATTTATAAATATAAAATTCTCTGACATAGCTCTGAATGATGTAGGTAATTGCGAAATGACCATTTTAAATCGATTTGGAATCGTGTGGGATAATAGGGTGCGATATACGACATTTGACGTCGCGAAGTAATAAAAGTTCGGTTATATCGCGATCTTCGAGATCTTGGATCCGAAAGAACGCATTATAACCGAGCTTCTGACTATATATATATATAATAAATATAATGGCCAAGTCCTGTTCTGGATCAGAAGTAAATAATTCTGAAATACGATGTAAAACTTCTTAACTTTTCTTTTCATTATTTTATATTGTATTTCAGAATTATTGATGGAAGACAAACCATTTTGCATCAATATTTTATATTCCTATCGAGGCCTACCTTTTTTTTTTTTTGGTAGTCAACCTTAGGTTCAACTTTGTATTGGTTACGACCTATAAAGAGCTCGAATCAGAGAAAAGAAAAAAGGATTAGTTCAAAAATATTTGTTCAGTAGTTTATAATGTAAAGTTTTAAGTATCTACGTCCACCTATCGATCTTTATCTTAATTGTGCCCAAGGTAATTCATAACTATATATCATAGGAAACCGAAATGTTAATAATAGGTTTTTTAAAAGAAAGATCTCTATTGATTTTAATTCAAATCGGACCCCAACGTACCCCCAATGTGTTTTTTTTGTTTTTTGCATCTAAACCTGCACATTTGGATACAAGTATCTTCACCAAAACACGTTCAGTCCGCTCTTTCCAGTGTATCTCCAAAATTACAGTTCACTTCCTGGCAAAGATACTTACATTGTTTTGTCCTTAATATCGACTTGAAAGCTTATCTTAACTCATACTTTTTATCTTCCTTCTGAGATTGTCATTAGATAGGTTTTGGTAGCTTTCTAATAAATTTTATCGTTCGCGTTATTCTTAATTTATTTTAGTTATGGCAATTACCTTTTTTTTTATTTTATCCTCATGGATACTTGTAATTCAGCAGATCGTTTTTACGTATAAATAAATTGTGTGGTTCCCTTTTGATTTTTTTTTTATTAGTTTATTTTTAATTTCATTTTGGTCTTTTTTTTTTTTTCGCCTAAATCATGTCAGTCTGTATGTGTGTTCTGCTAATAACTTTGAACCACTGCGCTGGATAGATGAAATCCAATATTTAACTCTTATATATTGAAACTTTTTTCTGTGTGGATGCCTGTGGAGAAATTAGTGCGCGAAGGTGAGAGAAATTCCCACCGAAAACGTTAGAAACAAAAAAATATTAAGGACCTTAATTCAGATTTACATAAAATGAAATTTAGTACTGTCTATATTAGCATTTACATATTACAATATTACATTTTAAAACCCAATAATAGGTTTTTCCTTTTATATCGTTTTCATGAGTTACAAACAAACAAGCACATTTTACGGAAAGTACGTGCTAAATTCTTTGAGAAATTTCTTTTTAAGTCTCTTAGTCTCCTTTTGTACTCTACGACCGCCCCCGCCCTATCAAGTAAGAGTAGGCTACACTGTCTTTGCTTAGTACGATGATCTTCGTTATACTTAACATTTGATGTGACTTTTATAGTTATTATTACGGAAGTAATACATTTGCACTAAATATAGTTTATTAGAAGAAAACCTTATATGAATACAGTGTTTAATTTGAAGAGGTAACAACAGTGTGGAGAAATTTTACACTGATATATTTTTTTTTCTTATTCGAAATGGCGTAAATTGGTTTATTGAAATAGAGACATCTCCTTCAATGGTCCGAAGGACGATGTTCGACGAACAAATTCCAAACTGGAGGGCGGGAGAGAGAATATCAATTTGTCAATTGATAAAGGACGAACATCTGCGGTTGACGACGGATTCACTGGGTCAGTGTTTCTTTGTTGGCTTCCTGTGTTCGCTTTGGCGTCATCAAGTGATGGATGCTGTTTGCAGATGGTCAAGTGAAGACGAAGGGAAAAACCACGAATGACGCACCCAACTCATCATTGCTAGTCCCCACCTACACCTCCCCCCAACCGTTTTTTTTTTCCCCAAATTAAAAACAAACATTCCGCAATTGCTTCCCATATTTTTTTTCTTAAAATGTCACATTCTCGAAGCGACATTACGACATGTTGTGACAGGCCTACGATGAAGGGATGAGAAAATAAGATTTTATGCGAAGAGACAAAAAATGTACGATCTCATGATATTTATGTAAAGAGTTTAAAGGATCAGTTTCATAGTACTGTAAAAGAAAAGTAGATTGTAAGTAAATTACTGTAAAGTATTATTGAATATTAAGCTACAGTTTTTCCATTCGTATTACAGTGCAACTTGGATAATTCGAAGCTGAAGGGACCACTATAAAACTTCGAATTATCCAAGATTTCGAATTAAACAAGTTACATCTTTTAACTTTAATTTCAGGTCCACTGAATGCTTGAAAAGATTATTCTGTCAATAAGTAAATATTTGTTCAGAAAGATCATGGTATGAAAGACTTAAACACTATATGAACGTAAACAAAATAAGATTTACATTACGTAAGCTACAGTACATATTGCATTCAATACAGAAAATTATAGTTTTTCAAAAAATTGTGCAATGTCTCATTGTTTTGTAGAATTCAGTTGCTTAAGGTTAGCAAAATCATCAAGCACGTTTATTGAATGGAAAACAGCTTCACTTACGTTGGTTTGTCCTTCAATGTATCGACAAAATTCGACGGAATCCCGTACTCGTTGGCGATTTGGCATTTCTTCTTCACACCCTTTTCCACCTCCCGAATGACGGCGACCTTTTCAGCGAACGTTAAATTCTTGTACATGCGTGGTTTACTGAAAGACATGGCGACACTGACAGCAGGAAGCTCGAATGGCGTCTGAAGCGTCACGTGTCGAACGGTGGCGGGAAGGGGATTTCAGTTGACATGTGTCGAATTTCTTAACGATGAAACGCCGAAAAGTCGTTATGGTTCGAAATTTTTTTATAAAAAATTCGAATTAAGGAAGTTGAACTTCGAATTATCCACGATTTTTTAACATTGATTTAATAAGAAATTCAAGAGACCAAAAGAAATCTTCGAATTAACCACGATTTCGAATTAAAGACGTTCGAATTATCCAAGTTGCACTGTATTTCATTAAAATGGGGATTCTGTTTTATTTAACCTACTTTTCTAAGGAAATGATGTTCACAAAATGTGTGTGTGCTTGTTTGTTTGTTTGTTTTTGGAAAGATGAGTAAAAGGATGGTTGTTCCTGCCTCCAATAATTTTTGAAACTTAATTTGTATATTTACGGATTTAAGATGGTCTAACTTTTATTCAACAATGTTTTCAGTGGGTCTCCTTCGAAAAATGTTCATATGAAGCGGACTAAAGGGTTAAAAGAGAATCAGTGAATGTCTACCGATATCAGATAATGAATCATAATCCGTTTATTATCCATTGTGATCTGTGCGTGTTACGATATGATTAAAAATTAATTGAATTTAGTAATTTCAGAAAACAAAAGTTTGAAGATTGGGTATTTGGCAGGTAGTAGTATTGAAAAAACTTCATCTACACTTCATTTTATTATCAAATTTTCGGAAGAATTTTCTATCTTCCTTCTTCAAGATTACAATGTATATTCAGGTGATATCAGATTACCAAATTATGATTATTATAATGATTGTTAGTAAAATAAAACAATTGTATTAAAATTAAGAATTATTGAATTTGAAACAATTGCAAATATAATAATATGTTAGTAGCATTTTAAGGATAAATGCTAAGTTTTGTTAACAACCATGCTAAGAAATCTTTTGTAATTTGATATCACCTGAATATATATTGTAATCTTGAAGAAGGAAGATAGAAAATTCTTCCGAAAATTTGATAATAAAATGAAGTGTAGATGAAGTTTTTTCAATATGTTACGAAGTGATTTAAAGAGCAAGTATGGATTTAGGTAGTAGTATTATTTAAAAAAAAACATTTCCTTGTTTTTGCATGGAAACTCTCATTATATTTAATCCTGTTATTTTGAACTGTTAAAATGTGCATAATTTATTGAGACTCGTAATAAAATTTTAAGTTTGACAGAAAAAAGTCTTAGGCGGTGACGGGAGATCTCCGTATCAGTCCTTCCCAGTTTATCAAGCGAACTGAAGAAGTGTGGTTCCGAATAAAAAAATTACAAAACATTAATGAATTGTTAATGAAGTTAATTTTGAAGCTCCTATTAGAGTGAAATCTAAAGAGATATTACTGAAATTTTAGCGGCTTTAATTTAGAATCCTCGCGAGCAACACTCTCCTCATATACGATCATGACCTCTGACACTTCTTTGAACTTTTGCATGCTGGGTAACCCTTGCTGAAGAGAGCCCAACAAGCATGAACAGTTACCTAAGCACCTGAGAAGTCTTCCTAACTTTTTAAATTGTTCACTATGTTTCTTCTTAGTAAAAGTTAAGATTAAAATAAACACAAGGTCAAAACGTGCATTCTACATTTGGATCTTGTATTACAAGATCATTCTACATTTGGATCTTGTTTAGTTTGGGGGGGGGGCGGAGGCGGATCATCTTCCTTATCTGGAAACAAAAAAAAAATAATAGAAGTATCTGAATAAATTTAGGATGTGTATATTTTCATCTGTTTTGGTTGAATTGATTGCGTGCACTTTTTTAAATATATTTCTGAAGAAAGGAACCAATATTTTCTTATATTTTTTCCCTGTGACTTTGTATTTGAAGCAATTCTGATATCAAAACTAAAATTACTCTAATCGACTGTTTATGGAGTGAATCAACAGGTTTGCTTATGTGCTTCTTTCTGTGCATATTTCGCCTTCTTATTTTAATTTAATTACTTCGGACAAATAAATTTCCAATGTTTATGGATTTTTTTTTTCTATTCTGGGTTAAAAGATAAAAATTAAAGTAAATGTGGATTAAGTTTAAATCTCCTCTCTAAGCATTAAAACTTTAAAGTTGATGTAGATTCAACAGAAGATTCTTTGGGAAACACGAAGCTTGTCGTGTGGATGCATCTCTCTTGGTTTGTTTATTTTTCCATGTTTTGGTTCTGAAGTTGTCTTTCCTGCTGAGCTGTGGCGCTTCACAGTGAAGACCCTAACTTCCGTATCTGCATCATCAATGAATACATCGTCTTACAAAAATATAAAATGGTTTGAAGTGAGTTTTACTTAAATATGAAAGTTATTATTTTATATTCTTACTTATGTTTGGATAACTTTGGATTAATTTACAATATATTATTATTATTATTTTAAATAATGGCTGCCTTGGCCATTGGGTATTCGGCTTCGGACTAATACTAATAATAATAAGTTATTTAGCAACGTTCTGGTAATATCAACTTTTTCCTATAAAGTTATTACAAAAAAATTGTTTTAAGTCAATTAAGCTATCAAGAATCTATTAATAATCTTTTAGATTTGTAAATAAAGTACTTGACTGAGTTCGCGTATTATTGAGCTTTCACATTTCTTGTCTGTTTTGAATGCTCGAGAATGACGGAACTGATTTTTTTTTTTTAATACGAATGTTATTTATGAGTTAATTTAAACATCACTTCAGCCCTAAAAATTTCATGCATCACCCTAGAACTACCTGATCGATTTCTTTGATAAGAATTGTTTATGTTAATGATGTCATGTGATGAAAAGCTAAGACCTTGTTTCGCTTTCTTCCTGCATAGGAGTTACTTAAACGACATCACTCATTCTTACGCCTAAACTGTTCTAAAAAATTTTCTTCTGTGATTGGTGGAAATCAAATTCAAATTTCCGTTTTGTAATTAAAAAATAAAAATTAAAAAAATAATAATATTCATTGATTGACAAAATTTTAAATATGCATTTAGGACCTGTAAAAAATCCCCGAACAGTAGCTCTGTTTGAATTGGGACTATTTATTTGCGGCGTAGGGAGAATACTAATTTCCAGCAAAGACTTGGCGGAACGATATGTAGTTCTTATTCATTTTCAGTTTTTGTATATTTTGTGTAGTTATGTTCGATTTCAAAGTGAAAGTTTTGTAAGTACTACTTTATAGGTTTGTTTAAGTAAGATAAGTGATTTTTTTTTACTCACTTATTTCTATATAAAACAACAACAACTATAATCACATCACATGAAGTCATTAATGTTCAAAGCAGAGGTAATAAAAGAGCATCTGCTTATTAATATCTTTTGCCAATGCATTCAAAATATGTTTTACAGCTGAATTGCTGAATTTTACATTAGTAACCTTGCAAATTATAAGCCGTTCGTCGGTTAGTAAGACGCTTGATTGCGGGCAAGAGGAGCCCAATTCTAGGATCAACCCAGCCCTCTGAAAAACGGGCACCGGATTTCTTTCCTGGCTGATAAAGGCGGGCGGGCGTTGGGCTGACCACCCAACCTCTGCTTATTCTCTTTGATTTACTGATGTGAAATTTATTTTATTACAGTGATTATCAGATTTTAAAATATTATTTTGCTACAATATTATTGATATTCGGATCTGTGGAAGCCCCTGTATTATTTATTAGATCAATTTAGATTTTTAGAAAACAGCGACTTTGCGCTGCGAAATATCGTTGTTGTTTTTTTTTTCTCACTAATTACGTAATATTTTTTATTTTTAGATATTTATAAACTGCGTTTAGTTTTTGAATCGAGATAAGAAAATTGTGATCATTGAAATGAGATTTGGAAGAATCTTTGTAATTGAAAAACTTCTTTTAACAATTAACAAATTGATTTGATCTTCATCTTATTGGATGATCAAGTGTTTGATATCCCAAGCTCGTGGAATAATGGAGGAATTGATGGCGGTCTATTGTGAAATTTAACTTTGGATAGTGTGAGAGTTAGTATGTAGTTATATTTGTAATGTGTGCGTAGGAACTGTGTTTGAAATGTTTTGGAAAAAAAAAGAAATTTTATGTAAAAGGCTTAAGTATGTTGTTGGCATCATTGTTCATCCGTTAGCATTAACATTGGTTATTGTTGGTCTATTAACAATTGTAAAGTTAAACATAACTTATATTTTAGAAGTTGAACTTCTAAACCTCTAATCCTGATAAGTCGGTTGATGTTAATACCTTTTATCGTAAGACTTAATACAAATCTTCTGAGAATAAAACAAAGGCTGTGCTACGATTGCGTAGGATAAGAAACCACATTTTGAATGGATTCATTTTGTCTTGAACCTGTCCATCTTACAGAAACGATGACTTCATCATTCCTTCACGATTCCACATAACACCGTTCGTCTTTCTTCGCTTCCTTTCTCAACTAATCTGCTGAATCCGTTTTCTCTTTCTCACCAAAGAATCCGCTTCATTTTTCCTCCGAATTGGAAACAGTTGTTCTAGAAAAGACTAAAAAAAACAAACTCACGAAGGAGCTTCGCTCTTTCTGGAAAAACCGAATTTCACGCAATCTCCGGGTTAATTTTGAGAACATATGGTTTTTTTATAGGGGTTTCCCTCTGTTTCATTCGGGCTACACTGTCCTCTTTGATAAAAATCATTACAAAAATTGTTTGAATTATTATGTTACTGTTATTATTGTTACGTTATTCAGTTCTTATAAAAAATTATTAAATGAAGCTTATTGTTATATTGCCGAGAATATTAATTTATTGCATATTTTTTAATTACGTACTTTTACGTTTTAAAATAAGATTTTCTATTTATTTCTTTAATAACTTTAATTTTAATATTTTAATGTTGTTAATGTGTTAAAAACTGAACCTAAACCTACTAATTCGTAACTACAAAGTTTTGAAGCAATTTAGTAGTTGTACAAAATTGCTTCAAAACTTAGTAGTTACGAATTATTAGGTTTAGGTAATTTGACATTTTCTGTTGATGAAAGTACCTGAACAACGGCTTCTGTGATTTCCAAATAGTGATTTTGTCTAATCAAAGAGATTAACATTTATTAATGAAACATTATTAAATGTCAAAAATGCATATTTTTTTTGTAATTATTCCGTAAGTTATTATTTGCAACGATAGTTAGGTGAGCTGTTTCATCCTAATTTGGATTCATCAGCTAGATTTAGATGAATGATTTAAAGGAAACGGGAAGTTCTGAATCTCACTCTTTCCCTCCTGCTAGTCGCGTTTTCTTGTCTTTAATAGCAACTGATGAAGATTTTTTTGAATCTGTATTTCTTCCAGTTAAGTTTTTCTGTTTTTGTTGATATTGTGCACTTTTGAACTGTCCATCAACTGGGGATGTATCTGCTGACGAAACTGCTGTCTTAAGATTCCTATTGACAGTTGCATATGGGGTGATTACCTTTTTTTTTTTTTTTTTTTTTAATTTTATTGAACTTTTTTCATTAAAATAGCTTGGCTACTTTTTTTGATGCCCGAGTCATTAAAATGCGATCTCAAGACCCAAAAGTCTTATTCTCTAACCAAAAAAAAAAATTTATTAAAAAAAAAAAAACAACAACTATGGGTTCTTATTTTGTTGCCTTTCAAGAGTTCCCGCATCCGCCCCCTCTTGGAACAGCTGTAGCTACTAAATGCTCTATATTTTTTGGCCTAAATGAAGAGACAGAATTATGCGATTCCAAGTAACTAGAGGATTATAAAATGTAAATATTTGGGTTTTATTTTTTTATTTTTTTTCGTAATCCAAAAAAACATTTTTTTTTCTTTTGCCGTTGTGTGTTTTTGTAGGTGTAGGCTGTGATCGATGCAATCGGTGGCGTTGGAATCCAATCTGACTGGTCGTCCTGGGAAGGTTAGGGTAGGAGAGTTTCCCAGGCGCCAACAGGTGGCCACCGACCGGCCTTAAAGGGGTGAGGGTGTTACCATTCCTCAGTCTCGTGGTCACGACCTCTCCCCTTCGCCGTAGAATCGCCAGAGAACAGGGATCGGCTCAAAATGGGAGGAAGCCAAGGGAAAAAAAAAAGTTGGGGGTGGGGTGGCGATGGAATGTACCATTTTTTTTTCTGGCTTTCACTTGGGAGGCATTCCTTCTAAATGTCTTACCATTGCAATTGCTTTTGATTTTTGGCATCTTTTTTTTAGTTATATTTACTGCAAGTTATAAGATTTCTGTCAGCTCTGGATTATCCGGAAGATGGATTAAAAAGAGTGAAAGTTTATACCAGGAAGTATTAATAGAAGTTAAAGCATCCCGATCCTTTGCTAAAACAAGGATGAGCAGCACAGGAGATTGAGGCTCCTGCGATCACCAGTCTAACGGAATAGATCTAAACATTTGCCTATTTTCAGATATCGCTACATAAAAATGTTGAACTAATTGTCCTTCGATGATCTTAGATTGTAATAATGGATCTCCTCATTCTGTCAATATTTATAATGTTAGATTACGACTTCCATGATGTTTATAGAATTTATTTGTGTTCCTGAAAGAAGTTTGCAGTTTAAAAACTTTATCTATATGCATTTTATTACTGTTTTGTAAGTGGAAGAAGGTTTACTTTGAGCCCAGTTCTTTTTACTTGATTTACAATCTGATTTTGTTTTTTGATAGACCTTTCAATGGATTAAATCCCGAGTGATTCACCAGTTTCACTTAGTGCCTATTATAGAACTCAAGCAGATTACTATAAGATATCCAGGTTGATTGATTAATGTTAACCGTTTTTTATAAACGTCCAGAGTAGACAAGAACTTTCCATACCAAACCGATTTAATGGCATCATTTAGATTAGGGCAGTTTTTCTCACTGCTGTCGATTTGGTATCAAGTGCTTTGATTTAATTCTTTGACAAATCTACAGATTCAACTTCGTGAAGAATATTCAGCACAGTGAAAAAAAACTGAAAATACTTCTTCCTTTTCACTTAACCTACATATTTGAAACTGCATTTTCAGCTCTTAATGCTATAAAACAAAAATCTTTTGCAAGTAGAACTAGCTTTTAAGACTGTCTGTAACTTCTATGAAGCCTCATTTTGAAATATTAACGATCGAAATGCAAGAACAAGGTTCTTACTTAATATTCTTTTATTCTAATCGTTGAATTGCATGAATGTATAGAATTTAATCAGTATGTATGTAACCAATAAATTGTACTCGTTTGTCTAACTTACTTTTTACTATTATTACCTTACAATTTCCTTCTAATTAACAATTTGTGTTATTGAATTTAGGCTTATTCATCTCCTGAATAAAAGCATTTTAAGTTATTAAGAAAAAGGGAATTTCCATCATGCATCAATGAAAACAAAATAAAATTCAAGCCCAAAACTTGTCAACGACTTGGAGTTTGAGATGGCCGTTTCGTCGTTTTTACGAATCTTCAACCAAACGTACCAGTTCGATGACCATCAATTAAGGCATAAATAGAAGTAGAACCCACACCCGCTTCCGGATGTGAGTTCCGACAAAAACAAACAACAAAAGAAAAATACCTGCTGCTTAACAAGATTTAAAAAATTGGCCATGAGCTTCCGGGCACAAGTGGTGTTTAAATTGTAAACAAAACGTCACTGAAATATGTTAAATATAAGAGAAAATAAGCTTAATAGATGATGTTATTAAGAAAAAATGGAATTTCCCATCTTGTACCAATGAAAACAAAACAAAACGTTTACTGTTCGGTTTTATTTACGAGAGCCTTCAACGCTTTTGCGCATGCGTCAGGTCTCCTTCGATTTCTTCAAAATAGGGACGAGGAGAAACAAAGATGGGATGTTTACATTTTATCAGTATTAGTTTACTAGTAGCTGCGTTCTATTTGTGCTTTTCGGGAAAGAATTATGGAAAGAATAAATACTATTGCAAAAATGCTCCTCCGTTATTTTTTTCTTAAAAGCGAAAATGTCCAAAAGAATTTCTTAGGAAAGTGCCCATCCCATCGTATCACCTCTCTGCGGAGTAAAATCGTCCGCCAGTGCTGGTTCTGCCTTTCGAAAACGAACAGTAAGTGTTTATGGCTTACAATATTCCATTTAAGTTGATGGTCCCAAACTTATATACAGCTGGAAATGGTAAAAAGACTGGGAACTACTGGATTATGAGAATCATTTCCAACATAAAAAAAAAGCTTACGAAGCATTGATTTCGTTGGTGAAGAATTAAGAAGTATTGAATACAGTCAGCCTCAGATTTCTGTGGCCTATTCTTAAATGATTACCAATGCTTCATTTTAACATTTTATATTGCTTTGTTTCTATTAAGATCCGCGTGACCATGAATAATTAAAATTCATTGACATCAAAATAAAATCAAGAATAAAAAGGGGTGAGTAATTAATCCCCGCTAGCGTTTAGCATAGCATCAAGGGATTAATTTATAACAAGGTTAGTATTTAGACAAGGAAATTAACGTGCGTTAGTACATTTTTACAGTAAAATAAACCAAAGAACGCACATAACTAAACAAAACAAAACAAAACACAAATTCACTGAGCTATTTTTGATATTAGTGCTGGAAATGGAGGACAGCGCTGTTTCGAGGCTTTTTGGCCTCTCATCAGCTCCACCTATCCAGCATACCTAAGCTAAGTGAAATGGGACGAATAGACAAAACGGACAAACATACAAATCAATGAACCCTGAATTACAAAGACATCAAAATAAAATCAAGAATAAAAAGGGGTTCATTGTTCTAATGATGTAATTGAAAGGAAATAGAACACAAGTATCTTTGTTAGATACTAGAAATAGGAGATGATGAATTACAACGAAAACAAGTTTTTAAGATTTATAATCGATTAAAATTGAAAATTAATTTATAACACTTTTTCTCTTTAAAGCATTTTCTATTTGCTAGTTTTTTGTTTATTATTTTCTTATGAGCAGTTCTCAATTTCATTGTAAAGGATTTCATAGAATTTTAAAATTATTACTATTTCACAGTGATTAATTACTTTTGAATTTATTAATCACTTCAACAATACACAGATCGTATAGTTATAAAGCAATGGAAAATTGATAATGAATATACAGAAATAAGAAAAAAAATGTAATTAATAAAAAAAACAAAAACAGGTAAAAATTTAATAGATGATAAAAATTCAAAATTTTTATTATTTTTTTCTCTAATAATCTAAATTAGAAAGAATAATAAAGATCTTTGTGTATTTTTTTAAATTATGTACAGTTTTCTTAAATATATATTTATATATATTTTATTTATAGAATTATGGAAAATAAATTATAATTTTATGTAAGAGTATATTTTTGAGGCAATTTTGAGATCAGTCTCAGCAGTCCAGTATAATTTTACTTTCATAATTTCCTGGAATGTTATGAGAATCCTAGAATTAGCTGAGGAAGATCGAATATTCTTAATAGCATTGCACTTTACAATTTTTCTTTTTTGTTTATGCAAAAATTATAAAATTTTAACAAGAGTTCTTATTCTTTTTCTTTTACAGAATAAGATTCACCATGGGTGTTAAAGGCTTGCAGTATTACATGGACAATCATTGTCCTGAGGCCTGTCGTCAGGTGAATATTCAACATCTGGCAGAAGAGTTTCGGCAGCATCGAGGTGCCTCACCAGTGCTCGTCGTAGACGGCATGAGCTGCGTCAGGAAGTTGTATGGAGATCTATTCTGGATAACGGGAGGTCAGTGGCGGGAGTTTGTTGAAATTATTCGACATTTCGTATCCAAATTTGTCGGCATTGGGGTTCGTTTGGTATTCTTCTTTGATGGTGCCACTGTGGCCGCAAAACGCTCCGAGTGGGTGGAACGTCGCCTCAGAAGCTGCCACGAAGTTGAAACCATTTTCGAAATGGTTCGTCGCAATGGTCGTCAACCTGACAAGCAGTTATTCCAGCTTCCG
>JAFIDM010014012.1:62959703-62980973 GCA_023159025.1 Thereuonema tuberculata
TAGCCGTTCTCCTACTGAAGTTGGCCGACTTCATCCGACAGCAGCCAGTCTACGACTTAGAAGTCTCCCTTGCCACCATTGCCGACGTCGTATTCCGAGACATCACCAAAGTGGAACTGCTAAGAAAAGGGTTGAGGACCTACGGAGCATTGCCCCAAGACCACCGTCCCGAACCCCACCTTCCCGCTGACAGGGCTTATCAGTTGCCGGACATACTGCAAATCGCCCACCATAAATGTATCCACTGCGAGATAGCGCCATCCACTTACAGTGTCATGTGCGGCGGAGAGTTCAATTCGAGCACGGCTATGGAGGACGTTTGTGACCGGGATTTGCCCGCAGGCGCTCTGCTCTTCCGGCCCGTCAGGCAAAGAGGCTATTCGGTAGTATTTGGACTTGGGGACATCTCCTTCAAAAAGGACATTCGAGTACCGGAATGGTGTGTTTACGCCGGAAATCCCCTCAAGCAACCAGATCTGGTAGAGCCCATTCCACTACAAGGTAAAACTCTGTTTAATTTTTCTTTTTTTTTACATCTAATAAAAAAAAAAAAAAAAATCAAAGATTTCTTCGTATTTAGGTAATGGAAATACTGAATCAACTCCTACTAAACTTTATTTCAACAACAAAAACGGGAAGAAGACATATAGGAGATAAACTTAACATTTGAAGAATCGTGAAAAAGATTATGATGCCTCCAAAAATAAAATAATAAGTACACATTAAAAATAAAACAGGAAAAATTCATGTGCCAGCCTCATGATGACCTACTCGACCTAAAAGTTTTAAAAATGTAAAAGTTACTCAAAATAGTTATTAATATTTTGAAACAATAGGGACATATATACAACATTTTGTAAAAGTACTTTAAAGAAAATAATTAACAGTTCTTGTTATCATGGCTCTTTGAGAGATGATCTGCGACTCTAGGTTTAGTACTTTCTTCTTGCTAGTTGACTGATAATTTGAATTTTAAAAAGAAAAAAATGGTTGGTCTTAACAAACAATTTACCGACTCCTGCTCTTTTCGCTTATTTTAATATATTAATCTTAGTATTAAGATATTTTGGGCTTGGACGTAGTTCAAAATATCTGTAGAAAAACTTCATTGTAAATTAGGTATTTTTTTCTTCACTTTTACATTAGATTGCATCACTTTTTATTTGCAGATGTAACGTAAATTTCCGTCTTCTTAAATAATATTCTGTATCCGCCCACTTGCTAACTTCAACTGTTCCAACAATTTTCTTTCCTTGGTTGGCAGAAAACCCATCCGCGAATGTCAAGCGACCCTTTCGTTAGGCCTTACTTCGAGGCAGCGTTTCCCATAATCTATTGACTTTATTCCGTTCGTTCTAATAGACAAGGGAACGAATTACATAAATATTTATCAAAATATAATTAAGTCACAAAACAAAATGTCCGTTATTAATTGTAATAAACACTGTCCTGCCGTTTCCAAATTTCTTTCTTGAGTTAGAAATGTGTTAGAATTGACCAAAAATAAATTAAATAATTATAATTTAATGAATTGTTGTTGATTTCATTTACAAAATTCCTTTTTTACAAGTTATTAATTCTCGTTCAACAACTCTTTCGTTGAACGTGAAATTGGTTCTACTTTCTTTAGCGGCATTACATGGAGGTGGGATCTACATGGAATTGGAAACCTGATCATTTAAACATTGAAGTTTTCAGTCAAATGGAAATGTCTCGTGTAGTTTTTCTCTTTCAATCTCGTTTTGTAAATCTGATTTGAATGAGACCAGCTGTCCTCTAAGTAAAAGAGATAAACTCAGAAGACGTAAAACCAGGCCAGAATTCTTTTCTATTTCTTTCCTTCCGTGTTATCCCGAGGGCAACGGGAGTCCATTCCATCTTCTATATTTAGACTCCCCCAAAAAGAACCAAGGTTCGAGCGTGAAGAGGCAATTGAAATTCTGACAATAACCATAAATTTCTTGAATAGCCTTGGTTGGGTAAACACGGGACCCAGATAAAAACGAGGGGAAAAAAGTTAACTTTCTTTTTTTCTTTTTTTTTTAAAGATTTTTTTTTCTTTTTCAATTTAATGGTTCTGTTGGGTCGTAGATGGGTTGAGACTGAAAGGAATGATTAAGTAAAGCTGCTAATAGTGGGTTGTCTTTACCATTTCACCTGCTTCAGTTTCTTCGTCGTAAAGTTTCCTAAGTCCCAACAACAACAAGTTGGAGCATTTTCCTATCGTCTTTCTTCGGTGTAATCTATTTTGGAAATTTATGTCCGACTCACGCAGACCAGATTCTGGTGGTGACATCAGGTTTGTCAAGACTGTCTATTTCCAGACACTTGAGGTAGAACAGATCAACCACTATGCTGCCTATTGTATAAGAAGATTAAAAATCAATGAAATCTTAGGATACAAAGTGATTTCAAAATGATTTCCTGTCAAAACGAGGAAGCCAAATTCTCGTGTACCTGAATGCAGACCACAAGAAGCATTTAAAAGTGAAAAAAAACAAAACAAACACCTAATATAATGAAAATCCAAAATTCGTCTTTCTTATAAATATAAATAATTCATAATAACCTCTTCTTCCTTAACAATAAATGATGTTGTTAAGGAAGAAGAGGTTATTATGAATTATTTATATTTATAAAAAAAAAACCAAACACCTATTTTAGATTGAATTAAAAAGAATAAAATCGTATAAACGAAGCAATTAAGTCAGGGTGATTTGAGTTTGTTTCGAACTTATTAGGCTCTCATCAGTCAGAGCTCTTGCAAGGACTTTTAAATTGGAGAAAAGTCAATTTTAGACATAAAATTGGCACAAAAAAAAAAAATCTGTATGTTTGTGTGAGTATATCTGTTTAAGTATATCTATATACGTGGTACAATTACGGCTGGATTAAAGTCAGCTGATGCCTAAATACAGCCCAATAATGGTGTCCTTTGGCCTTTCCTTTGCTTAACTGGCTTGATTTTAAGTTTCAAAAAGTGCTTAAGGTGAAATAAGATATTAAAAACTCAGTTTTCTTCATGGGTATCGTCGATGCTAGAACGTACAACTGAATTGAATAGAAACTGTTTTTCATTATATTTATTTAAGAGTAAATAGATGCAAATGGTATGAGTCAGTTACGTATTTACAATTAGTGCAATAAAAAAATACAAATTTTTTATCCTTGTTTTTTTTTTGCATGTTTTAATAAAGCCGTTGTTATTTTTTTAATAAAGGAAAAAACCATAAAGGAAAAAACGGTTATTGAAAACCATTTTTAATCACTTCAAAAGATTATATATAAGATCTAATATTAAATACTGAAATTATGTGATCTTGAGAGCTTACTTTTTCAATTTTGAAAATCTATTTCTACTAAAATCGATGTTTGTGGCCAATTTTTTAAATATTCTAATAGAGAAATATCATTATTTGTACGAAGCAAAACATCATATTTTTTTGTTTTATTCCCAGTTTTCTCTTTTGTGCATCACTTAATTGAACACGTTTCATCTTCCGGTCTAAAAAACTCAGAAAACACACACAGAAAAGAATAAGGGTCACATGATTTAAAATGGTTATTAAAAAAAAACCCACTCATGAAGAAAAACGTTGGTCAAACAAACTTAACCCTAGATATATGTTGAGACAAGATGTCAGACAGTAATCTCAGATGTCAGATGACGTCACGGGACAACAGAGACAAAAGCTGAGTAGATTTGGTGCAAAGCAAATAAAATAAAGCAGAAATAATAAAAATTTGCAATTCTTAGAAAAGATCCTTCTGTGAATCTGGAATTGGTTAAAAATTCAATTCAATGGCTACAACTGTCCGGTACTGTCCTATAGTTCTCTATGGGTGTTGTGTCCGCCCTAAGCAGGACGTACTCATATTGTTTATTGGTTAATCGGGAATATGTATAACAGATGAACTGTGAGTGCATGTGTAACTTTCTTTGTGTGATTGCTACACGACAAGAGTTGTCATGTGACAAAAAAAAGAGAAGCAGTAGAATTAAACAACTCTCACTGACGATAAACAGAGAAATTACGTAGATATTTTAACAGTGTGTGGGGGGGTGTTCAATTTGTAGTTTTCATTTGCTTTCATTTGTTTAAATTAATTGGATGGAATCTTAATTTGCTTATTGTAATTTACAAATATGTAGATGTTTGATTTGCAATGAAAGTAGATTTTAAGTTCTTTCCGAAGGAACTTCTTATTTCTAGAGGTGATAGAATATTATACATACATACGATACAGAGGTTAGCGAATGTTAGGAGTTGCTACGCAACTCCATTCCATCCGAAAAATAAGAAATATAGCATTTTGGGCCTATTTTTTTTTATTGTTGGACAGCTATCTTGCTATTTGTAAATCCGTTCCTTTCCCTTAAAATGAAAAAGGACACAAAGCTTTTTATTATTATTATTATTATTATTTTAAAGTAAAGGCCCATTAATAATTACTTTATATTAAAAGTTGTATTATTATTTTTTTTCGTGTTCTTTTGTATGTTCTTGGGTTTTGTTTTTTTTTTATCTAAAAGACAATTGGTTCGTTTTGTTTTCTATCAATATTAGTTTAGACTTTGATCTTGTTGTGGAAGTCGAAAAGCAACATGATTCTCTATTCTTTTCTTTTCTTCGATGGATTGTTAACAAATGGATCAGTTTATTCTTATGTAAACAAACGATGATTCATCAACAACACCTGGAATTAACGAAATAGAGAAGAAGGGCTTTCGTTTCCAGTGACTTTAGTGAAAAAAAAGATAAGTTTTAAAATATAAAAACGAAATTAAAAGTTATTCAAGTAAGTTTACAGACCGTCGCAGATTTTCTTGTGTAATGGTTCGTGATCTTTCAACGAGGTTTTTTTGGGGGAGGGGTTCTTAATGGGTTTTTTTTAGTTGGATTTTGTGATTCTGGAGTTTTTTTTTTGGTTAGATGATTGGGAATCGCGACAATATATAAAATTGTAGGGGAATCTATAGTATTCACTATCCAAAAAAGTTTTCCCAAAACATGTTGCTGTAAACCGTTGTTAGGTGGCTACCAATAATGAATCATGTAACAATACACTTCTTTCTAATATATCGCTGTAACAATGAATAATTGTTATGAAGACAGTAAGTACATGTCAATGTCATTCTTAGCCTAACAATGGTGCAGAGAAACCTACAAAAGAACTAAAACCCTAGTCAGACAGGGTTTAAAGGTACTCGTGTGAAAAACTTTTGAACTAACTTCAAGGAGCTTCAAGAAACGATCTCCTTCATCATGTCCAACTTCTTAGATACACTTAATTAAGTTTTCCTCCGTTGAAACGCGGGTGTTATCATTTCAGTCAACCGTCAATGATGCTTTTCGAATAGGTATTGTTTTATCAAATGTTGAGGTATTTTTTTAGAAAGAAAATTCTTTCTAAAAATTTTGGTCCTTTCTTATGGGTGGAGTAAATGTATTTTAGTATAATTATTGCTTATTTTCGACAGACAAAGTGATTGCTAATTTATTGTGGCTTTTTTGTTTAGTTGAAACGGTAAACAAAAATGGCGCCTACTGCTCTTCGAGTCTACGTCATCAGCTCGCAAAAGTGTAATTGGCCAAAGATCTTCAGAACACACTTAAAAGCTACAAGAGAACTCCCTTCAAAAATGGGAAGGTCTTCGATTTTTAGATAAACTTAGTAAGAATCATCTGATCACCCTTTTAACCCAAAAGCTTTACATGCAAATTCTGACTGAAGGAATTAGAGGTTTAACGGATTATTAAATTTACCTCATCGTAGTATCATTGAAAGCGTATGGTCATACTGTAGCAACTTAGAAAATTCTCAAGTTAAAAATCTCTCAAGAATAAGGTTTCGTCTATCTTCTATCTTTTGAGCCGGAAAAAAAAGAAGGTTGCTGTTAGGAAAGAATTCGAAGGAAAACTTTTCAGATGATTTGCAGTTGATACGATTTGAACCAAACCTTGCGAGATTACAACTCGACAGTGCTCTGAAGAATTTCTTTACTATCTTCAAACCAAACTTTTTCGGTACATTTCTGGATTTTCTAATAGCCTTTGGTCAACTTTTTGCTAAGTTATATTTGACAATAAATGCTCGGAAGAATAAGAAAGGCTTTAAATTAAAAAGAAAACATGTAATTTTGTTAGCCTACATGTTAATGTAAGTTAAGAAATTCAATTCAGTCTGCAAATATCATCCCAACACTGATCTTTAATGTAGAAAGAAATAACTTAAGATTGTTTTAATTGCACTTTGCGTGGTGACATCGAACTGCCTTCATTTAAACTTTTAAGTTTTATAGGTAATTAAATAGAAAAATAAAAAGCCAACACACAAACTAAAATTGAAAAAGCATTTAAACGCATTAAAATTTTTTTGATGCTTTTTAAATTTTAGTTTGTGTGTTGGCTTTTTATTTTTCTTTTTAATCGATTCACACACGTTAAATTTTAGTATTAGATAACTCGAATCTCGTAAACATTTAATTATGATGGTTTCTGGTCGTAAGTTCTTCCAAGAAGATAGTTTATAATAAGAATTCAGCATTAGAAATTAAGAGGTTTGTGAGTTTTCTTCATCAGACGAGTAGCTTCTTTTTTTTTTTTAATTTCTTTCCATTGATGTTTAAAAACAAGCGGAACTTTGATCCAATTGTCACATTTGTAGGCCTACTGTGAGGATAAAAAGCAAACTTGAAAGCTGATTTTGTTTTTATTTTTATAACATTTCTTTTATTATTTATTATTGTTTGTTTGTTTACAATCTTTTGTTTTTTTGTTTATGTTTTAGGAATTCTAATAATTTTCATGTCGTAGTCTAAAGTCTTGTAATTTAAATATAAAAGCAATCTGTCCGCCATTATTATTCTTAAAATGTACTTCAAGTTTTTTTTTTAGTTTTAATAGTCAAGCTAACTATTAAATAACTTTTACTATTGCTAGTTTTGCATTATGTATAAGTTACGGGCGTTGGCTTATGGACCACATTAAATGTAAGGAAAAAAAAAATTAAAAAAAGGGCCATGAAAACTCCTTCCCCCGCATTCACGTTACCTCTACCCCAACGAAGTCATGATTATTCAGTAGTAACGCACCATTTGGTAAATTGTACAGTTGACAGTTTTCGGTCGTGTTTGGCTTCCTTGAATATTCATTTGTCTTCATCAGGATAATGAGGAGAACAAAGGAAAAAAATATCTACTAATTGGAGTGCCGTGAGCTGATCCCCATTGTTCTTTCGCTCGCGACTTCATTGAATATTAATTTACTCCTAAAGTTATTGCAATAATCTCAGCGCGCTTATGGAACCATAACTTAAAAATGACCTAATCTTCCATCTGGCCAACGTTAAAACAAAAGAAGCGAGAATTTATTAAATAGACCATTTCCTACAGCATTTTCATTAGTTAGGGTTAAAGACTTCTCTTGTTGTGGCAAATTCACTTACAAATAATTACTCTGAGAAACAAGTCTTGAAAAATAAGACTTAAAAGTTAAGTTGTAAAACAACATGTTAATGCAATATGTAAGAATGGTCTTAGAATAGAGAAAGAATTACAAACTCAAAAGAAAAAAAAAGTGATTGTAATAATTGGCTTTCGTTAGTATAAACATGTTAAATAAGTTCTTGAGACAGACTTATGGTTTTACAATGCTAATCCTATTTCTACTTAGATTAAGTTATGAAGTACATATGATTATATTTTTGTATTTTTTTGTATTTTTAACGTACTTTCCAAAGCAAAGTTAATCGGAAATTAGTATGTCTGTCTGTTTGTTTCTGTAAAGCACGTAATGTATCTGGATAAATATTGAGCCAGCGACCAAATCTTCTTGAAATTTGGAAGACAGATTGATCGAAGTATTTATTTGAAATTTGTTTCGTAAGGATCCATATGGAGATGTTTGTACATGCAGATGACACAAAATTCGTACATAGAAAGATTAGAGGCGAGACAGAAGACTCTTAGATGGCGAATGTATGTATATTAATTTGTGTTTATATCTGTTTAAATTTGAGAGCACTTTGGTGTGATTAAAAAATTAACTAGCCATTCACAATTTCAAAAACAAAAAGTATTGTAGTTTAATTTAGTGGAACGTTTTCAGTTTTGTGCCCGATCGGAGTAAGGCTATTATTGATTTCACGAATTAAAAAGAAAGAAAGTAAAGAAAAATAAAAAGCTGAATCTCTTATGGTAGTAAAAGTTAAGGAAGTTCTTCTTCTTGTTTAAAGCAACGAAATAAAAACTTCTAGAAATAAAGGATGAAAAAATCTCTTGAAAGCAATATCTAACTTGTATGTTATGAATACTAATACTTCTCCTCTTTCCTGGATGATGTGATTCTCAATTTTTTTTCCCAAGTGTTTCTCATTTCTGGGATTGAAGCACTTATTCCCAGTGAAAGAATAAAAACAAAAGACTGCTGTTGAGGCGTTGCTTTTGTTCTCCTGTTTTGTTACTCGGTGCTAATTGCTTTTTAGGAGCTTCTTTGTCTGCATTAATATGATGATAATGTTCTGTGGTTCTTATGAATTAATTAGGATCAGGGAAAGCATTTACATTTTTATCGACGGTACCAGGTCTGGCTTTCAAATTAATACATTAATTTGTAATTGCATCAGTGAGAACCTATTGTTTTGCTTCTGTAACTTTTGCTATCGAAAATTACCACAAAATCAGGGTTTTTCTTTCTTTGATCTTGAAATTCTTACATCAAAAGAAAGTGAAACGTGGTTGTTAGAGAAGACTTATAAGAAATCTTGAGATACGCTGGAAACAAATGAAACAAAAAAGTATTATAGATGAATTTTAAGTCGAAAAATTCACACAGCCATTTTAATCATAATTACTTGTTAAGATGATCAATAGATCTGCAGGTTAAAGAAATAAGGCCAAAATATTGTCAATGTAAGATTACCGTTATAGCTCCCAAAAACGATAATTGATCCATGTATCTTAGGAGGCTGAAACTTCAAAAGTAGAGTTACACTACCAAAGACGGGAAAGAAGCTCAGCAAAAAGAACTGTCATCCGGCCAAATTACCGTAAATCTATTTTGATAATTTTCGAAGATAAGATGGTATATGGATACAAATGGAAGCTGATAAGTTGAACCTATACCATTACTTTCTAATTAATAACGATAAATAAATCTCAACAGGGATTTTTTGGTGAAGACTGGAAGTTTTATATTTGGTGACCATTTGGTTAATCTTGACAATTTTATTTTCAAACTTTTCTTTGCATCATTCTGGCGTATTCCTTAAGATGAAATGTCGTTTTTAGTTCATTATTATTATAAGTTGACTTTAATAAAGATGAATTAAAGTGAATAATGAATGGCTGAACCATTGCTTTTTGGAACTATTCTCCTAGACATAATTATTTCGTATTTAATTATTTTTGTTGCTTTATACTGTTAGAGTGATTATTGTTATTCGCATCCTTTGTCGTGCAATTATTGTGTTCTACATTTGTTAAACTTGTTCTCAATTTGTAGATATTTATTATTTGCATTTTAAGAGTATTTTCTTCCTAATCCAACATTAAGATGGGGAAGTGCAATAGAAAAAGGTGCCAAGTACCACAATCTTCTCACACTTCGTGAATGTGTAAATTGTGTCAATGTCCGTGGATGCAGCAACAAACTCCCCGTCTATTTGAAAAACATTTCATTTGTCCATTTGATTCAGGAGCTGTTTACTTTCGTGATGATTAAGTCTATTGATTTCTTATTAATTTTCCCAAAGTAATATCTATGAGGAAAGACCATGACTTTTCGATTGATGTGATCCCTAATCTGTAGAACACTGGGGAATTTTAGAGGCACGAAACCTATTTTTGGTTTAAAATTTTGATAACGTATGTGCAGTAAAACTTGGGCCCGGTAGCCGAGTGGGTAAGGCGCTTGGCTGCGGGTTGGAGGTCGCGGGTTCGATTCCCGGTCTCGGCGGAGGGCGGGAATTTTTCCACGCTCCATTCTCCTCCAAACGGGTCCTAGGGGCCTACCCAGCCCTCTGTAGAATGGGTACCGGGTTTCTTTCCCGGGAGTTAAAGGAGTGCGGGCGTCGGGCTGGCCTCCCGACCTCAACCTAGTCCCGTTGGTCAAGTAACGCCGGGAGCCTTACCTCCCGCGAGCCCTTGGGCCTGCTTAGGCTTGTCGTGGCATCCTTTAACTTTAACTTTTTAATGTGCAGTAAAACAAATATGTTACTGGACTATATATTAAAGAGGTGAGCTAGTTCTTTCTTAAGAGGAAAGGTCTTCGTTATCCTTACAACCTTCAGAAGAATTAGAATTTAACACCACTCTCCCGTCCGTATTTTCTAAATAGAATCATTTACATTGATTTACATTGAAAATCTAAGAAGAATGGATGATTTGTTGGAGGTCTAACATCTGTCTTAATCAAAACGAAGATGGAGAAAAAAATAAATTGGAAAATATATTTGTTATTTAACTAACATTGCAGATTTCTTTCAGAATAGGTTTTACTTTGAAATGTAATCTAGCTTTATCCTAAGTGCTTAGGAATAGTGATGAATATCGCTTATTCACAGTCTCTTAGGAATAGTGTACTTTTATAAAAAAGGGTAATGAACACATTTAAAAAAAAGAGAGAAGCCTAGTGTTTGATGACGAGATAGTTCATGGTTTTCCTTTTATCCCTTCCTCCAATTTTGACGTCAAATGTAAACAAACCACGTCATAAGCCTCGCATTGAGTGTGACGTTAGCAATCGGGGCAGACAGCTTGCTGCCACCGCCGTAATCGTAGCCTCCACAGCTGTAGGCCAAAGTACAAGACACCCTTTGTTAAGAGGGAAAGAGTTAAAAGCTTACCACCCACTCCGTGCAACCCTTCCCATGGCCTCAGCTACTATCCAAGAAGAGCAGTTTTTTTTTTTCTTCTTCTTTTCAAGTCTCACCGAGATTAAGAAAAAAAATAAAAAAATAAATAGAGGGAAGTTGTGTGTGTGTAATATTTTTTTTGTTAATTCTGCTTGTCATTTATGTGTTGCGACAGGAAATACGAACCTTAATTCGGTTTGGAAACAGAATAGCTTTGTCATTTTGGCGCAGTGGATTTCGGGAAACAAAATTTAAAAAAAAAAGTGTGGAAAGTGAGAAGGATTTTTGTTCGCAGAATTTTGTTGTCTTCTTACATCAGAAAAGAGGATTGGGAATACTTCAGTGTACTCCAAAAAAAGGACAGAAAGTCTTTTGCGTTTCAAATGGGAGAATTTGTAGCTTTTTTAAATTATTATTTCACAGAACCATGGGTATCGCGACCATAGGCACAAAACGTTGAATAAAACAAAAATGACCATATAAAGAAAAAGATGAAGAAATAAAGAGGAAAAAAAAAAGTAAGCATCCATTCTGAACCAGGGATTCGAACCCAGATTAAGGCGTATCTTCCCAGTCAGTTAGGCCATTGCCTAGACCGCTCGACTCTACAGCAGACCAACTAGCTGGTATAAAAATCACCGGAATTTCGGTGACTTAAGCATTGAAATCCGTCGTCTTCATGATTGATGCAGAAATATATTAATTACGAAGAGCTTGGTTTCTTTATATTTATTCCATGGTTTTACACATCTACAGTCTACCTCAAATTTCTGGGGACTTTTGTTAGAGGGTTAACAAGGACATTGATGTAAACTTTCTTTCTGTTAGATCAATAAGGAATAGTACTAATTAAAATACATGGCAATGATGATCTTAAGTCAGTGTTAAGTCAGTAATCGAAAGAAATCAGATAAGGAGTCAAAGCTGGCATCAATATATTGAATAGTCAAATGGTAACATCTAATATATATATATACATACACACAGTGATTTTTTTTAATTCATGAATCTTGGTTAGTTTTTAGCGATCTTATACAAGAAAGTTGTAAAGGAGGGTTAGTTGTTACGTTTATTACGTCACCACCTTAACAGCCCAAACTACAAGTCGGATCGACATGAGTCATACCTGGAACTCTTACTACTTTTAGAGTTCATGAAGAATACAATATTACGGTCTATGGACACTTCTTGTCTCACAGGAAGAAGCCGCAATGAAACGTGTCACCACAAATCTATTGCCCAAACTATAAACCGCACCAAGAGTGATAGCATGGTAGAGAGCTCTCTACTTGTAGAGGCAGGGAAGAATATAAGTTTTGGTCTGCAGTTAGAACAAAAAACGATTTTCAAGTTTTAAGTTCACGTCCTTCTGTCCACCCGTCCTCTGTAATGAAGATAAAAAACATTTAAATTAATAAAATGCCAAAACCCAATGTTGAGATAAAGTTATAAAAAGTTAAAATACTTAGTATGGAGCTTTCGGGCTCTTATGCGGCCGCCCCTCATCAACATTGATCCTGAAAGCTCCATACTAAGTATTTTAACTTTTTATAACTTGAATTTTATCTCGACATTATATTTTGGCATTTTATTAATTTAATTTATATGTTGGCATTTTATCTCACACGTTATAAAAAAAAAATTAACGTAAAAAACATTCAAAAAACGTTCGTCTACAACCTGAGAAATCAATAGAAGAAAGATCACTATTGATTTTGGACCAGTTGGTAACGATCTCTTGTCCAAAACCACATTAGCTTAGAATTTTAGCATCATAGCTAAAGAAAACCAGAATTCCTTAGAATCTATTCATTATTCTCATATCATCACTTGGAACAGATTACTTATTTATTTTTATTGCATCCAAATGTCTTATTTCTTACATTTTCATTTTTTTTAGGGAACTAAACCACTGTTTTATTTTAATAAAATATTTTGGTGATCTTTGCATGCCGGCGTTCCTAAGTTGAGATGCCAACTATATCATTACGTATAACTATATCGTTAGGTATATAATGATATATTTGGAGTCTTAACTGTATCATTTTTCTTGAGTTCTTTTTTTTTTCAGGGCATCGCCCCAACCTCCTCCTCCTCTGTGCTAATGCATTGGAGGAAATGAATTCTAATCTTAAATACTTCCCTACCATTGGCTAACACTCACTTAAAAGTTCTCATTGAGAAAAACCGAAATGACGCTTGCCCAAATGACTGACACGACGCTTCTTTTCATTGAAATATAAAAGTGTTGAAAAAAATAATTAATAAATTTAAAATAAATAATGCAGGAAAAACCTGTCCCATTTTAAAGACAGAGTTAAAAACATATTTGAGTTTGATTTGATAAAACATTATTGGTTTCTAGGAATGAAAGACGAAGCTATTGTGAGATGTGTGAGTCTTCTTCCAGTCTTTGTAGTCGTTTTAACAGCTTAGACAAAATATCAGATGTTGGTATTCCCTCATTAAGTATTTTCCTAATGATTTCATTGCCTCTTTATCAATTTGTTACTGAGTTATGTATATATATATATATATATATATACACAATGGAATGCCTGTCATGAAATTAATTGAAAATGTATTTCTTGAAATTCAATCATTGTTTTAATTTTATTGTTGAGTGAAAATTAAGTGCTCAAATTAATCAAGTAGGTTTTTCACTAAAATCTGCCTCATACGCATTGCTTCGTTATTAGACTTTCTAATAATTTTCTCTTTCAATATTCAGGAAATCCATTGCAAATGAACCTCAGGAGCACAAAGCTTCGGGAAACAATAGCATTTTGATTATCTCTTTTATTGTAATGCTACTTTAACTTCTTTTTTTTTTTTTTGCTTTCAACCTCCAGGCCTTTTGGCTAATTCCACTCAACGGCTACATATTGTAGACTATTTTGTCCAATAATAGTCAAAATACTAACTTGCCGAAAATACACCCTAGTGAGTCCAAACGGACATTGAAGGAGAAACATGAAAGTTAGTTTGGAATTCCAACACAGGCAGATCACCCACATCGCCTTGACCATTCGGCTACGTCTGAACGGCTTCTTATTTGAAAGAAAGAAAAATAAGCTGTTTCTTTTCGTAATTAGCAGTGTCTTTTGGTTCTACTCTTTGTAACAACTTAACTAGTAAATCCCCTGTCAAAACAAACACAGTCGCTTGTTGTTCCCATGCTTTGTAAGACAAGTCCTTTGGCCTCATTAGCGTTGTTATCTACGATACCACGGAATCTCCCACTCTCAAGAGGGTCATCAAGTTGTTTGTTGAAGAAAAAAAAAAACACTCAGAAACCAGTAGTCAGCGAAAGTTCTAGGAAAAAAAGGGTTAACTCATATTTCCCGAGCCGTGTTTCAAAGAGGTTTCTGTTCACTTCCCGATAAAACCATCGGCAACCATTAACAAAAAAGTAGCTTCGATGCCATCATTTGTGCCTGGGAACTAGTTTCTACGCAGCACTTAGAAAACATGGCTTCTTTTTTAAAGAAATTTAAAAACAAAAAAATGGCGAAACCTAGTGGTGCATTGACATTATTCTTAGTCTTAAGTATACTAATATTATTATTATTATTATTATTGTATCGAGAAAGTTTCAAACCATGGGATTCCCCAGCTAAGACAATATAGCGGGTCAAGGACCAAAGCACATATTGCCAAGTGCATTAAAAAAAAAAAATAATAATAAAAAAAAATTGGGAAGAATAGTTAGGGATGTGTTGTTGTGTCCATAAATTTCCGAACTATGCGTGTTGTGTTGAGTACCACAGCCTTCTGGAGTTGTGCATAAGTGTTTTTATGAAGTCCTAGTGTGCTGAGGCTGTGATGCAATGTGTGAGGCACCAGACCAGTAGCGGACAGGATGATGGGTACAACACGTACTCGGTCCTGCCTCCACTGCTTTTGGAGCTCGTGTGCTAGGTCTGTGTATTTACTTATCTTGTATTATTATTATTATTATTATTATTATTATTATTTGTTTTTATCGGCATATTATTATTATTATTATTAATTATCTAATTCTTCTCTGATTAAATGTCCGATTTTGAACATGTCTAGGTGAATCAATGACATGTCATACTCAACTGTTAGGTGCTGTTAAGAAGCGTCTGCTTATTGAGCAAGTGTTAGGCTGATGTGTCACAGGCTGATGTATTTTTGTAAAATAAAAATGATAATAAATAAAAAAAAAAAAAAAAAATTTCTTTCGTCGTTTGCTTTCTACCGGGTCCCATTTCCGAGAGCGGGAGAAGGAACCATAGGTACTCACGCATTCCGAGCTTGATCATCGAAGCTAAATCTGGCTGATGAGTCCTAATAAGGACGAACAGCTGTCCCAGATTGCTGTCGATGATGGCTCAATGCGTGAAAGCAAAACGAATTTAACGAATTTGTGCATTCTCGAGTTTGTTTTTTTTTCCCGTTTTCATATTTTATTGTTTGTTAGACTAGTTTCGTACGAAAGTAAGGTTTATAAGAAAGTATATATATGTGCGAATTTTCACTCATTAACAATTTTTGAACTGCTTTAGGGATCATCTTGAAGCTTGGTATGCACATTTAGAGATAAAAACCGATTTAACTTTTATTTTTAAAAATTGCTCTGTAAGGAACTTGTCGGTGAAATTAGAGTTAAGAAAAATTCCTATAGAAAAAGGATTAACACTGTTCTCTGATGTTAATCCATTAATTTATGTGCGCTTTGGTGTAACTAAAATTAATCCGTATAAACTTAAGCAACTAATGCAGATTTGTTGTGATGGCTTTAAAAAAAAAAACATAACAAAGATAAATTAAAAACGAAAGAGAGAAACTTGAAAGACAACATTTACGGGAAGTAGGCTGTAAGTTCTCTCAAGAACTTTTTATAAGTAGAGGAAATTGAAAGGAATTCTCAATAGTTTATTCCATTTGTTCTATTTACTGCTCGTGGGATAGAACATCTCGTTGCGAGGGCAGTGCTTGATTTAATCCTTTGCAACCAGCTAAATTCTCAGGATGTTTTTCCTTGTCTTAAGAATTTGCAAGGCGTTTGACTTGAGGCATCATCATCATCATCATCATCTTCTCACATCTATTTTCTACCTCATTTTGTGTCGTTGATTTTTTTTTTTGTAATATACAGGATGATCTGTTATTCTGTATCCGGTAAAACACTGCAAAGTTCCATCGAGTTTAAAAGGCAAGCATTTGCGTCTACTGAAGTCTATTAATAAGTACACACTAACAGCTTCGTATTTGCATATTTAGAATATGACAGTAAGGAGTTTATTTACTGGTTCGCAGTAGATGCTCAAAGTTCGTTCACACAATCTCTGGTGCAAACACGCAAATGTTTGATGATTTAAGTCTATTAGGGAACCGTTCAGCGTACAATCATACAATCGTACAGCGGCTTGTCCGTTTCTGTTCGCTGCCCCATAGGCTAGGTGTACATCTACCCTCTCGGCATTAGTGAAGCGATACATCCTACTCGTACAAAGTCAACGTCTCAAATGACGATCGCTCACACTGCCCAACTAATGTGCTGCCAGAACAGCGTCCTCTAGCACATTCGGCTGGCAGTTGCGGACATACGTTCCACTGAGAATACGGTTTGTTTTTTATATTCCTGACCTACCCTTAAAGTTTGTACAGGGAACGTTCAATCACCCTGTCTATGCACTCGGTAAAACGGTTGGACTAATTTCCTTAATACTCGCTACGATTCTTCCTTTTTTTTTTAAATTGAGTTAACTTGAAGTGATTACAATTGCTTTGGTCTTTATCCTATAATTGGTTAAGAATTATTATTATTATATAGTAAAAATGTTACAATAGCTTCCCTCACTTGCTGAATGTTCATTGGTCACGTTTTTTACTGAAATTGATTTGTGAAATTGAAAGGAATGATTTGGAGTTAATTTGTTCTGACGAAAAAAGAACAAAAAAAAAAAAAAAAAAACTCTCGCAGTTCATTAAAAATTGAAATAAAGGGAATTAAGGAAGTCTTGGGTTGACGAAGTTCCGCTGCTGGTTTTTTTTTTTTTTATTGGAGGGTTTTTGATTTTGATCCAAACCGACAATCACTAATTGGAAAAGTGTTTGAGGCTCTCCCAAATGAAAAATCATAGGGAAGAGGTATTTGTACCTTGTACTATTTATTAAGTGAAAACATAAAGAGAGAATTAGCTACAAGAGATCGTAGGGATATTACAAACAAATTGTAGTATCATACATTTCGAATGATTTCACAACTGGACATATATTTATTTAGTTGTTTATTATATTTTTCTTTTAATCTTTGCCTAGTACTGTTTTGATATTTTATAATATTCACTAATTTAAAATTGTATTTCACTTTACAACATTTGATATCTGTTTAAAATAGTTAAACGAGCCGTATAGTGAATTTGGTTTGCCTGGCATTCATCCAATGTTGTTTTATAGGTGAAAGGATCATTTCAATAAACAGAAATCTTCATTTTGACTGAAGAGGCTACTTGCCATACACTAGTCTTTGTTATTCGGAAGAAATATGGAATCTCCAAGAATAAAAATACACATGAAAATTAAAATATTGAAAATTCTTGTGCCAGCCTCCGCTCGCCTCAATGACTTTTTCTTGCGCAAATAAATAAAACATCTAAAAAAATATTAACACATTAAAAGGTTGAAACCCAGTGTTTTAATAGGTGACATCTCATGATAGCTATTTCTCCGTAATGACCTTCTCCTAATCTCCTCTGTCATGAGATCTTATTGTTCTGCTGATGATTATTCTCAGCTGAAGATCGCTAAAGAGCGTGAAATACATATCCTGAGATGTCACCTAGTAAAACACTGGGTCTCAGCCTTTTACTGTCTTTGTTTTAAATTTTATAGCTTGGAAATTTTAAGATACCTTTACAATTCATATACCGTATTTAGATGTATAAATATTACAGTAGGTATTCCAATTGATTAATGCCAGATTACGTTGTTTTTTATACTATTTCCACGGCTTTCAAACAAAGAAAAACGAAAAACACAGCTCCTTATTACAAGATACTACCTATTCTTTCGTAAACTTCTTATTTACAAGTGACTGATTCATGTTCCGATGACAGAAGGAACCTTTCTTCATTCATGAGAATGCAACTTTTTTTTTAGGTAATAACTGATATTACGTACGAGAGAGTAAGCGTCTAAAATGGTCTAAAATAACAATATTAATAAAAAAAAAACCATTAAGTTCCTCTCGTCTACTTGATCTTAATTAAAGAAAGAGAATAAAAAAAAAGAAAATAATAGTAATAATAATAATAATAATAGTGAAAAGAAAAAATTACCTTAAATGAAAAAAGAAATAAAAAAAATAGTGCTTTTTTGTTTTCTACTCATCCTCCCTCCCTTTTATTATCTTCTTCTCTTTTTTCTTCTTTCTTTTACAGATTTAATTTCGTTTTTATTAATTGAATCGATTTACTGGATTCCATTAATTCATTGAGAAAGAAAAAAAAAAGGATAGGAAAAAAAATGGGAGAAGAAAAGGAAAAAAAAAATAAGTGAAGTGGAATTAGGGATGCAATAATATTTAATTAGATTTAAATTGGTCCTTGCTTTAGTTTTTTTTTTATATTCAATATCCGTAGAGGCTGATATTTCTTTTTGTCTTTTTTTAAAAAAAATAACAATACAATTTTTATAAAAAAAACATTGTGAAGGAACTTGAAGCCTACTTTTCAAAATGTTGCCATAAAACAAAGGAAAAAACAAACAAACAAACCTTCATGTTCTTTTAACACTTAATGTGTACAAAGAATATCTTTAAATTTTTACTTTTCTGGACATTAACTGAATTTGAAAATGATGAATTCAGTTCATTTGAATCTTATTAAAGTATCCGCACGTGGAATGACGTGCATTGTTAGATGACGATAGAAATTCATTGTTATGGTCCTAATGCCTTTCAGTGAGAATTTTCGTGTATCTTTCTTTATGAATCCACAAGATAAACATTGAAATATTGACGTTGGAACATCTTATATATAAAAGTGCATCTCTAGCTTTAAGAAGATTAATTCATTAGTTCAAAATTATCAGGAGAGCAAATACACCGACTGACTTTCCTACGAAAAACAACAGAACCCCGCCCCTCCAAAAAAACAAAATAAATAAAATAAATTTAGAAATCATACTAATGATTGTAATAACGCAATGTAAAGTTTTCATTTTTTTTTACGTCTGCTAATTACAGCTTCCGAGGAACGGTCAGCACACAGGTTTAAAAGATTAAAAAGTTTACACACATTGAAAAATACAATAACGACCGGTTTCGCATATATGACCAGGCTTTGACAAGTGACACAAAATAAAATGACACGAGTATTTAAGCTATTAACAGAATTCTGGCAACCACGATAGGAAGAAAAAAGATGAAGAAATGGAACCTCGTTATTCTCAAAATCTCTACATGATGTTCAAGTTTCATCAGAATCCAGTACTAACAGTGCAATTTCACAGCCCATCGGATCTACCGATTACGCCATTTTGCCTACGTGTTTCCACGTTCCATCTGATCACGGGAGTCAATCCTCTCCAGACGAATTTTAATATTAATTTCTTTTGATCTGTTAATAGCCTAAATACTCATGTAATTTTATTTTTGTATTACTTGTCAAAGCCTGGTCATATAGATGAAATCGGTCGTTTTATTGTATTTTTCAATGTGTATTAAGCTTTTTAACCTTTTAAACCTACGTATTTGCCGTTCCTCGTAAATTATAATAATACAGTTAATATTATAATAAAATATATTACTTTTGTAACTGATATTGTGGCGCTTATTAAAAGATCTCATCATATTCTAAAAAAAAGAAAGGCTGATAAAAAGACTCGAAGCTTCTGTAATGACTTCATTCATTAATCACAATATTAAATAACAATCCTGACTAATATTATGTGTGGGTAGATTGTTAGTGACCTTTTCTCGCCCGATAGAAGAACCGCGACTCTTTGAAGTATGATCTGCGGCTCTCGCTGTATTTTTTTTTTACTTTGTTTTATTTTAGTAATTTGGTAGACTGGATGTGACACAGTTTTTTTTTACTGACTAATAGGGGTTTGTGGCTTCTGGCTTTTTCGGATTTCGTTAGAATTTTGAAATAAGTACATAGTCCAGAAAATCAAACGTTTAACAGTTATGGAATTTTATGTCCAGTCTAAGAATATAAATATAATTATATAGACCATTCAAATTCATTTTAGGCTTCTGAAAGAGCCTTATATCCCCTGTTTGTCTGTCTGTGGACACATATCCCACAATGCTTCGCAACGGCTTCTGTTAGCTCAGTTGTAGTTAGCCTGAATGTTGAATGTTGTAGGTGGCCTGTTAGCTCAGTTGGTTAGAGCGTCGTGCTAATAAAGCGAAGGTCATGGGTTCGATCCCCCTCATGGGCAATTCTTATTCTTCATTTTTTTCTCCCCATTTTAAATCTTTTCACAGTTTTTCAGCTTAAGTTTTTTTTTTTTTAAATCATTATTAGGAATTCAGTGTATTAACAAGGTTTGAGTTAAGAATGACGATTATTCCATATATAAATAGGGGTCGGTAAGATAGCATGGGGTCGCAAACAGACTCACGCGCGCATTTTCTAGACCACCCCGGCGCAGTCTATTCTAAAGTAAAGGTGATTCAGAAGCCGTTGCGAAGCACTGTGATTGGTTTACTAATGGCTATCCCTTCCTTATTTTTATTTTTTTTTTTTAAAGAACATTTATAAGAGGGTAACTTGCGACGGTATTGTAATAGTAAAAAGAAACAAGAAAACTATTTCATTAATTTACAATCAAAGCATCATCATTCTGTTTTAAATGATATAAATATAAATATGCTTTATTTTAACTCAGTAATCATAAATATCAATATTGTTTTTGTTTAGCTGCATGGGTTCCCGGAAAACGCGGTTACTGATCCTATGGAAAAAAAAAATTGTGAGGTTAGGTTCTCGCGGACCCTCTTCACTGTACACTTTTGCTACCCAGATGCTACCGAATTTCCAGAGCGAAGTAAATCAAGCACACGAATCTCAAGAAGTAAGCTCATCACAAAGCGTTTACTCTTAGGAGTCCTGAATAAAAACCCTTTCATTGGCACTACGCTTCGCTGTGTCATTCTTGGAATTTAATAAATGAATCACAAAAAACGGGGTAAAACACTGAGAACAGTAGAATATTAACAGAACGACGTGAAGACGTATGAAACAGCAGAAGCTGCGAGAACAAGACCACAGCTTCCGCTGGTGGAGCTCGTATCGACTCTGAGCATTAGGTCTCTCAGGATTTTTTCGCTACTGCTCATGGCAGCGAAAAATATTAAATACAGAAGTTAGATTGCCTCTTGCCTTTAAATATGCACGCCAAGTTTCAAGAACCTTGTTGATTGGCGCGCAA
>JAFIDM010014012.1:62985973-63002000 GCA_023159025.1 Thereuonema tuberculata
ACATTTATTTTCTGGTGTTATGATGTTTAATAATATTTATTATAAAAGAGAAGATTTAAGGAAGAAGTATGGTTTGTTTGTATATAATGCATTTTAATTATATGAATTTTAACGTGTGTGAAACAATTGAAGTTAAAATAAAAAGCTAACATACAAAGTAATAAGATAATAAACAATTAACACTTTAAAAATACATGTTTCGTGCAGTCTCAGCTGGACGTTTATAAGTCTTGTCGTACTTTTAAAGTGTTAAACGTTTTTTTATCTTATTATTGTGGGTGTTGGTTTTTTACTTTAACTTCAATTGTTTCAAACACGTTAAAATTCACGTAATTCAGCAGTCATTTAATGTGTTTTAATTATGATGGAATATAAAAGTATAACAGTTACAAAAATTGTTGGCATATGTAGTTTATTGTTAGAAGCAGTTATTGGTCAGCAACTGATTTATCTCTGACTGTAGTGTTCAGCCAAGGCTGCCCTAACCTGGGTTCTAAACCCAGAGTGGGTTTGGATGTTTCCTTCTGTTTTCTGTGTCTGTTGCTTTTCCTTTCAACGACTTATTATCATTTACACTTATTAGCTTTTTCAGGTGTAGCTTATCCTGTGTCGCTCTTCCGCCGTTTCAAATCGCACACTAAAGTATGTCAAAAAAAGAAACAAAAAAAAAATAAATTAAAAAACACTGTCAACAGATTCTTTTCGTCTTTTCCAAACCCTTATTTTCTGCAGAATAAATCAGCCGAAGTGAATACGTCCATCTGCAATCGTATTGTTAATATTGAAAGTTCATAAGTCTCTGTAGACCATTGTTACATGATAGTGATATTAATGGATACTGTCTTTCTCTTAAACTATCCGTACATTGAATTTTAATAACCTATTCACTGTTCGAAAAAATTAATAGAAATGTATGATGTAGATGTGTTGGAACCTAGGTTCGAATCCCGGCGTTGGCATGGATGTAACTATCTCCTTCTGTGTTTCGTTCCTTTCCGCGGGTCTCCCCCGTGGTGCACACTGGGTAATTCTAAAGAACTAGGAACTTTGACAGCCAGTCAATTGCATTGATTAATTCCATACAATTAAAAAAAAAAATAATAAACAAAATAATCTAACAATTGCCCACAGAAATCTAATACGGAATGTAACAGAAACGATTAATAGTTACGATTTTTTTTTTTTAGTACAAATTTGCAATTATTTGTATTTCCAACTGTTAAAGTTGTTTCTTAGAAATTAATGTATATTTCTAAGACGATTACGACAAAAGCAGAAAAATAAAAATAATTTAAAAATTAATTCAACAGTAATGTAGTGGGTAATAAAATACTGGAGAGTAAAACAAAATTGTATGAAAATAAAGAACTTATAAATGTATACGAGTTTAAAATAAGAATTATTCGTATTTAAAATAAGAACTATTTGTGTATTTTACATTATATTTACTATTATTGTGAATGAAAACATGTGGGTTTTTTTTTTTGCTTTTTTTCAATCTGTTTTATTACTTAACTTTCATTTTTGTTACGTAAAAATGGAAGGGAGTTGAAAGAAGTGGGAATTTTATGATATCGTTAAGATATCGATGCCGTAAATCCTGTTTTGGGACATTCAGTTAGATAAATAAAATTTTGTCTTAAAGAATATATTTTCTTATCGTGTTTTAGACAGAACAAACTGTCTTTCAAAGGTTAAAAAACTGCTTATGATGACTGAAAGTCTTTTCAATGTATTTTTTTTAGTCTAACAATTTATATTAACATTTGAAGCATTGGAATTCGGAAACATTCCGAGAATTCCTGGGAGACAATGTACAGTAAAACCTCTCAAATCAGGCCCTCGGTAATCCGGCCTGGTCCTGAGTAAAATTATTTTTTTTAATAACTAAATTCGTTTCCCTATTTTGTTTCCCTATCTGCGCGTATTCATTATGAGTGAAAAAAGAAAGAAAAACTTTGTCACTATGGAACAGAAGCGTTAAGGAGATTGGATGCAGGGGAATCTGCAAAACAAATATCACTAGAGCTTGGTGTCGGAAAAAGCACATTTGTATTGTTTTTAATAAACATTTGAGTGCAAAATTATGAAAACGGGTTAAATTAATTAAACCTGGCATTATGTTTTCATAAAAATTAAGCTATTGAGTTATTTTAAGAACATTCTCGGTAGTCCGGCTTTTCTGTAATCCGGTCTAATGGGCGCCACATTAGGCCTGATTAGAGAGGTTTTACTGTATATTATTTCTTTCTGTAAATGATGGTTGGACTATTTTCCTAAGGAAAGCACATAAAATACTAACAGTTGGTCGGTGTGTGTGTGTGGGTATCTTCCTTCTCCTTTTGAACTGCTAAATGGATTTTCTTGAAATTTGGTATGCGTACTTACTGACAGGAGATGCTCGAAATTTTGTGTTGAAAATTTTTGCCTGTGGATTTTGTAAAGAAATTAGCGCGTGAAAGTAAAATTATTATTAAATTATTAGGTTCCCGATGTCTCTACAGTGTTTATTATTATTCTTTTAATTAGCTAATAATGTGCTTTGGTAGGATCAATATTAATTGGCTTTAGACAACTTAAATTAATACTAGTAATAAAGTAACAAGTAATTAATTCTTTATTTTTTTTTGCTATATATATTCAGCGTATAATACAATTTAAAAAAAATTAAATATACTTCGTTTGAATTACTTTAACGATTTAAATAAAAACAAACTAAAACAAAGAATAATAAATAAAAAAAAAGAGCAACGTTTAACTGAAAGTAGGATTCAAGTTCTTCTTTATTTTCATCTTATTTTGTGATTGAGCTTCTGCATCGGTGGATGGATGAAAGATGAACTGGTGTTCTGGAATTCAACATGTTCTTGAAAGAAAGGCATGTCCGAACATGTTGTCATTTATGTGTGTGAAAGTCTTTGCTCGTGGCTGTGGGTATCATTACAGGTTATCTGATGCTCTACGGGGGGAAGTTTCTCACAATTTAAAATAAAAATGAGTCACAGTTTCCATCAAACAAGATCAGTCCCCAACTTTCACTTTTTTTTGTTTTGTTACCAAACCCCCACTAATTTGAACTTATTTTTCTTTTCTGAAAAAAACAGTTGAGAAATTTCCAAGTTTTTTAGGCAAATATCATTACATGATTCTTACTTGCATATTATAAGAGAAGATACAAAAAACAGATTTTTCAAAAGGTTATCCATTGTTTAATAGTTCAGATTTGATTAGTAAAATAGGCATAAACGAATATCATCAATTTCAAAAGGCAGTGAAATATTGAAAAAAAATTACTGAATTTTGAAAGTGCTTTTATTAATTTTGATGTCTTTATCCTTTAATGGTGTTTTTGAACCGGTGAACTCTTGATAGTTTTGAATGTATTTCTCCGTATGTTTTCGTGCGAAGATATTTGCTGTTGAAGGCGTTGCAAAGGTTCCAAGAAAAGCGAAAACAATGGACTCTTCCACTTCGTTTCTTTCCACTACAAATGTTTTAAATCTGCTCCTGCTTTGATATGATTCAAATTAATCTTGTTTCAGTTTTAAAATCAGTTTTTAGCAAATGGACAGTTTGATGGTAGATTGTGTTTGGCAAGAAATATTTTTCGAAAACGGGGAAAAAAAAAAAGAAATAACAATATTTTAAGGAAAATAGATTTCGGTTTCTGCAGTTTTCTTTTTTCTATTTTTTATTATTATTATTTCTCTTTTCTTTCTTTTCTTTTTTTTTTTTTTTTGAAATTGAAAGATATAAAAGTTGAATTGGAACAAGATAATAAATTGTTTGTCTAAAAAAAGAAAAAGTGTAAATTACTTAAGTAATTGGTGTCAGAAGGAAAATATTTCATAAAAGATGAAAGCGACAACGTGGATCACGCATTAAGAGGAGGTTTCCACTTTACATAATCCATTCAAGTACGCAGTTGGTTTGTTTTTTTAGGATGGAAAGAAAAATTAAGTGTATCAACTTATCATTGCATAATATTTGATTCTTGTCAAAGAAAAAAAACCAAACTTGATTTTTAAATTAATTTTTGATGTCATTTGAAGTGCTTCGCAAAAAAAAAAAAAATATGATTTTAATTTATTCGTGCTAAACGGTTTTTCATGTTCCCATTACAGGATAGTTGAATATGATTTTAAAAGAGAAAATAGCAAAAAAAAAAAAGAAGGGAACATATTGAAGAACTGGATTGCTTTCTGTCAGATCTTGGGAACTTAGCACCGCGAGGCAACTCATCGTGGCATTTATTTGAGAAGTGTCATAAGGAAAATCCCTTTGCCAAACTTGTTCTGCATTTAAATTGCTTCCAGATATTTACGACATTTGCATAAAGGCTTCAAAAAAGAGATTTAATAACTTGTGTGTTCTTCTCTTTATAACTTTTGAAGCTGTGAGTGTATCTTCTTGTAACTTTGATGTTTGCGGAGATTATCTCATTTGAAATGGCTTTTATGAAGATGATTGAAACTGACCTTTCCCCTCTTGCGAAGGTCGGAGGCTCAGACGCAAAGTTCCGTCAATCATCAGCCGAATTGGACGAAGAATGAGAAAGTCAAGCTTCATTATTGATACAATTTGTTATTCTGCTTCTTATGATAAATAAGTGTTACAAACAAAAGCATTTTTTTTTTATATAATTATAAATTATAATTGTGATGTCGTAATAGATTTTATCTGTTCTTTCTACTTACTCTGTGGTTCGAATAGAAGTAATTGGATTTAGATCATTCAAATTTACTTACTAATTATGGAGTTAATCAGTTTTCAACAAATAGAAGATGTGAAGTTGCAGGGACTGTCTCCAGCAGCAGGTCTTTTGACTTTGGAAATTGTAAACTATTTTGCTGAATAAATCTTTACCTAAGATTATAGAAGGTAGTTACATATTACACTTACAGATAGAAGCGAACTCATACGCAGACAAAAAACAAAACTACCAACATTCAAGCATTTCAGGGGTTTGAACGGAGTTGAGGTTTATGAGCCGAATAGGAAACTTCCGTCTTTATCAGTCCGAACTGAAAATTTGAAAGCAATTGTGTGTCCGGAAGGTTTTACACCAATTCACAAACAATACCATACACTTTTTTGTATTGATTTCAGGAGTGGAAGAAAAAGAAAGACTTTAAAGAAAATGTAGAATGCAAAACACTTTATAGAAGTTTTAAATTCTTGTCATGATCTTACTTAATATTCCTGAGAAACTCGAGATTAGTAATCTGGTTAATTTAATTATGTATTTGAAAATATAGGAGGCCGTGAAAATAGGTCTTCTGTAAATTATTGTATATAAATTTATTCTCAGTAATAACTGATAAATTAAATGATCATCTTCAAAGTAGTTCTTTGGTATTAAAATAATACTTTGGTATTTATACCAAGGTAGTAAAGAAGTTTAAAGTTTTACAGATTTATCGAAGATTCAAGGAGATCTTTTCACTAGTTGAAAAGTTGTAAACAAATAGATAAGTTACAGTAAATTTTTAAACTATTTTTTCCTTAAGAAAACGGCTAAAATGACAACAAAAAAAAAAAAAAAATAAATAAGAATAAAAAAATAAAATAGTAAATTGAATATTTTTTCGTGTCATAAACAAAAAAAACACACAAACAAAAATTTTATATATTGAAATTTGTAATGAATAAATTATAAATAATTTTTGTATATTAAAATACTTGTTTCATTTTATTTTAGAAAAAGCATTTTTATCTACTATTTCCTTTTATTTTATTATTGATCCTTTTTCTTATTTATCTTTCAATAATAAATTAATATATTTTTTTTTTTCCATTTCATTGTTATTGGATTCAAGGTCTTCAATCTCAGTTTTTCTTAATGGGTCCTTTTTTTTTCTTCTTCTTCTTCTGTGGAATTAAATCAAACCCCGGACCAGACAGTCTGCTACACTGATTAGCAATGCAGGTGGAAGTATAGTTAAAATGCGACACCTGTTTAAAGGGCCAATTAAGTCCCGAGGCTTAATATGTCTGCAGGTGGATCGTCAGACCACATTCTCTTTCCTCAAAACCAGATCAGATCCTTTCCTATCTCTCATCTGCAGGAAGCAAAGAACAACTACTTCCCTGAAAATGTTACCTATTTTTATTTTTTTTTCGTTAAATAAATTACAGTATTTTAAGTAACTTAAGTTTGTATTTAAATTACAGTACCTTGATATTTTTTTCATTTTCTAAAAAAAAATAGCAAATCCCCATTACTTAAGTTGTCTAATTCTAATCATTTTAATCATATCAAAGCGTGCATTCGAGGATTAATAAATGCATTTACACGCATTGTTAAGATTTAGCTTCTAACACGTTTTTCTGTAGAGATTTTTGTAGCTTCACAAATTTCTGGACAAGGACTTTTTGAAAAAAACAAACAAAAAAAACATAATTCAAAGACAAAAGTTATCTTGTCTCTTGCTTGTCAGTATGTATCCCAAGTTTCAACCATATCCATTCACTGGTTCAAAAGTTAGTTAGATATATCGGTATTGATATTTTATAAGCAAGAATTTCCTTAGGAATGTAAAAGGAAATAGTTTCAGTAGGACTAAAACTCGTTATCTCTTGACTCGCATTTAAATACAAGTTACATACTTGAAATAATGGACTTCTGGTATTGACGGATTTCCCGGTTGCACTCTTTTGAAAACGATGTGAATATCGCGTTACAGAGTGGATCATATCGTGTAGAAATTTGTTAAGCCAAAGCGGAAGACGTTATTTAACGAATAGTTAACATCATTTCTTAGTCATGGTATCGTAGTAAACAATAATATATACTATACATTATTAACACTGCAGGAATTGATCTTATTGCAGGGACGAATTCAGGATTTCCTTAATTTAGAGATGAAAAAAAAATATTATTATTATTGAAAGAGGATTTGTTATATTTGAGTTATTACAGCATTGGCTTAAGGCAACTATTGAATATCAGTGAATATCGTCCCAGGATAAATGACTTTGACTTATTACAGATGAACTCGAAAAAAAGTCACTTAGTCCCATGAATTGTCAATCCAGACGAACTAACAGTTGGGGCAGATCTGAAAAAAACCTCCATTACAGGAACTTTGAACATCATGATCCTAAGTGCATAACAAGCTAGACATAAGCAAATAGATGGTTAAATCTGGTTCTATTCTAGGTTTAGTTAAAATTTTATAAAAATAAATAATATTAATAATCAATTTTAATGTGTGCATTTATATTAAGGCTTTTTAATCCAGTGTGTTGGCCCATTTATTTATCTTAACAAATAACATTATTTCAATATTTTTTTTGTTATTTAAAATATGTCAGACGTGTAACAGTAAATTTCTGTTAGGGTCAATAAAAAACTTCTTATTCTGCCAATAAAGTTCCTATCGCATGTTGATAGGAAGTTTTTATTGTTGAAAACAAATTTATTAAATAGAACACATTAATATTAATATTAATATTATTATTATTATTATGAAAAGTTTCAAATCTTGGGTTTCCCCAGCAAAGCAACATGGCGGGGTCAAGGACCAAAGCACATATTGCCAAGTCTAAAAAAGTGTGGAAGAATGGTTAGGGATGTGAGTTGTGTCCATAAATTTCCTACCTATGCGTGTCGTGTTGAGTACCACAGCCTTCTGGAATTGTACAAAAGTATTTTTGTGAAGTCCTAGTGTGCTGAGGCTGTGGTGCAATGTGTGAGGCACCAGACCAGTGGCGGACAGGACGATGGGTACAACATGTACTTGTTTGTACATTTTTGCAACAACACATTTTTGCATGTATTTTGCAAACGCAAAAACGTTTGTGAATGAGTTATATATCCTTCGATAGAACTTTCAAATACCAACATTTTCTCAATATAATGTTCTCTTCCAACTTTTATACTTTTGGGTTTAAATTGAGAAAAAGTCAAAATTTGATCCTTTCAAAGGCGACATCTTGGAAACCAAAAACTTTTTTCGAAAGATTTTTGTAGCATTTTGTTTGTCTTAAAAAGATCTGCATTTTATCCATTTGCATGACCAATCTATCTCTAATAGTTTGGTCACAAAATTGGAAAAACTTAGTCTTATGACAGAATGACAGACAGAATAACGTTTTTATTTGTTATTTATATTTATTGGTGTTCACATCAATTTTAATTTATATTTATAATTATTTTATAATTTTAATAAACGATAGACTGTAACATTTTTTGTGTGATTAGATTATGTAATAATATGAGAGGGTGTTAAAGTAACTCTTTATTATTTATTGATTATCTGACCAAATATTACTTATAAAAAAAATTTTTTCTTCTTTTGGTAGAGATTATTAAAATTTGTTAAATTGGAAATGGTAATATTAAACGTTTAAGAAATTAAGACAGAAAATTAAGACAGGATCATAGAAAGCAAAATGAATTACGATCCTAAATTAAATATATATAAAAGTGTACGTTTGTTTGTCTGAATCCTTATCGTTGGATCGATAACAGCCCTACTTTTGCGCAGTAATTGTCATAAGACCAAACGAGTGTCTTACAGTAGATAATAATTTTAATCTCGATAATTCGAGTAGAGGTTGGAAGATGGATAAGGACTTCTGTGAAAGAATCATTGAATTTTCCCGGGCAGCGCTTACTATTAATAATAATAATAGTCTGAGATCGAGTTTTTTTGTTGTTGATTGACATACGGGAAATTGTGAATTCATAGTTACAGTATTTTGAAAGAAATCTTAATATTGATTAAATGAATGAGAAGAAAATGAATTAAGGCAAAAATGATAAGGAGAAGTCGTTTTCATTGTTGTCTGTCTGTGGTGGATTACAAATGGGGGATTTTATTGCCGTTTCTTCTGTAATTATAAAACAGGGTTACGATGTTGGGTTTGTGATAATTAAAATTAAACACAAAATAAATTTATGAAAATTTCTTCAGCAGAATGTTAAAATGCGAAAGATGTAAACATTGCTTTAATTAATCGAGATAGACAAGTGCAAAGTGAAGGCATCTTTCATCTCGATCGTTGTTTGAGACTTTATAAGGTGCCACTGCAGGCTCAGGGATGGATACGAGTCTCAGGTCCTGTAGGAAAATAATCCTGTCCCATTTTATGGTGGATTGTTCTGACATTAGTGAAATTGGTTTTTTTCTTCGATGGAGCTTGTCTCAAACTTTATACCTCGGATAATATTCATGATATCAACATACAGACTTTATGAGACACTGTTGTTGTGATTTAATTTTTCCCCAAATTATACTCCCTTGCTTTCATTACACGTTTATTTTAAGAGCATATGCGAATATTTGTAAGTTTAATCCTTGCCTATTACAACCAATCATACTATTAATAGGCAAAAACAGATGTATGTTTGTCATCAAAGTGAAGAGAGCGGGGAGAGTCGGAGAGAAGAGAATATTTTAAAGTGTAACCTATTTTTACTTTTAATTTTGTTAGTTTATTTTTAATTTTAAACATACACTAACAAATAGTGTATTTTTAATTTTAAAAACACTAACAAATGTCTTTTTGAAAAGAAAAAGTAGTTGATTTAATGTTGGTGCGTAATTCCTACGCTCCTGTAAGGCATTCTCTCATAGGCTTACTTTGGAGGAGCCTATTATTTTAGGGCATGAGGTTTAACCTCCGTGAATAGTTCACGGGTTGCAACTAGTGGATTTTGAATCTTACTGCACGAGATCTAGACGTAGTCAGTCGATGTTTTTCCCTCTCCTCCCCCTCTGATATCCAGGAATGACTTCTTGATCATCCCAATAAATCATCCCCAGTCTCGTTTTCTGGCGAATTCCATTGGCTTGTGCCACAAACTATTAAATTGTTTCTTAAGTATTTAAAATTGGATCAGTTCCTGTTCTTTTCTGAGATTTCAGCTCAAATAACTACCTGCCGGGCGACAACATTCAATTATCCAAAGGTAGATCATTAAAAAAGAGGGTTCAGAACGAAGTAGAAGAAGAAACAGTAATAAAAAAAAAAAAGCCATCTACAGAAGATGAAATCTAAATTAGGACCATGTATGTTATTAATATTTCTGTGCCGTGTCTCTTAAAAACTCTTTTTACCCAACCCCAATCAAACTATTACTCTTCCCTATCATTTACCAATCCGTCGCTGTTCCATGTTTCGTACTGCCTCCCTCTTACCTGTCTTGCACACACACACACCTGTTATAGGCTGGCGGCAGGTGGATCGCGTGCTAGTAGAGGTCACCGGCTGCCCAAATGCCGTTGGTGCTGTTATTATTCTTGTCGGTCGGCGACAGATGGGTGGGTAGAAGGGGGCTCCCTCTTCCGGGGGTCCTTGTTGTGAAGGTTTTTTTTTATTTTTTTTTATTAACAATGTTAATTTGATTAGTGTGATGACCCATAATCTCAAGGACACTGTGGTCTCTCTACTTTTTGTTATTTTTCTCACGACTTCTAAATGCGACCCAAATTTAATAGAGGAAAAACCTTGTTTGTCAGTGTTTGTCGTTGTGGCAAATGAAGTTTTTTTCTTTGAAATACTCGTAGTATTTGGAGTGAGGAAATGAAGTTGAATTGGCTCCAAATTTCAGGAGTTCAGAATTCAACAAAGAATTGAATCTGTATTTAAGAGTGATATGTAATAATGTAATTAAAATTACATTTATATGATATAAGGGAAAGACTGCGCTCGCTGCCGGTGGATCTTCTGTTTATTTTATTTTTCTTTATTTCATTCCGTGACTGTTTCACTACGTAGTATGCATCCTTTACCTCCGTACAACGGATTTCTCAGGGTTTTTGAATGTTAATTTTCGTGAGTCGAATAAACTAACACTAGGATTGAAATACCATGGTTAGTTCATCACTGGTAGTAAAGACGAAGTGTCGTTGCTATTTGAAGATATTATATTTCCTCTTGTATTAATTCTTAGTTTTGCTTATCCCGGAATATGCGTATTTTTTTGCTGAGCTCAGAATATATCTTATTTAAGTCCGATTTACTGAAATCGAAAGAAATAATGATCACCACAAGTCGTCTGTTTCAGTTAGTGAAAACCTGCATACTGAATTTTTCAGATATTTCTGGAAATATACACTTGCGGTAAAAATTAAAAGTTATTTAATATTTTAGTTTAATAATATGTTAAGGAAGCCCTTCCGGCATGGCCGAGCGGTCTGGACAGCGGTCTGGCCGTTGTGTCGGAACCTGGATTCGAATCCCGGCGTTGGCATGGCTGTTTCTTTCTTCTTCTGTGTTTCATCCCTGGGACTTACAATCTCAAGGTTATTCTGGACGAGAGGTGAATCTCGTTCCCATTCTTGACTTTCACTAGCTTCTCCCTGACGTTGGGCTAGTTCCGTGGTCCATAGTTGGTCAAATTCGATGAAAGGAAGGAAGGATATGATAAGGAAATAAGCCATTTTTAAGTATTTTTACAGAATTTAAAATCGTTATTTTTTTTTCTAACTTGTAACGATACCAATTCCTTCAACATCGCCAGCAGACAGCGTCCATTTGATTGGCTTCAGTAGCATTGTTACACTAATGTTATGTTACTCGTTTCTAGAGTAATTGATTCATTGCTTAGTACAGTTGATTTAAGGGCCCTTCAGACGATCCATGAGGGACATAGGAGTGACTCAGGTACTCCTGAATAAATAATAGTAGTAGCAACCGAATAATCACGAATTGGGGCGAAAGGTGCAAGAACCATTAAACTCTTTGGTTTATTGATTGATAAAAACCTATGCAAGAAAAAATATTGATTATCGTAAATCTATTGGAAAATATTTAGGTGAAGAATATGAAATCCAATAAATGTCTTTTAGGCCTTTTTTATTAATTAAAAATATTTTTACGTGTGTGAATTTAAGTAATTTACACTAAAATGACAACACACAAGTCAACAACATTTAAAAAGATTATAAAAAGATACTTAAAAATTCCAGGAGCCTTTCGGGTTCCTTTGCGGAAACCCCTCTTCAATACCTTTTTTTTTTTTGTGTGTGTGTGTGTGTGTGTGTGTGTGTGTGTATTAAGCACGAAGCTCTTAATAAAACTCAAGAATTTTCTACTCCTTCCAGATATTCCAGATACATTTATGGTTCGAAAGCTTGATTTTGGGCACCAAAGAGGCTGAAACTGAGCCTGTCTATAACCACTTACAGAACGATTTACTTAGCATAAATTAAATAAGCGTGATAATGTAAAAAATAAGTTGATAAGTCATTTTAAAAAAAACCAATTGATTTATAGCAAAAACGTGTATTTCAAGCTATTTGTATGTTCAAACCCACTTTGTTGTTATTTTTCTTTTCCAAAAATAAGCTTTTGTAAGTTTGCTTGAGAAAGAGAAGACGTAACACTTCTCGAAAATTCGCGTATTTCAAATAGTATTTAATAAAGCAAATTTAAATACTAAAAGAAATGGTGGTGGCTGAGTTTTAGAACAATTTACTCTTATTAAAACTGATATTTCAAAGTTATTTAGACATAGCCTCCCCAAAAATCACAGATTGATTAGGAAAAATTGCTTAAATTAGACCCTTTCTTACAATACATTTTAATACATGTGTACATTGATTTTAATACATGTGTGCATTGTTGTCGTATTGGTACAGATGTGGCAAATTTCCGCAAAGTTACGCTTGAAACGGAACTATTAGTTACTAGGTTGTTCTAGGTTGTTCATGCTCAGAGCGCCATCTACAGTAGAGCGGCGTGAATATTTTATTTGTATTATTTTGGTAATTACTGAACATATTTTTTTTTTTTTTTATTTCCTCAATTGCAGATGGAAACAGTGACTTGATAATCGAAAACAAATGCCAGCAATTCCAAATGGTTAATAAAATATTGCTTTGTAGTCCAGGCGTAATTGATTAGTCAGGCTATTCCCAAATAAAGCTTACTTGTGACGCCAACCTTTGTTCCTCCTTGTCTATTTGGAGGTGGAGTAACGACGTGAGATGCAAGTACGTGATAAGAATAGGATTTCGAGACTTTTGAATGAAAATACAGGAAATTGCGAGAGAAACAGAACAACAGGGAAAGGACAGAGGTGACGAAATTTGAATATTCCAGGTGCAGCTTAAGTTTCTCTGCTTTGACAGACTATAATATATGTCATATATCATATTTTAATATCCGCATGGTATGGCAGGGTGTTATGTATTTGATACAATGTTTGTAAGCCCCTGAACATACATAAAAAAAAAAAAAATCCATTTTAAATAGAATAAACATTTGCTATCAGAGTATGTTCAGAGTATGTTCAGACTATAGATTTTTATAAAGAAGATCTTAATAAATCAGTAAAGAAAGAGATGAGGACCAAACAAGAGGTAAATACTTTGTCGTTAAAGCACAACTATTGCGATAATTTCAAACTCTTTTACTTCAGAAATTACAGTCCAGATAAATATTACCAAGTGTCAGCTTCTGTAGATTTTGAAATTGAACTCATTGAATCTCACGAATGTATGAAAAATACTATTTTCACCATAAGTAAATACAAATGACATACAATTGTCTAAAAGTTTGCAATTCAGGTGTTCGGAAGTGGGTACGCCAACCATATCTCATATATATAAATATATTTGATATAGAGCCTGCTATAGTATTTTTTTTGCTGTAATAAACTACGCTGTGTAGTTACTTAGTTTATAATGATTTTGTTTCTGAAATATTACCGATGTTTTTCTGCTTTTCCGTTACATGAACGAGTGGTCTATAGATGTTTTGTATTTTTGTTTTAAATGTCATATTCTCGTTTCACGAAATCTCATAAAACTTTCAATTAGCCTAATGGTTTTGCTGAATGATTTGATTGAGATGTGATTTCAGCTGATAATTTCTTTTTTTTTACCTGAACGACCTTGCAGTGGAAGGGAATTGAGGTTTGTAGTTCGTTAACATCATTGAAACTCTGCCAGAATCCACAGGGAACTGTCATAATGCAAGTAATTTAATACTATTCTGTTAATGCCATTGATTAAACCAGCTTTTGTGTTTGCATTGGTTGTTCAGTTCTCCTACGTTTCCAAAACAAGTGGAAATTTGAATTTTTTTTTGTAGAAAACTGTCAGTTTTCTTTGAAACTGAATTTTGTAATTTTTTTCTTTTCTGTTCCGAATCCCAATTTTAGGCCAAAAAATAAATAAATAAATAAATAAAGAAAGAAAGAAAAGAGAAAGAATGGAAAAACATTAACTAGGTCGTTGTTAAAGTTAAAATGTTGGTAAAAAGGTCTCTATGGTTTCACATGCTAATTATATTGATAAAACTATTTATAGATACCTTAAAAGTACTCGATACCCTGTTTCTGTAGCTCTAGTGGAATAGCCCTACTCGAGTGTCTTGAGGAGCTGGATTCAGTCTCAGCGTGATGGATTTTTTGTTATTTCTTTCTGTTTCTCCTTTGGACTGGTCCGAAGGTTTACCTAGCTTTCTGTCAAATATTTGGGCATTTTTTTTCTCTCGCTTCTGCTGAACAAAAAAATGGTTGCAGTCTTAGAGGGAGTTCTAAGATTTGTCACTTGTTGTCAGGAAATACTTATACTTCACTTAAATATAAATATGTACGATTTAGTTATATTTAACTTAGAGTTGGATAAAAAAAACCATTTTCAGCAATTTTTAATCTGACGTAAAATCAGGTAAATGTTTAGAAATTAACGGATAAACCGATTTTACATAAAATATTTCTTGCCATTATTTTAACCCTGATTTAATTTCAAGTAGGAGATGATTTTACATCCAACTCATGCAAAGTTATTTTGACAAAATAGTATATAATGCTAAGGACTATGTTCTGAAACACAGTGGCAAATCGTAGTATTTACTAGTATTCTATTATTTTTTAGCAATGCTCTTACGTTAAGTGGAAGCGATTTACAGAGTCTTATCTTTGAAACTCCTTCCGATAATGAAGGGATGTGGAAATATATTTGAAGTATTATTCTTATAATAATCCTCATTAAAAAAAAAAATCAATACCATCATCATTGTGTCTAATCTTAGTGCTTTTGGTCAATCTTTCATAAAAAAAAAAAAACAACTTAAAATAGCACATTAGATTAATTATTAATAAAGCTGAAATTAACACGTTTAAGGCTTTACAGGAACTTTATATAAATTTAAAAACTATATCTGAATAATTTACTGCTCAATAGATCAATGTCTGTGGATCAAAGTCTTCTGTTTTCGAAATGTAGTTCAGAGAAAGTGATGAAGACTCGTCGCCTGAAGCTATTTGGCAGAAACCTGTTATTTGCTGCCATTTACTCTTAAAGAGAACAGTTATAACAGAAAAAGACTAATATTTTAGTACTGACTCCCACAAATTAAAACACTATTATTATCTGTTATTTATTTACCATTTATCATCCCGTTAGAAAGCCGCCTTGTCTGGAATTTATTATTTCATTTTTTAATATATATATACATTTTTATTGTTATTTATTGTTATTATTTTACATCCTGTATATTTTTCTAGTTCCTGAGTTTCTGTGATGAAATGGAATAAAAATAAAAAACTCTGAAGTGATTCTAAAATAAATGTTTTCTGATATTTTTAAAATAAATGTACATTACTAGTTTCACCTTTACAGGATAATTTAATGAAAGAAAAAAAATAATAAATGAATATGAATGTTATTATTTGTTTATTTACTTTATTTACCAGTTATTTTCTAGCCCTTCGATTGGCAAGTCGGTGTTTCGAAATGCTTTATTACCTCCAATGAAATAAATAAATAAAATATTCTATTTTAGTTATAAAGTTTAAAAAAGTATATTTTAATGTCCTGAACATCTTTGAAATTATATATTAACAAACGTATATGTAATTTGGTTTCCAAGCTAAGGAGATAGAAAATTTGGAAACTTTTTAAAAGATTGAAAAGAAAGTATTTTTTTTTTCCCGGATTTGAATATATATATATATAATAATCAGTTCCTATGTTGCATCAAAAATGGTAGCTCGTAAATGGCGCTCATCTAAAAATTGATTGTAGAGAAAGATTTATCTTAATATACACAAACTGTCCCACAA
>JAFIDM010014012.1:63002010-63015144 GCA_023159025.1 Thereuonema tuberculata
TGATTGTAGAGAAAGATTTATCTTAATATACACAAACTGTCCCACAATAACTTTTGATTAAGCTCTTTATAAAAGAAAACAGAAAAAGCTGTATTCAAATTCAATAATTTTTTAGATTTTTCTTTAGTTTTTAGAATTTTAAATAAAGTAAACCAGAAAGACGCTTTAGAAGAGGTTGTTTGATTTCGATTGCGCCATCTGGTGATAATACGCTTTCAACAGCTCAAAAACTGTACCTCCGAGGAAGCTGAAATTTCAGAGTTAAATATAGGTTATTACAAGGAGGATTCCTGTTGATTTTGGTTCATATCGAACCAGAAGATGAAGAGCTAGGACAATCAGTTCCTAACTAGCTTAAAGTGTAACATTCGCGATAAGTCAAAATGCTGAAAGCTGAAATTGTTTTAGTAAATAAAGATATTAAAAAAGGACTCGTTTGATTTCGATAGAAATTTTGACCCCTAAGGAATGAATGCAACCAATACATTGGTGTCCAAAATGCAGTGAATAAACAGAAATTACAATACATAGACATCATGGGCGTAAATAAGGGTAAGGATGGGGGAATCGATAACCCCCCCCCCCACCTTTATAGAAATGATAAAAATTTACATTAGAAACTTCCCATTATCCGATAGGTAATGGTGTCAAACCACAACGGGTAATAGAATACGTATATTAAAAATAGCATAATAAAATCATCTAACTTGTTTATTTTGTTATATAATGTATTAGCTAATGAAATTTGATTAAATTTTAATTATTTATTTTTCAGTAGGTCACAAAAAAAAACCCACAGTAGGCTACGTATATGAACTTACATAAATAACTACTGCGGCGTATTTGATGAAGGAACGGATCTAACGGTTAATAGGGATAAGTGAAGTTCTACTGTACATTCACTGACTTTTACAACTACTGTATTTTGATTTCCTATTTTGTGCGTTTTCGGAAGTTGGCGCAACAACTATATCTTATTTGACTTTAAATTTAAACTTTGAAGCTTAATATAATTGATTATGGAGTGCATTTAGGATTATTTCCATTATTTGTAGCCTACATATATTTATTAAATTCACAGATATTTCTTTTTGCAGTCAATTTTACAGGATATCCTGTATTTATAAGTAATACTTCTCTATTTTGATGTTTAGAATCCTATGACGCAAGCTTGAATATTTTTGGAAGGAATTTTACAAGGTAGTTTAAAAAGAGTCAAAATGCTGAATAGGGGAGGGTTTACACTTCCAACAAGAGCCATTATTTCTTATTTCCCCCCCACCCCTCCCCCAGTCCTAAGGAAATATACAATCAGTGAACGCGTGTCAAGGCCGCGAAAAAGAGATTTATCTTGAGCGAAGATTTTTTTTTAAACGTTTCGAAGATGCCTTTGGGGGGAAAGCGGTGTAACGGTAGCACCGACGTCAGGTGGGACATCGAAAACGAGGCTGACCTACTAATACCGTTTTCCATTTACAAGGAAAGGGCCTTTTTCGATTGTAAATTATCGGTTTCGAGTGTTGGAAATAATGAGAGGAGGTTCGATTAGAAAGATAAATAATGTCATAAACACACCGTGTACGGGGAACCCGCAGACGGTAATAAGGTGAGAATAACTAGCTAAAGGGTCCCGTGCTGAGGGGGTTATTAAGCGTTACGAGGAGATTCCAACCCTCAGAATTCTTCGTATATGTTTATTGATTCAGAACGAAATTTGCAGGAACCTATTATTTATTTAAAAAAAAGAAAAAAAGATTGTTAGGGGGGGGGGGGGAGATGAACTGATTTGTATGTTTCGTCTGTCTTGGAACAGGTGCTGAAGCACGTGCCGCGCCACTTTTTTATTTTTATTTTTACATTTCATCTTTAAAAAAAAAATGAAGACGATGGCGTCCTAAATTCCTTCCGGATTTCGTAAGAATTGATGAACGATAGAAAAAAGAAAAAGAAATCACATAATATACTTTTAGAAAAACTATTGGAATAAATAGAATACGTATTTTATATTTTAAAATATATAGAATGAGACTAGCAGTTATCAATGTAACATAGTAATGAAGACTGCATTAGATTTATTATATTGAAGAAAATTTTTTTGTTTGTCTCTCTGTATATTTGAACATTTACAAATTATGGAATCTAACTTTCGTATTTCAACATTTTGTTCTTGTGGGTCCCTAATAGGGGAAAAAATAAGGTAATAAGTAAATAAAAATCATAGAAAATTATGAGAAGCGAAACAATTATGTAATGTATCAAATGTCCAACAATGCATATTTGTCATTGTACTAAGTCATTCTCAAGTACACGTGCTTTGATATGAATAAAAGTAATTGTATTAAATAAGTTGTTTCTAGATTTGTACGTCCCAATTAAAGTTTAACGGAAATAAATGCGAGCAGACGATGGACTCGCCGACTGGCTGCAGATTAATCTGCGCGCAGTGAGGAAAATAAAAAAGATCATTTACTTTCTTTTATTTTTTTTTTGTTACTTAGAGAATCACGGTTCCTTATAATGTACTACATGAGTTGAAAGTAAACAAACTCAACAGTGATTCTAGTATATTTTTTGACAGGAGATGCATGATCACAACCTTGTACAGACAGTGCTGTACTTACAACGGGGTTATGTTCCGATGAATGCGTCGTAAGTCATAAGTCATACATAGTATAACATGTATGTCAGAAATCATATATACCATACTCCTTACTGTATGTATGAAACGGTAAAATGTACCTCATATATAAAGGTAATTATAGCTGTAAAGTTGTAAAGAGGAGCTTCGTGATCGCTTTCTTCTGTTGTCTGATGAAACTAGAAAGTGCTTGTGCTTGTGGGGCCTTCGTCGTAAGTGCGAATGGTCGTAAGTCGAGACCTAACTACATAGCCTATGCAATTTTACATAAAGATTAACAAATCTTTAGTTAGTTTTAGATTTTTTTACATACGTTTCCGCGTAATAACTATAGCAACATAATGCTATTTTCAATATTTATTTATTTTTTTTCCTTTTTTTTTTTTAACTTTAATTTTATAATTTTGTGTCTTGCCATTTTATTTTATTCAAGTAGGAATAAATTATTTTCGTAAACCTAAAATCGGATTTAAGTAGATTATTACAAAACGGAATTAAGTTTAAATTCCGTATTTTCTTTTTATTATTTGTTCCTTTTAAATTTTTTATAATTGCTTAAAAGTTTGGGTTTTTTTTTAATGCATTTTAATTGAAAATTATCAGACTTCTCTGGCTAATTCTCTAAGACGTAGGGGCGTATCTGTGGAGTCGTTTAGTGCCTTGGCAAAGCAATATGCAAATTGCCTCATATCTAATTTAAACTACATTAACGATGCACAGTATAATTAGTGTAATGGATCCACAAATAATAACGAGATGCCATTTTTAAAGCTCCTTTTCGTAGACAGGCCAAGTTACGACGTGAAAATATCGCCTGTAATATCATAAATAGTTAGTTAAACCATTCACTAATTAACTTAATGAATTCTAAAACCTTTTTTTGTAATTTAATTTGAAAATTAGCAAAAAAATTTCAGTTAATTTAGTTTAAATTAACTAATTTAGTTTTAAATCTACATAATTTAGTTTCAGATTAACTTCAACCACAGTTTGCTCAATGTATAGCAGTGTTTCGAATTTTGTGTCTTGCGAAAAAAAATTCTGTAATGGCGCCCTTCATTTTCTCTTTTCTTTCTTTTTTGGTTGGATACTGTTACCCTGCTGCATTGTATTTATTTACTTATATTTTTGTTTTGGTTGGAGCGCTTAACAATTTTTTTTTTAATAATCAGCCTAATTGCAGTACATAATTGAAGAATGGTCAAGTATTTCCCGTAAAATGAATATCATAAAAATCTTCAAAATAAAGATATTATTTTGTAGTGACATCGACTGGAAGTCACTTTCTGAGATTCGAACTTAAAAATCAAATCAAAATATTGTACCTAAAAAGCCTTGGGTCCTACCAAATTAGGCAATAGTTTTCCTTAACAATGGAAATTCTGATGCTGCGCGAATTGTGAAACACCCTGTACAACAGAAAAAGACAAACTCAAAATAATTACATTGAAAAAAGCTTTGAAACGTGCACATAACTTAGAACAAAAAAAGAACAACCAATGAACCCGGGGTAAATCTGGCTGACGAATCCTAATAAGGACGAAACAGCTGTTTCAGATTCCCATCGATGATAGCTCAGTAAAACAAATTTATGTACAGTGGTTGTTCATTTTTTAAAAAGGTTAAAGCTTTTTTCAAAATAATTACTGAATCTGCTCTTATAGTTTGTGAAATAAAATAATGATTGATCAACAGCTATTCATAGTGAATAATACTTTTTAAGATAGTAGAATGAATTTAGAAAATAAGTTCGCTTTTTTGCGGTTATTTTATTATTATTTTTTTAATTTTAACATCTATCTTTCTTAATTCACTTTTACCTAATTTTCATTACGACTTCCGAAAGATCCTTTTTGCTACGTAATTAAGTGAGATTGTGAAAATGAAGACATTAATTTTGCATCTATTTTTACGATCTTCGTCTAGTGATAATGTGGGAAGAGATAAAAACAAATTTAGTTAATAGTAATAATAAAAAATATAATTAAAGCACATTTAACGTGCCAAGATGTTGTTAAAATCGGGAAATTTCCCATCATGCACAAGGTAAACAAAAAACAAACAAGATGAGGTTTCTTTTTGTTTAGTTTGTGCCTGATGGGAAATTTCCCGATTTTAACAGAAAACATAGTTTGCCTGCAGAGGCGGATTCGGGGGGAGGTGGGGATAAAATGGGATATCCAAAGGCTGCTGCCTGTTAGACAGTAATATTGCCATGATGGCGATTTCAATTACTAATAAAAAAGCGTGCTCTTCAGGCTCACAGGTACAGTCAACCCTTCAGAAAAGTTAGCCCCCCCCCCCTCCTTAAAAATCCTGGATCCGCCAGTGTTGGCGTGCCAGTTTTATCTACAAAATCAAACAGAAATGATTATACCAAATCAGTGATAGCAAATTTCAATTATTACGATTTTAATATTCCGTTTATTTTTCGGAGAGAAAGATTATATTTGGTAGTGGTTATGTACCGTTACATTTTTCAGCTTTCTAAGGTAATAAAGAAAACGATCACGTGTTTTGACATTATTTTTTGCCCATACTATTTCTGTCTGGTCTAATTGTACCAAAATCAATAGGGATTTTCCTTCTAATGACCTGCTTGTACTTTCAGCTTCCTAAGATTTGTCAGTTAGCTTCCAGAGAAGACGGATATGCGGCTTGAAATGCATGTTAAGACTTTTATTTTCGTGTCAGTTTCTCTCTCTTGCGGATATTAAGAAGTTTATCTACAATACACCTACACCTCTAAGGTATTTGACTATAAATAAAAAGAAATACATATCTGACATGTTAAGCTCAACATTTTATTGTTAGTGACAAATAAGACAAAAAACGAGGAGGTGAAATAGCCCGTTATTTTAATTGTTTTTCACTTTCAATTCTTCTTTTCTCTTTCCTTGTGGAATGTTGCTTCATTCACTGTCTGTGAAACGGATTCGTAGCGTCATTGAGAAGTTTTCTCTCGTGATGCCACATTTGCCAGAAGAAAATAGCGAATGGCTAATCACATTCTCACAGGAAAATCTCTTTGCGGTTCCAATAAGATGCGGATGAAAGAGCTTTTTTTTTGTAATGAAATAGGTATTTTTTTTTTCTTCTCTACTTTTCAAGTTTGCATGATCTGTATTAAAGAAGAATTAGTTGATAAACAAGAAGCTCCTGATAAAACTTAAGGCCTTAGTTTATTAAGATGTTTTGTATTTCTTTTTTCCATAAAGTTTTTTTTTTTTTTAAAAAACAGATTATATTAAAAAAAAATCTTTATGGAAAAAAATAAATTCTTTAAGTTAAAATAAAAAGATTTTTTTTATTTTACATAAAGATTTTTTTTTTCTTTTGCATAAAGAATTTTTTTTTTAAATATTTAGTTTATGCTTGACACACTAGGCTAGAATAAAAACGTTTAAACAATTTTTAAAATTTTACATTCAAAAACAACCGGTTTCGCTTCGTCACGATTATTTTTTTTTATTTAGTACAAAAAAATTACTTAAGTAATTTTAAATAATTTTCATTACTTTTTATAAGTCGCGCAAACAAAGGTAAAAGCTTATTATATTTGTAAATTGCAATATTTGCCTTGATTTTTTTTTTCTGTAAAGTAATTAAATACGCAAATACAGGTAAGCACTTAAGTTGTCTAAACTCTACTTAATTTTAATCATATCAAAGCAGGCGCCAGTGAATTACTAAAGAAATCAACATGCATTTAACATACATTAGAATTGATTGGAATTCATTCTTTCGTTGCTCAATCTTTTCAGTCAGATTTTCTTTTATTTCTCTACCTTTACTCTCAAATTTCTGAACAGTAGCCACAAGGAGACATTTCATAATACAAGACAATAAGTCTCTTGTCCTGTGAATAATCATGCCACGTTTCAATAAGACCTTATCACTAGTTTACAAGGTTGTTAGAGCCACAAACGTATTCCTACTAAGTGTATGACAAGCTTAACGTGCCTTAAGATTAATAAAAGAGGCGTACTTTATTGGCACACAAATAAGTTAAAATTAATCTAAAAACGTTAAAATTGCATTGACGTACGTTTCGGGATCACAAAGATATAGAACCCGTTCTCAAAATGAAGAAAAATAAAAACCTTACCAAGTAGGGTTTCCTACTAACTTTGTATCCCTTACAGAAATAAGCTAAAGCTTCTCGTATGTTCGTGAGAATTCGTACATTCTTAAACACAAATTACTTTCCTCAGTTATTAATCGTAAACCTTTGTTAGTGGAATTCTTGTTGTTTTGTCTACGTAACATTACACAAATATTAGTATCAGATATCTATGCTTTTGTTTTTGTAACAAATAAATTCGAGGCAGAAATTACACGACTTTTTCCTGTCGGGAAATTAATTACTTGTGTATTTTAATAAATGTATATTTCTTGATTAGAATTATTGGAAGAAGAAGATATGAATGAAACTGAAGCGTTTTGTTGTCGATTGAGTACAAAGATACTAGCCCGTGACCCGTCAGATTGATTATTAACAAAAATATTTAGAAAAGAAACCAAAAATCTAGGAATAGGGATACGGGTGGCATTATATCGGAAACGTTAATTTACTGAAGATTTGCGTAAAATTGGAGAACATTATCTGCCTAGAAATAACAGGAAACAGTTTGTAAAATAAAAATTATGAAATAATATAAAATTAACACATAAAATAACGAAAACTCATAGGTTGTGATTTGTTTTTGTTTTTTTCGATGCTTATTTCACTGTTTCGTATTCGTATAAATTGAGACAACGGAAATCTTGATCACCTCAGTTTGACACCGGAATAACAATAATAAAAATTTGACTCAGATAATTTATCTAGATTTTAAGATATTCACTGTGTGGGAAAAGGTTTAAAATAATTTCAAAGGTTTCACTTATTCCCTCCCCTCCCCCATCAGCGTTGTTGATAAGCCATGACAACAGGAGAATTGCCAGTGACACGCATCGCACCATTATGTCAACTGTTGTTCAAAATGAGCACCGGATTTATAATTTATTGCAATTTATCACAGAATGATTCCATCCAAATCCTGTATTCACTTAGAGAGCAGGGTTTGTATTAGTTTCCTAAAATAACTAGAAAATAAATAAATTAATACCAAGTATGGAATTAATACCCACAAACAGTAGTAGAGTTAGGGATTGGAGGCTCCTAGTGGAAAAGTACGTTGAACAAGGTTCCATATATTTACTTATCTTTTTTGGAAAAAAAAAAAAGACCCTTAAGGATGATATTTTGATCATTCACTCCCGACTAAAAAAAAATATATAAATTGTAATAAAATAAATAACGTGCTACGCTACTGTAAATATTCATTATAAAAAAAGACGAAATATTTTATAATGTCGTCCGTGATCGCAGGCGAACTATCAGGGTGAAATGACAAACCAGAGTAACATTATACTATCTACCAAGAGACTAAAATAGAATGGACAGGACATGTCGCAAGAAGAAACGATCTAGATGGATAATTTTGATATTCTAAATTGGATTCAGGGAATGAAAGAAGACCAAGAAATAAAAAAATCAGAATTTTGGAAGAAAGGAATTTGTATAAAAAGCGTTGATGTAGGATAGAATTAATTTCATATGAAATCATTTTTATACCCATGAGGAATTTATTTGCAGGATTTGCAGTTAGATTAAGTTAAAACCCTTTCCGCCGATTTTAATCTGTGACAAGATTTATAATTTTTTTTCGTCGAAGTTTTTTTAAATAGCACTTTTGAAAGTGTTATTGAAATAGAATTCATAGAAATGCTGGTTTCATTCTGTTGTATTTCGTGACTTTATCGTGGGCGATCAGAAACCGGAAAGTATTAATGGCAAGTGTCCCCCCAACGAAATAGGAATACACCAAGTCAATTTATTAAATCAAGTCATGCAATTGGAACTGAGAACGTTGTTTTATCATTTCGAAAATGGTGAAAAAAAATATGTAAATACTTATATATAAATAGCCACACGGAACCTCTTCTATATCTCGTTAGAGTCTTTGACCCTAAACAAAAAAAAAAAATTGATTGTGATGACGGAGTTTAGCTGACTGACGTAATATGTGATAGGCTTCATCACAGGCAAATTAGAAAGGGACCTGCTATGAAGGAAGGAGTATTTCAATTAATAAAAGCACTGAATTAAAATAACTGATATACATGTAAATATTGCATTACTTATAGTTACATACAGACACTGTATATATATATATAGTTACATACAAATTATGTGATCGCTAAAGTGTAGAAATTTCATTTTTAAATTTAAAAAAAGAAAAAAAAAAAATTGCCTATTTTGTAGAAGATATTCTGAAGTTTCTGAGGCATTTTGGGTCATTCCATATCAAATCATCCAGAAATTTTAGGAAATGTCACCCACCCTCACAGAAAACTTTGAAATTTTGTATAATTGAAGTTTACCTAGATATATGAACATTTCCAAAATTTAAATGTTGCAGGTTAAGTAATTTTTCAGTAATGGTCTCCAGAAGTTACATGGATCCAGGAACTCAGGTGTTCCATGGACGAGCTCCTTGATAATTTAAAAATGCAATAGTTCCTACAGTTTTTGCAGTAGAACCTTGATTTTTTTTTTAAATTAAAGAGGAATGTTTATATTTTTATGTTCTTGCTTCTTTTATTGAGTAATCATAAGTTTGTTTTTAGAAAAAAAATGTAAATATTTTTTTTCAAATAAATTCGATACCTGGGCATGGTATTTTTTTTAAGGTATTGCTCCATCATAGATTCCTTTGAAAATTTTACAATATTATTATAAATCCTTCTTTATGTCACACAAAAAAAATCAGTTTGTAGAAATGATGGGAAGTGTAGAAAAAACGCTATATTGAAAAAAAAAATTAAATTGATAATTTCTGACTATCATGTCACCTGTAAAATGAGCACCATAAAAAATATATATGAACAGAAGCGTCTTGTTTTAAGTAATTTAGCTGAAATGTATTCTCTCTATGAAAAGAAGTATCCTGAAGACAAAGTAGGATTTTCAAAATTTGAATCTCTTCGACCAAAACAGTGTATACTCGTAGGATCATCAGGAACACCTATCGTATGTGTCAACACTTACAGTCAAAATGTTAATTGCTTCTAAATTCTATTTCTATTAAAGTAACATACCATGATCTAATAAAGACAGTTTCTAACATAACAAATACTCGTAGCAAACTACAGAATATATTAAAGTATGAAAATCCAAAAAATAATTACAGCCTTAGAAACAATAACAGGATTTTAACGAAACTGTTCAGCCAGTTAAATCCTGAGATATATAATGTAAAAAATATCGGAAAATTAAAAAATCTTCTAATAGAAAAAATAATCAGCGAAAAAATAATTTCGAACATATAAATGAAAAAGCTAAAGAAACTATATCTTTATATCTTGTTTTATTTTATATCTTATTCATGTTGCGCTTGTTATTTTTACATAATATTTTACTTCACTCTAATTATGTACTGTTCTAATTTTTTTTTGTAATATTTTTACAAAAGATTTTTTTTGTAATATTTTTACTTAATGTATTCTTTATTATCTATCATACTTAACTACTCTCAGCACCTACATCACAGGTACGTGAGTTTACCTAGTAGGACTGTAATGTTTAAATTTGCAAGAAATAAATAAAAAAAAATAAAAAAAATAACCGAGCCTGTATGCTCCTTCTGTGCAAAAAATGCCCCCCCCCCCTTCCCAGTTCTTTACTTCAAACACACTTAAAAAATGAAATAGAAAACTATGATCCTGATGTGATGGTTCAGTACAGTCAATGGGTATCAACTCGGCTGTCCTAAGGTAAAAGGAAGTAACTGCAAATTTTCTGATTTTTCGTTTTCTGCATTTTCTACGTAAGGAAGTATCTACACATCTTCCAAAGCAATTTGGTAATGATCTGCTGTTAAGTATGGCCCCTATTTCGATGATCAAAAGTAGCAACTGACTCACAATATGCTTATATCTACGTTCAAAGGCAGCAAATAATCAGTTTTCAAATTGCTAGTTGCTTCCTTTTACCTTAGCACGGCCCAACTGATAGAATGACTTTAAATGTTCAAATCACCACTCTATCAGAATTCTGTGACACACTAATTAAGAAAATTGAAACACACTCCACACTCTTTTATTGCTCAATCACAGTCTGATTATCTGAAAATGAAGAAAGAAACACTTGATGAAGGATCAGTGTTAATTTTAATGGATTTCAGTGAAAATCTCCATTTTGTTGTTCAAGATGAAGTACAGGGGTACCATTGGAACAATGGTAGCTGCACTCTTCACACTGTTGTTATGTATTACAAAAAAGATCAACAGTTGCAAGCAAAAAATTTTTGTATCATTTCTGATGATCTAGAACATGATGTGGTCCTTGTGTATCAGACTCAGAAGACTGTATTGAAATTTTTGAAGTTTGAATTTCCTGAAATTCCACTTGCTTATGCTGAATATTTCTCTGACGGATGTGCTGCACAATATAAAAATTGTAAGAATTTCAGAAATATCTGCTACCATGAATACGATTTCAATATAAAGTGCAGCTGGTCTTTTTTTTTGCAACCAGCCATGGCAAATCTCCCTGCGATGGTATTGGTGGCACTGTCAAAAGACTTGTCACCAAAACAAATTTGCAAAGACTATATAAAGATCAAATACTTACTGCATCGCAGGTATTTGAATTCCGTCGGGAAAACCTACAAGGCATTTCAGTTCTCTGTTTCAAAAGATGAAATGGTTCAAGTCAGAAATTTTCTTTCCCACGCTTTGAAAGTGCAAAAACTGTTCCTGGAACACGATCTATGCATCACATTATACCACTATCACCAACCAAGATTGGAGCAAAAAGGCTAAGCTATGATACTGATTTTAGTATCATTCATGATTTCTCTGCACTTCCGCCACTGATGCCATTATGCTCTGTGCAGCCCAACTGCTATGTTGCATTTTTATATGACTCTTCTTGGTATCTGGGGATTGTTGGGAAAGTGAATGGTGTAGAAGGAGATGTTACAGTAAGGTTCATGCATCCTCATGGACCATCCCCGTCCTTCTATTGGCCTGATAATGATGTTTGTGATGTCCCATTCTCACATATTCTATTTGAAGTTGAAATCACCACAGCAACAGGCCATACTTATTCTCTAAACAAAAAGTCTTCTAGATTGGTGGAAGAAAAGTGGTCATTATACAAAAAAATATTAAATGTGAAGCATTAAAGCATCTTGTCATATATATATTTCCAAATGAACTTGAATGCAGATACATATCTTATATAATGTACGAGTATATTTTATAGTTTGTAGTTTTGTTTTATATTGCAATTTTTTTTACATTTGTATATTTTTGTGCTCACTTATGTTGTTAATGTTTCTTGAGTAGTTAACAGTATTTCTATTATTGTGATATTTTTGGAATGTTAATGGCTGAATGAAAATGTTTTCAAAATTCAAGATGAATTTTTTTTTTGTGAGTACCAATCATTTCTCAAAACTGATTTTTTTTGTGAGGAAACTTTACTATTTGTAAATCACTTTGTAATTTTTTCAATGATTTTCAGATGGGGGCAAGTGTCCAAATTTTTTTTTAGAAATTTAACCAAAAAAAAATTAATTTACAAAATTTTATAAGGCCAATTCTTTCACGATTTTTTTTTGGTAAGAACAATTCATTTCTCAAAACTGATTTTTTTTGTGATGAAACTTTACTATTTGTAAATCACTTTCTAATTTTTTCAAGGATTTTCAGATGGGGGCAAGTATCCAAATTTTTTTTTAGAAATTTAACCAAAAAAACATTAAACTACAAAATTTTTTTGGGCCAATTCTTTCACGATTTTTTTTTGGTAAGAACAATTCATTTCTACAAAATGATTTTTTTTGTGACAAAACTTTACTATTTGTAAATCACTTCCTAATTTTTTCAAGGATTTTCAGAGTAGAGCAAGTGTCCAAATTTTTTTTTTAAATTAACCAAAAAAAAAAACAAAAAAAATTATAAAACAATTAAAAAAAAATTTATACGGCCAATTCTTTTATGTTTTCATAAACTACATGTCACAACGCATATTCAGGGAAAAAATTGTCATCCTACTTGTTTCCATTTAAAAACTGCAGCCAATTTTCAAATTTTCACGATTCGCTTTGAAGTACCAAATTGCATCAAACTTTCTGCTATTATTACCAACAGAATGTATATAAAGCAATAAAAATTGGCAAAAGTTCATGAAATTAAGTATAATAGCAGTACACAAAATCTTAGTTCTCAACTAGGTAGTGGGTGACATGGCCTGGATGACTTGACATGGAATAACCCTTATCCATTGCAAACTGAACCGAACGATAAAACGAAAGCATTAAAGAAATGGCGCAGAGTAAATATTCCCATTTTGAATACTACCACGGCCTCCCGAAAGACACCATTGTTGTAGCAAATAATATCTCTATGGAAGAGGAACAAATTTCACGAATAAATTCTAT
>JAFIDM010014012.1:63015544-63048794 GCA_023159025.1 Thereuonema tuberculata
ACTCATACATTTATATTCATTTTGCAAATATTCTGTCTTATAAGGATAAGACATTATCCTTATGCTTATATCCTTATCCTTATATTCTTATAATGTTTATAAGAAACACAAATCTCTCTCTTGTTTTTCTAGAAACTTCTTCGTTGGTCATCTTACAACATTATTCTGAAGCATCAAAATTCCAGAACATTCCAATCTTATTTTCTCTTATTTCCTGTATTTCATTTTCATCCATTCCCATATTTCAAAATAACTTTTTATTTTTAAACTGATAATTTTTTTTTAAAGATACTACATACTTAACATATATATTTCAAATACGCTTATAGAGACAAAGCGTCGTTTTTTATTGTTATTATTAATCGATCATTTACCTATTGTTCTATTTGGTTAAATGTGGCTTTTATGAGTATTGGGATTTATTTCAGTTCCCAAATCTCATTTCTTCTGTAACTCATTACCTTTTCCATTTAATTCCTAATGGCAATTTATATGTTGCTGGTATATTTTTTTGCATTCCAATGATTGTTCGTTAACCTAAATCAAATTGTTTACTAAAACGATACTTGTGGGAAAGAGGGACGTGAAATGTGGTTCCGTATTATTTAACAAAAAGTTCCACCACTTTTTGGCACCTGTCTACGTTTTTCCCACACTGACCAAACACTCTCAATTGGACTTGGATTTCCGCTAACGGTTCCAATCGCCACCTTTTTTTTTTGAGACAGTGGTTTGTGACAGGAAATGGATGAGAACCGTTGGGTTTGTATTTATTTTTTTGTATTGTGGTCAAAGTATTCACCTGCACAAACGCTGATTCAACCGCACAGGTAGATATGGAAATGACACACAAAGATGCAGGGAGATTCAAATGACGATCGATACGACCTTTTGAATGGACCATCCTGTGGGAACCACTGCAACACTCTTACTCTATGTCACGCAACAATTGACAACCACCTACCATTTGCTTACAACGGATCGCAGGTGAATTAACAATTGATTACACAGGTGGAGAAGATCCGGATTCTTTTTTTGAAGATTAGAATTCTTCTTCCGGTCTTTACTGTTGACCGTCTATGCTTTATTTCCAAAGTAAACACGAAGCCCCTAAAAGAACTCAAAGCGTACTTTCTTTAAAACGTGACAAGAGACTTAGAAAAAGTTCTCGTTTAATTTAAAATTACATCTTATGAAAACAAATAGTATAAATTTTCCATTTTCTGTAAAAACTAAAACAAAATCACAAATACTCACTGAAGGTGTCTAAATCTTAAAGGACAAAACAAAGACCAGATTTCTGTTTCTATAAGGACACTTCACCCTTGCGACATCAGCGGAAATTTAAGTAACTAATTTCCTAACATTTTTACGTGTTGTTACTCAATTAATAATAAAAAATAAAACCAACAAACACACATTTAAAATTACGTAGGTTATATTAAAAATACATAAATGAACCGGTTTCAAGCCATTTTTATATGCATTTTTTTAATATAACTATGTAATTTTAAATGTGTTTTTGTTGGTTTTATTTTTTTTATTAGTAATTAAGTTAGAAAAACTATAACACAATGTTACAAGAGTTTTACATACATGAGTTTTGCCATTCGATAAATACAGAAAGATGTACATCTTCAATAAATTAAGATACGAAAATATTTATATTTACCTTTAATTAAATATAAATATATATATATATATATATAATTAAATCTTAATATCAAACTATAAAAGTAAGTATTTGAATTTAAAAGTATATCCTATTTTTGCTTAAATCTAGACATAATATTTTTTAAGTCTAATTAAAATAAATAGATAATGTCTACTAGATATTTATCATTTCAACAACTTATTTTATCCTCCTATGTAATTAGTGTTATCTAAACTTAGATGAAGCCTCTTCAACATCTGCACAGTCCGGAAACTATTACTTTACTGAAAATTTTCATAAAACAAAGTTTTTATCAGATGTGTTACAGTCACGTAGCAAGAAGTTCTGGAATGATCTTAACGCATACTTTCTTAATTTTTTTTTTTAAGTCGTGAAAACTGCAAAAAAAAAAAAAAAAAAAAAAAAAAAAATTCCTTTAATTGTAGATCTGCTGAATACCAAAAGTGAGAAATAGCTTTATCTCCTGATTGAATATTTACGAACGTGTGTCTGTTTGGTTGTAAGAGGATGTAGTTTTCATCTGATTCAGATCATACCAAATAAAATGAGAATCAAGTGAAACTCAATAGACACATGAAACAAAAAAGAAACAAAGATATTACTTGGATGGATAAATTTCAAGTGAGATTTATTCACTCAAATTCAATATTTATAACTAATAAATCACTGAAGTGATGGAAGGTAGTGATCATAATAATAGGGATCCATAAGAGAAATTCCTGCTAATAATAATTTATTTTTGTTTAATTTACGAAGCTTTAATTGATTATTATGAAAAATGACAAGTTGATGAAAAATTCGAAAATATAAATTTTAACTTTTAACCTGAAAATCAAAAGGAATAAAAAAATATATATTAAGTTACATGTCTTAATTCATTGTTATTGTTGTTATTATTATTATTCAACAGTTGATTTTTTAACTTAAGTTGATTGAAACAACTTGAAACAGGACTGCAATTCTAAAACGTTGTGCGTTTGAAACACAAAGCATATTTTACAGTAATAGAAGATAAATTGTCACATAATTTTTTTTTAAGGATCATGAAGCACAATCCTAAAAAATATTTTAATGAAACATAATTTCTTTTTTTTGATTATTTTATCATTCCTTAATGATGTCTAGTCAGCTCAGTAGGACGTGCTCAGTAGGGAGCATTTTTAATGGTAAAAATGCTTTATTTTTAATTATGTGCGGAGGCTAATTTTTAAAAATTTTAAATAAAATAATCAAGTTAGAATTTTATTTATTTACATCAAATCATTAAAAAAAAAACAATATTTAATTTATCCAATCTTAAATTGTGAAACTTTTTGTGCTTTTTAATAATGGACACTCAGTTCTGTTTATTTTATATCAGGATCTTTTGAACCGTCTTTTGTCGAAATAATTTAAAATGGACCATTTAGTTGTTAAGAAGAAATGGAGGCAGATTGAAAAAAAAGAAATTCAATTGCGAACTGTTTACCTGTTCTGAGATTTTAACTTCTATAATTACTGAATGCCTCATTTGGAATTTAGTATACGGAAAAGGATTATCTCTTTAATCGTTAGTATTAATTTTGTATTAATCTTCCCATTAACTCATTTTCCTTTTAAGTATATGGTGATGCTGTCTAAAGTTATTTTTGGAAACCTTTAAGAAAAACATTTTGATTTGCTTTTTTTTCTTAAATATCTATCAATTTTTAATAATTATACGACGGTTGAAAAAAGATGAAAATCATGGGTTATGGATTACTAATTCCATGTATTCTCAGTGACATCAATCGCAAAGCATCGTAACTAATTCCTATAGTTCTGCAAATCAAAGTAGAAGATTAAAAAGATTTTTTTTTTTATTCTTTGCATCTTTAACATCACTAAGTATTGTTATTATTATTTTTATATTATTCACATTTTTTGTAAATATCATTCGTATTCAAAAGACTTCAAAATGAAATGCGGGGGCGAGGAAAACTGACCAGAGCCCGTCGATTGCGGCCCCCCCTTCGAATTTCGCCAGTTGACAATTCTCTTCACCGTCAAATGGGACAAATTTGTAGCAATAGCAGGTCTTCCTAGTAATTCAAGAATTCATATTCCATCACCCTGACTCTTAAACTAGTGGATTTGGCTGTGCAGGCCTTACAGTAACCTGTTCTTATGTAGCTGCCATATTGCTTTCTGCAGCAATGAGTTCCAGAATCAACTAAGTAATCTGTTTATTTCCTTGTAAGGTAATTCTACTGTCTCTGAGCGTATTATAATGGTAAAGTAACTGATGATGTTTAATCAGATGCCATCATTTAGTTTTCTCTCCGTATATGTATATTTCGTGACAGGTTGACAATACAGAAATTGTTGTACTTAAGAAAGAAAGAAAGTCCTATATTGTAGAAGCAATGTTGCAGAAGGAAGCCAATATAGAAGCTATCAGTTGTCATGTAAAAGCACTGTTACTTTACTAGAGGTGCGAGATGCCATTCTGAATATGAGTGATAAACTTTTTTTCATTTTTACAAAATAAATAAATTTTACAAAATTTCATTTTTACGCCGAAATATACCAAACAGAAAAGGGCAACTAGTTTATTTGATTAAAATAAAAACATTAGTAGAATTTTTTTTATGATCAATAAATAGTACATAATATCTAATTAAAAAATATTATATAATGAAACTAAATTCTTTTTATATTAAAAAATAGAATTGATTGTACATTTAAAGAATTGTTCAATTTAGTAATTTTTTATTGGAATTCTTGTAAAATTATTAAATTATTTTCCGAGGTTTGTAACTGTCTTTACCAAAAGTATTATTTCAACTAATTTCAGTTATGTCATATTGTTTAGTATTACTTGTATAAATATATTTTTTAATATTAGAAATTGCAGATAACTATGTTAAATGTGAAAAAAAGCAAGCATTGTTAGTTGTTGACTGATGTTAGATTATTTATCTTGTGCTACGTTCTAATGCTAATTGGGCTGGCCTTCACATCTGAGAACAATGTTTTCCATTTAATAATTCACATCCTTCTAGAATCTGCAATAAAAATTCTGTAATGTCGTCTCCATCAGACCAACTAACTACATAGCTGCCAACATCTGGATTGTCCTTGACTTTTTTTTGTTGTGACTTCTTCTTCTTCTTCTTCTTCTTCTTATTATTTTTAAGGAAAAGGTTCGCGAGTGAAAACCAATTGGGAACCTCTGTTTTAGGAGGAAATACTGTAGTTTTTAAAAATGCAGGTTGTTTCCATAGCTTGTTGATTTGCTTTAAATGTCAAAAGTTGTGGGCTTTTAGTTTTGACGCTAATATATTATTAGTCTTAATTTTTAATATCGTTTGCGGTCGCACGACATCCCATAGTTTTAATCTTCGTTACTATTTATAAATAAGTTAACGACCGCTGGCATCCTGTTTGTTGCGTCCACGGATCGTATTGTTATTCTTTTTGAATCGTAGCTTTAATGGCGAAATATTAATCGATCTCATTCACCCACGCACTAGGCAGCTGCCGTGGTTCCACTTGGCAATGCGTGAAATCACAACCGAATTTGCTCCACTTCAAAGACCCTCGGACCGTCGCCGAACTTTCCCATGACACCGACAGCCTTTCCAGCGTCGCCTTCCACGAAAGCCCCGGCTAATCGCTAGGCTCTTAGTTTGGGCGCCTTTTAATATTGCGCAGATTGCGTCGTTAGTAATTTATAACAGTGTGATCCAAATAGTTTCCTCTTGCAGACACTCTAATTTATTTTTCATGACCAGATGCCATTTAGACTTTTGAGCCACAACTTTAAAACTCGTCTGTTCCAATCGAGATGCTGTTTGGTTTTGGTTTTCGTATCTAGTTAAAGTAGTTACAAAAACCATTATTATTTGTCTTGAATATCAAGATTACCGTTAGTTATTCATAAAATATCTTCATAAATAAGCTAATGCAGAATAAAGCGTGAAAACTATATAAATAAAAAGAGTTTTGTAGGCAATGTCTACACATGCTATTAAAGCTGTGTATGCGAAGCAATTTATTATTAAAAATATGTTGACATTTGAAAAAGCCTTCATCAGTGTCCAAGAAAAAAAAAAAGATTATTTAGTCAAGAGGTTCCTGAAAGAACTTGAAAACGCTTTTCCTTAAAATGTTTCAATATTTCTATGTTTGTTTGTTTGTTTTTTTCTTTTTTTAGTCATGAAACCACAACAAAAAAAAGTCTTTTCGTGCTTGTAAATTGTCGAATAGAAACAGTATCAACCAATTGTTCTTTTTCTGAAAATGAATTAAGTCTTCAGATATTTACTGAAGTTGTTTAAATCCAAATATTTTTTAATCTCATCAAAGTCTGCGCAAATGACAATGGATTAATAAATGGAATAATATGTATTATTAGGTATCAACAGAAAATAACTTGTTTCTGTGGAATTTTTTGTTATCTTCCCATAGATAAATTTCTCGAGAGTATCACACGGAAAGTTTTTCGTCTCTTGTCTGTGATATTGCATTCAATCAGTTTCATTCATCAGTTCAAAAGTTATTAGAGTAAAACACAGACAGACATACACTCACGTATGTATCTCAACAGTCTATTTTGTATAGGAAAATAAACTAATTTAAATAAGTAGACTTTTATTTATTTATTTATTTATTCTTTTACGTTAGGTGTGATTCCCTGAGTCACTTCGAGTAACGATTATAGCCTTAGTTCTTTTTAGAGATAAGTCAGTACAGGAGGTAAGGCTCCTGCGATCATTCACCGAACTGTACACAAGTCGATAGATGACAGTAATTTTTCGTATTTGTAGAATTCTGTTGATAGAATTTACGGAGTCAATATTAATTGGGTGAATGTTTTAGAATCATAATTATCTTATTATAAGTTTAAATGCATATTTTAAATCATTATATTCTTTTATTTTATTTAAACTGTGAAAAAAATAAAGTAAATCACAACGTAATTTAGTGCAGGTTAATATACACGGTGTCAACGATAAAATTACTGTTGGATTTGGTAATTCTTTCTTTTTTTAATTTTTTTGTTTCCGCTCTACTTGAATTGTTGAATTTAACAATTAATTTAGATAAAATGTTTACAAAAAATAAGTATAATCAGTAATAAATATAAATTTTTAACACAAAACTTATAAATTTAAATTTTAAGTAATGAAAATTATTTTTTTTGATTATGGAGACATAATATTGTATGAATTTATTTCTGTCATTAATTTTCCACACTAACTGCTCTGCTAACTCTCTAGATAGAGAGATAGAGAGAGAGAGAGGGGGGTTAGGTGATAGATAGGCTATTTTGTAATATTTCAATTTGGATGAAAATCAAATTAAACACAGGCAGTCCTCACTTAACGATCGAGTTTCGTTTTTACGACTAGTCGTTAAGCGAAATGGTCGATAAGCGGAGTTTTATCGTTTTTATTTATTTTGATTAAAGGAAACTCCAATTTGATAGCTTTGTTTTTAATTTGCATCATTTTCATCTCAAGATAACGATATCCTTCTATTCTTGGCGTTTCCTCCACGTGAAGTCATGCTCTATCTTTTTGCCGACATCTTGTCCTATGAGATGCACAATAAAGTACACTTTTATAAACGAAATATGTAGTCTTGGAGATTGCGAACACTTTGTGTAGTGAATAGTGACCGACTGCGAGAACGAGACTAAGGCTTGTTTCACAACAACGAAAATGCGAACGAAACATGTCCGACCAATGAACAATATCGAAAACTGATAAAAAAAAAAAAAAAAAATCCAAGATGCAGCTTCAAGTGGAAGTCAGGATCACAATCGAAAACGAGACGATACTTACTGTCGCTGGGCATGAAGATTTGAGCAAACATTTCAAAATCGTACTAGTAGGAGCCCAACTGAGGGATTTCAGGTTTTCTTTATTGTTCATTGGTCGAATATGTTTCGTTCGCATTTTCGTTGCTGTGAAACACGTCTAAGACGATTGAGAAAGGGGATTCCCCGCACTGGAGAGCTGGTCGTTACGTGAAGAGTATTACAGAAATAATGTATGTAGTATTCCGCCTGTAGCTATCTCATTTCCCGAGTGTGATGTTGCGGTGGTTTACCGGTGCCTTCCGCAGGGACATAGACAGCCGGAAACGAGGGTCAAATGACGATCATTTAATTTCACCGGCCTTCACCGCACACGTTAACACTGGATCCAACTCAAGAACCAACCACATGATCAGCGTGAGCAATTAAAAAAAAATACCAAAACGTTTTGTTAAATTAATTAATTTCCATTCATTATAATTTTTTTATTAATCCAAACAATCAGTGTGGAATACAATAACAGAAGTATTTCTACATCCCTTTAGACCTGAATAAAGCTTTTAAAAAAGACAGTCAATTATTTTTTATTTTATTTTTTAATATTTTATTGAAACTGTCATCACTGCCCAATACTGAAACTAAACTCATGCAAATTTTTGTTGGCCTTATTTCAGCGGCGCTAATAATACAAGGAAAATATTCCTATGTTGGTTATTTCTGCAAGATTGCGTAACAAGCTATGGCAAATTTAAATACTGTAATTCGAGGACATCAGTCAGCTTATTTGAACATTTTTTTTTTGACATTGATTGAATGTCTAAAGAGATGTTCTTTAAGAAAAAGAGATAAAAAAAAAATTACGAAAAAGTATTACATAAAAAGCACATCTAAAGTTGATGCGTTTTTGCAGAGCTATTGAACAAGCATTCAATTACAGTTATTTTTCGTATCATAGACCATTGATTTCTTTAAAATAAACATCTTAAAAACAAAATAAAATAATAAAGATATTTAATCAATGGAATTCTAATTCCTGTATCATTTCTTTTTTTCTTTCTTTTTGTATCATCGTGCCATGTCTCTTATTTATTCAACAATCCATTTTCACTATCTTTTCGATTTCCAGTTGTGTTTATTTTCCTTGAATTTTTATTTATTTTCAGTCCGTTTATGTTGTAGGCCTAATGCAAAGTTTTAATCCTTTTTAAGTGTTTGTATACCAAAATCTTGTTTATCATTTCGGATAAATAAAATTTCGGGCAATCCGGATATATTATATTAAACATAAACTGTACATTACTGTACCTTAACGTTATTAAAGCAATTACAGTTATTAGTTATATAATCGCTTGTGTGCATCCATTAAATATTGATTACAGCGACGGAAATTTTTTTTTGTTTAGGCCTATTTTTAAAATATGCTAAAAATCGTTTCGGATAAACCAGGTTTTCGGATAAACGCGTTTTTAGTGTACTCATTATTATGGTTGTTTATTTTAGGAAATGATCTTGAATTCCTTCCATTATCCATAGATTCACAGGGAAAAAAAATGAAAAATACAAGGAAATGAAACGACCTGTATGTTTGGCTTCTTTCATTGTAAGAAACAGTGCTTTACCTTGAAACTTCTTAATGGAATTTACCCGAGTCCATTAGCCCACACACAAATAAAGTTGACCCACACTAAATTATATGGGTTGGATATAGACTGCATATTAACAATGTGAAAAGTATGCTAAGTGCCGGGGTAGCGACTGAGCCAAATTAGTGGGTTGCTCAGATTCCCTATATTTTTCCACACAGGAGTTAAATCCCATCGCCGGTAGGGGGTGTTTCTCTTATTGTCTTCCCTTTAGAAGTCACTACCCTGAATTTTGATACAACAATTGAGTCTCTTTTATAGAGATCTATACACTTTCTTTTTATTTGATATCTCTCTGACAGGCGCATAAAAGGCTGGCGATGGTGTTCGGGCAGTTCTCGAGTGAAGGTCTTCTTACACCCATAAGAAGACTAAAAAAAAGGATATTGGAAGTTTGGTTTAGCATTTGAATTACCTGTTGATATGCAACTGACAGGAAAGAAAAAATCAGAATAAAAAAGCTTTATAATTTAAATACATTCGCTTCTCTGTTCGTTCGTTTGTTAGACTGTGCTCAAGATACTTAAAAAAAAAAATACATATCCTTGATGGCTGAAATTTTGCGGATGTGATTAGGCTACTGAAAGAAGGGTTCCTATTAATTTTGATACACACCGAACCAATAGATAAGGAATTGTGGGCCTATATTATTAAAATTTACTCATCATGATCACTAGGCAGCTATTTACCTCAGTATCCTGAAATTTTCGCAAATTTTCGCTTCTGCTTTTAACAGAAATTGGGACTCACAGGGGAAGACCTCAAGGTCAAATATTTTACTACCGAAAGAAAGTACTAAGATATGAATTAATTAATTCAATAAGTTAGTTCCTTTGTACTGTGTTTGTCTCCTGAAAAAGTTTATTTTGTTTGAAGATATTCCATAATGTGCGTCTCGCTGTTGTTACCAAATGTTAAGTAATTCGAATTTACGACAACAGGTGGCGCCGTTTATTCTTTATATGGGCAAGTGTTTTTTTTTTTTTTTTTTTTTAATCGATTACAAATAAATTGCATTTGTTGAATCCTGTCATCAGTTATTCAGGATACAAATTTAAATTGATAATAAATGTGATGTGTTTGTGTTATTTGAAATAAGATCTCACTGTTCCCAAGAACAGATAGAGAAATAAATAAATAAACAGCGCTCCCTGGTGTCGAGATAAAGAATAAATCTAAAATCACAACGTAACAGATTGAACGTAATAATGGACTAATTAATATATGCCATTAATTTGTATTAAATAAATATAAAGAGAGATAAAATAAATGTTCATTTTACTCAACTACGCCATGAGTTATCATCAGTTGGGGATCAGGGACAGCTGTTACGTCCTTATTAGCACTTATTAGCTTTATAATAAATAGGTTAGAGGGCATTAGGATCTCACTCTCTCTCCAGTCAGTAGCACCACAAAAATATTAAAGTTTTACCTTAAGTAAAAATTATAAAAGCAGATAAAATAGGTTCTCATTTTGAACTGACGAAAGGTTCGTCATAAAACTTGGTATGCCAATTTATAAAATTGCGGACAAACTAAATTTCCTATTCGAAACGGATCCTTGTGCTCTTGAAGATAACAAAAGTTCCCATTAAGAAAAAACATTGGAAACGAAACAATCGATCAATGTCTAACAATGCCTATTAATAATCCAGTGTCACTTGCGCGCGCGCATGCTTTGTTATTAAAATTATTTGGAATTACTGAACTTTACTAAACTATTGCAGATTTTTAATTACTTTTCATAAAATGGAAGATTCATTGTCTATTACAATATTTACAAACATACGAAGATACTTCGTTTGTGTTATTTTCTGTGCTTTTTAAAAAACAAAGAAAATAATTAAAGAAAGTAGACTTCAGGTTCTTTTAGGAACTTTTTATTTTCGAAAGAAATTGGATTTATAAAAAACAAAAACAGAAAAATACGATTCAATTATGAACATTTTGCGTGCGGATTATTTGAAGGCTATCATGCTAATTACAATTTTATTGTTTGTTAATAAAATTTCTTTTCTTGCTGATCACGATTCCCAATAAAATTTAGAAACAATAAATTACGTTAATGAATTTTACACAATAGTAAACTCCTCCCAGTCTTGATAATTTGACCTCTTCCACCATCATCGCCGCCTGCTCAGCCACTAGGATAATTGGACGTTTTCTTAGTTTTAAATATATTCTTGTTTAATTCTTGATGAATTCTTTCTGGAATATACTATTTATTATAGAATGCTCATGTCCATATATTTTATATTCAACATTACTTCTGTTTTATTATAAGCATCCACCAGCTTCAGATTCAGAGATGAACTCCGTACTTGAATTGAAATGAGTGTTACATTCAGCAGGATTATCCTTATACTCTTGAGTTTCCTTTAACTCCAGGATGAACTCTTCCTGCCGCAGGATAAGCTAAACTTCACTCTAGAATTCAACTCTGGAAAAAATACAAAAAAGAACAAAACAAAAAAAAACTTCTTACCTCCGCTGTCTTTGAATGATATCATTTCCAACTCATCATAGTCCAATTAAATAGAGTTTTCTTTCTTCTTGAGTTCTACTGTTCGCCCGGGGATATTTTTGTTTTAGTTTATTTGTCTATTTGTACTACGCTAAAACTGCTGGATCGATTTCCACGACTATTTACATTCCAACTTAAAGCTTGAACACAATTATCTGGGTCTTTGTATCTTAATCCCCCAGAAACAAACACCCCCTCATCGTTACTTGGTCACTCCTTATAAAATGAATACCTGAGCTTACATTTGTTTAATTCAGTTTGTATTCATTAAGAGGAGCCTTGGGGTCTAGGTAATGGTTATCAATTAAGAACCCTAGACAGCCGGAAACACACAACTTGAAAATGAGTTTTATTGTTTAGTTTGGCGACGATCACGAATCCACGTCCACTAATCTCCTTTCGTTTATGTAATGAGACTATTTAATGGAAGAGATATTGATGTTCTCCAACTATTTTTGTTTCATCTGTCAAGTTAAAAGATGATTAATAGCTTTGGGAGAGAGGTTTCTGTTAGGGATCCGAGGTTAATTGTAAGTTTATAGCTTTTCTTTTTTTCTTTTTTTCAAATCTGGCCACTAGTAATTAATTACTTTGGATTTTCTGGTGGACTTTTTTTCCTCTTCGGTTTTATGATCTTTTATGTCTTTATTAGTTACTGTTCAACAAAGCACGAATAATTATACGTCACGTGAATCATCGAAACAGAAAATTATGATAAACTTATTTTAAAGTTTTATTAATAAAAAAGAAGACAATAAGGAAAAGAATTTTTTTTTTTTTTAATACGGTGATAGATCAGAAAAAAAAGTTTACAACCGTAGATGTTAAATTTTATGATTTTGTCATAATGCCGTTGGTTGCTGAAACATCAGATAGAGGGCTATGCTGTTCAGTGCCGTGTGGTGTTCTCGTTTGTATCATTGAACGTGTGCGCTCTCATTTCAAAATGGCTACCCTTTTGGATAACTGGTCTCCTACCGAAGCCAGAAAGAAAGTGCTCAACAATATTAGAAGAAACGTTGCACGGAACCAGAAAACTTGCTGCATAGTTTCCAATGGGAAAATTTGGGTCATCTTCCACACAGTCCGGATTTGGTTCCTAGTGACTTTCATCTGTTCCCTGCCTTTAAATAGGACATGTTAGATCAACGCTTCTCATGCAATGAAGAATTCCAACTTGATGCAGAAAAGTGACTACAAAAGCAGGGCCCTGGCTTCTTGGCAGCTGGGATAGACAAACTGATGAAACGGTTCTGACAAGTGCCTCAATCGTCAAGGTGAAAAATAATGTACCTGTGCCACTTTAATGTCACCAGCTGATTTTTTTTTTCCAATAAAGGATTGTATTGCGTACACAAGCTTTGTAAACTTTTTTTCTGATCGACCTACGTAATAAAAGAATAATATTATGCATGGGCAAATTTTCTTTTTTTTAAGCCTATTTCTGATGATGGAAATATACAATATCTTCACAGAAACGGTGATATGATTTTTGTATGGCATTTTTCAAATTTCATATCACTGTTCGGCTCTATTATAAGCCCTCCTTCCCCCCGAAATAGCAAAATAAATAGATTAAGCCTAATTTCTTTCGTTTCTTTTTTTGGTTCGTTACAAATTTGCAGGGATCGTGGCCAAAACCCCCCTCCCCTCCCCAAAATTTTGAATACGAATTTTTTTTTCTTTTTTTTTTTGCTTGTTGTTGATGAGTTTCTAACTTAGCCCTCTCCCACGAAATAAAACCGCTCCTTTACGTACAAGTGAATCTTTTTGAAGCACGATATGCATATTTATGGACAGTAACCGGACAATCAGAATTCAACTGTTTTCATTTAGTGCGTTTTATTCACAAAATGTCAGGGAATAATCTAGTTTACAAAAAGGAAATAAATGTAATTAATATTATCTTTAGGAGAAGTTTCTAATTTTATTTCATCATTACTGAAATTGAAAACCGTTTTTTTAGTTTCTTTGTCTCTTTTGGGGGAAGCGAACTGTCTGCCAGTTGACGGATCCTGAACTGATTGGATTGTTGTCTTTCTTTCTTCTCTGTTTGGCAGAGAATGATAAGACGTGAACATTTCTCAGAATTTTAACATATGAGTTGTTGTTGTTTTTTAATTATTCTAGAATTTCAAAGACTTAATATAATAATTTGTGGGTCACTTGTAATTTGAAGTCGGATCAGTTTAATCTCATTTAAGAGAGGAAAAAAAAAAAAAGAAATAAAAAGAAACTGTTCTTAAATTTAATGCTACTTTTCAATATATATCTATTGATTTTTTTTTTAACCAATTATTTTTTTCGCTCCTTAACAAAAATAGGAGAGTTTGAGTTGTCACCGACTGAGAAGAAAGGGTTAGTCACGGAGGGGAAAAAGAATGTACAGGAGGTTCACTCACCCAAAGTAGAGCACCTGAGAGAACAAGACCAATTGCTCTTGCACGATTCGCATATTAATCAAAAAGGAAGTAGCGCCAATTTCTCATCGATTTATTCATCATTAAGCGGAATTGCAATATTAAAAAAAAACCTTATTTATTATTTATTTAGCTTCTTCCTATAAATAACTAAAAAAAAAAATCCTTAATGCCATAATTTTACTTGGATGAATTGTGCCGTTTGGTGTATTAACAATAGAAGTTTATTATAGAAGTATGCACCTCATATTATGTCAGTCGCCTATGTATTTTATTTTGTAAAATCACGGAATTTCTCATATCGGCTATTGTTTCGATTACGAAGGAATTTGGCAAATCCTTGATCTTGAATATCATAGTGACCTTGTACGCAAATCCTTAATATTATTTAGTGATCAATATCCTACGGCTCGAAACGCATTAACGATCAAAGTTTCATATCTGTAGTGCAGAAAGAAAAAGCCGAAACGTTAAATAAAATACAATAATTTTGAAAAATAAGGAGCAACCTTTGCGCCATTCTTTGATATAAGATTCCAAGAAATGCTGGCATGAACAGTCGATTACCCATCTTTTATTCTTCTTTGGAGAACAGAAAGTGTCGTTATTTCTATAAAACCAGGGTTTCTCCTTCTTTGCTTAATTGAAAGAAAGACGTAGTGGCAATTTTGATGAACTGTAAAGGGATTGGTAAACAATGCCGGCAGGGGACTCAGCCCCGAATTGCATTTTTATTCTAAATTTACAATTTAGGCGTGTGATTTCGCGTGCTCAATTTCGACTTTCGAAATCCATAATTCTGATTTATTCTTAATGATTATTGAAAAATTGAAAATCTGAAGTTCTCCATTGCCAGTGAGAGCTGAGAAGACCGTTAGTGTTTTTCTGTTGCAAGTGTCAGTGGAAACGAGTACTTTTGTATATTTGTAAAGGAAGTGTTGGTGCCTCGTTCATTTCGTCGTAAACCTAAACAGTTTGTTGTCTTTAGCCAAATAACATGGCTATAACACTTTTCTTCGTTTCATGGGTCCTTAAAAGCCTTCCCCTAAAAGCAGTTAAAGCAAACGGTTGCCAAAGAAGTTTTCGATGGCAAGAAGTCAGATCTATTTTATACTTAGTTCAGTCACTGCCTCACAATTCTAGCTTTCTTTGAGGAAATTTTGTTCTTGATGATTAGATATTTTTTTAACGGGTTCCAAATAAAGTATGGAAGATTTGACCAGACAGTGGCCATTTAGTGCAGTCCATACAGATATCCCACCTCATGACAAATAGATAACAGAATTCTTGGCGAAATTTGATATATGGGACCTTGATGTTTGGCTAAGCCTGAATTTTATTAATATCAAGGTATTTTCTCATTTAGTATTTCTCTTAAAGATCAATAATAAATTTCAGGTTTTTATTAGTTGAAAGAAAAAGCAGTACTTAAAATAAACTTAAAAAACAAACAAACAGACAAACAAACTTTATTTAGAATGCTTATTTTTATTATTTTTATTAAGAACAGTCTTATCGTTCTTATCCATTTACAATTCCACTTGTTAGGATTACGTCGTTATTAAGTTGTTCTTACGTCAGAACTAAACCTCTTTATAATGATGTTATTACGTCATATTGAATGTCTTTGATGTGTTTATGTTATTGTTATGTCATAATTAAAAATCTTTCTTGTGTTATTCTTACGTCATAATTGAATCTCTCTATTAACTTATTGTTACGTCATAATTAAATATCTTTGTTATGTTATTGTTATGCGGCCTGAATTTAAAGTTAAAAGAGACATCTTAACTTTTGTATAACAATTAGTTTTTAACGAACTTATATTTTTTAAAGGTCATCATTAAATAATATCTTAAAATTTCTGCCTGTTTTAAAAGAAAAAAAAATTGCGCCTTATAGAAGATGAAGCTCTATTATTAATAATTAATAAAAAAAATAATTTTGTTCTTTTGTTCTGGTGTTTGATTTTCTAATTCTTTATTTTTTGTTATTATATTAGACTGTTATTTTTAGAAGACACATTTCTCTGTCAGTCTGTTGTTCCAAAAAAAAAAAACCTATAAGAAATTGAAGACTTGAAAAATGTTTCCGTGTCTGGTGGCTTGAATTTAGGAAAACAAATTCTGAGAAGCGTAGCTGTTGGAGGGCGTTTAACTATCTAAGTAGGGGGTGACTGTGCAGGGGTTAAAAAGCGTTTTACCTTATTAAAAAAAATATTATTACTATTGTGAATAGTTGATTTCTTTTCTAAATACTTTTTATTGAATGACAAACTTAGGTTGGCTATTCTTAATTTTAGAATTGATATCTTAATAAAAGGTGTAGAGATTATATCTTTAAAAGCAACGACAACAAGAACTTAGATCTGTTTATTAGATTTGTACTAAATATTATTTAGATATCATTTTCTAAATTCATATATTAAGTTATTCTCTTTCATTTTAAATATTCTACAAATTCTTTTAATAAATAGGTCTTTAAATCTAGATAATATGTAATGCAAATCAAAAATGACTTAAATTTAAAAACCTATTTATTAAAAGAATTATTTGAATTATATATATAAATTTAGAAAAATGATATTTGTTTATTTATAGGTAATGAATTATGAATATATGCATAAATAAGAACAATTTATGAAGAAACTTAAGCGTTATAGTAAGTTATCAGAGAGAAAGAGTTATATATAAATCAAAGATTATATTCAAATTAAAGATACTTTACTTTAATAAGAATAGAGTGTTTAGAGTTGTTTGTTTTGATACAGATAGATAAGGACCTTGCTATCAGCAAAGTAGTTCAAATTAAAATAAAACCTTACAATAACAATAGAATCATTTTCTTTTAAATCAACAAAATAATAAAAAACAAAAAACAATAAACAAAAAACAAAAACGAAGAGGATTTTTTTTTTTTTTTTGATTTGTGTAAGTTTATGATACTTTTTATTTTTAAAAGTTCAAAACTATTATTTTTTTATTTTTGAAATTTTTAAAGCTCACAATCGGGGAAAACTAATATAACAAACACCATATTAGATTTTCTGAAAGCTGTAGCGTTTTTTATGTTAATTTCAGTACAGGAGTGAAGGAATCTCAGGGAAAACTTGAAGAATGATTATTTTGTGTGGGTATGGGGGGGGGGGTCAACAAATAAGTGAAGCAGAAACGATTCTTTGTTCAAAGTTAGGCTTACGAATTGTGGTTTTTCGCAACTTTACGAAAGGAAATGCGTAAGGAAAAATACAATGTAGCTTTTTCACTTGGTTAAAATCAAATTTGTAGTGTAAGTGAAAAAAAAAAAAATTCTCTTTTTAAGTATTCTGGTAAGTTCCTACTCATTCCTATGTAAATAAAATAAAACCGCGGAAGTTAATAGGGAAAATAATTTTTTGTTATTTATTTTTTTCTTTTTGCTGCTGGTAAACAATTGCAGAGAAATCAAGAGCAATTTTTTTTTTAAATATGAGTGATTTGAGAGTAATGTTTTGATCACGTTCTAAAATGGATTAAAGTTCGAAACTCTAGGGTCGAGGGACGACCATTTTTTTTAATTCAACATGAAATAATCGAATAGTGTCATCTACTATTTAACCTGGGGAGCTGAAATTTTAATAGATTAAACTAAGGAGTTTTCATTCAATTTGAGCCAATAAGCAGTTTCAGCACTTGATGTTAATTCTTTTCTTATGAATATTCATAAGTTCTGATTTTCTTATTTAAATTATTAAAAAACTAATGATGTAAAGAGATGAACTGATATTTGGATGAAATTAATGAATTTCAAGCTATTGGAGATATTTTTGTTGGCGTATTTATTTCAAGTATCTCTAAGAAAGTATTGTTCTACAAAGTATTTCCTTCCATTTGGAAGCGCTTCATTTAGTGATGGAAGAGTGTTGTTGGCAAGAGCTGTAGTGAATGAGGTTTTGGATTTAGTGGACAGATGCAGGAAGAGTCATTAAATGACGGACACTATCTTCTCAATAGCAGCTGACATCTTCATTTATCAAACTGGACTCGACATATGGGGAAGGACGCTGACTGTTGGTAGGATCCAACTCAGTCTTTGTCTCTGAATGGAACAAGTACTTGTTAGATTTCTAGAATAAATCTATTTGCTCACTTCTTTTATTTTTAAACTGTTTTAGTTTTATTTGTAGCTGTTTGTTCTATTGATACTCGTATTTAAAAGGATGATTATACAAAGTTTATAAGTTAAGTTAAAAAATTTCTTTGGCGTGTTTGCATATATTAAAATCTATGTTAAATCTGTATTAGAAAGCAGTCGGAAACCTATGGAAGATCGTCTGATACAATTCGACTCTTGTTGCTTAGTTTTGATGAAAGTTTAATCTTTGTATTATACAAATTCAATGACAGAATTACATTTAATAAAAATCTTTCACTTATTTCAACCATTTCTAATTTACTAACCATTTCTATATTTGTCAAATTAATCTCTCCAAAGATTAGGATAAATTTGATCCTGAAATCTCTGTTTATACTGTTTAGTTTTCACGGTTGGCTTTGTTGATTTCTGGCTGGCTACTTTAGCTATGTTGTAAACTTGCCTTAATAAAATACTTAAAACTACTATAAGACCAGCCAGAGAATGACTTTGACCTTCATAGAGGACAATGATCTCTTAATCATTCAGGGACTTAAGAGAATTAGTGACAAAGGTTTGCCTCGCTTGAGAGTCGCCAATCAGAAGCCATAAACTTTCCCGCCATAAACACTGACATTAACAATCGATTCAAATTCTACCATCGCGCCATCTGGTGCCCACGGTCGTTCTCTGATTTGCTCCACTATAGTTTTCTAACATTTTCTAAGAAAACAGATTCGCTTTACCTTCAGGAACTAATGTTTTTTGTTGATCGTCCGAATTTGGTTTTTGGAAATTTTATAAAAACTTTTTTTTTTTTTCTTGTCTTACCAGGATTCGAACTGGTAATGATTGGCTAGCTGTTTTAAGTGGACATGACGGTGATCAGTTAAAAAAACAAACAAAAAAGGGTTTTTAATTGTTATAACTGTTGAGATTTACTAAAATAAAGAAATAATATTAATTGGGTAAATAGTCTCTTGTTTGCTACGGTTTTATGGGTTTCGTTTTTATGAAAATTTTCTGTGCAAGAAATGTTGCCAGTTTGTTAGGAATTTGCAGCAAGATTTCAAATGAATGCGCGTTTCGACACAAGATTTCAGAAAACATACACAGTTGAACATTTATGAATATGTCTATTTCATTAACTTAAAGAGTAAGATTACACTGTTATTATAGATGCAATTCATAGATCATAGATTACATATATTTCATTGTTGAGATAAAGATATAATATGGAAAGAGTTTGTTTTTTTTGTTCCCCTTTAGGAAACTAGAAATGAAATAAAAACTATGAGATCAAAAAAGTTGTTTTATTTACAACGGAAAACTAAACAAACAAACTGAAATATACTAAAAATTCAGAGCTTTATGTATCAAAATTTGTATTATTGTAATAACCTGCACGTTTGCTAACACGGAGAAACTGTCATTTTGTAACTTGCAAACAGAGCTTAGGGTTTTGAATTTAAACTTTTTAATTTTTCTTTCTGTTAAACTTAAACACAAACTATTGATTTCTCTTATTTGGTTAAAATTTTTGTCATTATTATTATTATTATACAGGACACTACAAAACAATGTGTATCACAGCTGCCAGTTCTTTAGCTGGTGTTGGCCTTCAAACGCATCGAATTCTTCCCAAGAATCTAGGATGTCGTAATGTATCGGCGCAAAATATGTGCTGATCCAAGCAGTGCGGCTTTTTGGAGTTGACCGATGGAGATTTTGTCAATATTTAGATCTTGTAAGTGCTTACCAAGGTTTTTTGGTATAGCACCCAGTGTGCCGATAACCACTGGAACCACCACTGCCGGCTTGTGCCATAATCGTTGAACCTCGATTTTTAGGTCTTGATACCGTGTGATTTTTTCCAGTTCTTTTTCTTCCACTCTACTATCACCAGGTATGGCTATATCAATTAGCCATAATTATTATTATTATTATTATTATTATTATTATTATTATTATTATAAATAGAATTAAAATTTCTTAATTTTTCATGTTCTTTTTCGAATACTTAAATATCAAATTAATTGAGGGCTAATATATGAATGTAGAAAATATTTCCTGATATTTGGGCTTTTGCTATTGTTTTGTAATTTGAATAAGATCTGCGTACAAACAGCTCTGACTTTGCCCTAAATAGGAATAATCGCAAGAAGAAAATTGCAAATCCTTACATCACTAGTGAAGAATTAAAAATATTACCAACTTTGTTTTTAACCTCGGTTTTGAAGAAAACGATCCCTATGTACATTTTGCCTAGAGATTAATTATTATAACGCCTTGGCCTCGTGATCTAGAGGTCGGTTCAAATTCAGGCGTAGGCATGGATGTTTGAAAAATTTCTTTCCTGTGTTTGTCTGCTTCTTCATCTTTCTCTTCTGGTATGAAGTCATTCCTTAATGATTTCCTGAGGATAGCAACGGAAAACCATCTCAGTATCTTCCCCAGGATATTCTCTGACTGCTTCTAGGCATCTAGGGCAGCGGTTCCCAACCGGTGGGTCGCGACTTGATCCTAAAACTATCAGAAACCATCGAATAAAAGATCAGAAAAATCGAAAATCGATCATTTATAAGGAAGGGATACGATACAAATATGGTTTTATTTTATATTCTTACATTCCTATATATGTGGAGGTATTCCGATAAGGAAAGGTGGGTCGCCAGCTGAAAAACGATAAGGAAAGGTGGGTCGCTAGCTGAAAAAGGTTGGGAACCGCTGATCTAGGGGATCGCCATGACGGCAACGCCATAGAACAGGGACCTTCCCACTCGGGTGCAGACCGACTAATATTTTAAATTAATTAAGATTATTATTATTATTATTTATTTAGTTTATGTGGATATAATTTTTTTTTCTCTTTTCAGAAAATGGAAAATTTGTTCTAAATTTATTATAATTTAAATATAAATGAAGACTTTTCGTTTTTACTGTATTTTTTACGACTATGAAATCTTTTAAAACCGGAATATTTAGGCTTCAAATTCTTTTAGGAAATTTCCAGAATAGTTCTTGGGAATTAACATTAAACTTGTAACGAAATAACTTTCCAGATTCTTCTACAATATCAGTCAGTATTACATTTTCTAAGTTGATTCTGTGGATTAAAAGGTTAAGTGAATAGATTCTTAAGAATTAAGGAAAAAAATAAAAATAAAATGAAGTAGAAGGAAGTGGTGGACTTTTGAGTCACTAAAATAATAAACAAAATGAAACGATTCACAGATGGAGGAAGAAGAAGAAAGACTGGAAACATTGTGACGAAGTTACTTTCGATGAAAAACACAAATATTCTAACTTTGAACTCCGACCTTTTACCAGATGCTACCGATCGGAAACACAGGGATTTGAAGACAAATGATTGTCTTGACAGATTTCGTTGACAGATGACGAAAAAGTAAAACATACAGAAAACAGGAAGTATGTGAGAAGGTAGAATGGGATGGTGTGGGATACAGGAAATCAACCAATAAATAAAAATTGAGATATCTCAACTGTTAGGTAATGTACGTAATGAGCAGATAACATTCACTTTAATTTAATTCAAAGAAACTTGTTATTATTATTATTATTATTAAAAAAATATTTGCAAATAAAATAGAGATTTAAAAGAGTTGTGAATAAATTGTGGCTATTAATTTATTTTTGTATAATTTTTGTACATTTCATATGCACCTAAATCTGCTTTTCCACGGTTTTGTAATAACAAGGTTTTTAGAAATAAGTTATTCTGTTTTTACACAAGTGGTTTTTTTTTTTTTTTTTTTTTTTTACGTGAAAACGAAACCTACCTTAAAAAAATATACAGTATATATTTTTATTTCTAAAATATTGAATTTTTTGTTAAAATTGTTTGAATTAAAAGCTGATTTATGTTTTTTAAATAATCAAGATTTTTTTTTTATTAAAATATTGTTTATTATTAAAAATTAATTTAGGTTTTTTTTTTTTCTTTTTTTTTTTAAAATAAAATAGGAATGGATTTGCGCAAATAACCTATCTTCTCTACATACATACTTTATGTCTTTTTTTTTTTCCCCCACGATATTCTTTGGGTGTAAAACAGGATTGGGTGTATTTTGTTGTAATAAATCAGAACAATGTGACAGTTTTTTATTGTGTAATATTGGAAAATAATGGTCTCATGAAAATAAAATGTTACTAATTAATATGAAAGTACAATTCTCGGTATCATCGTCAATTAAAAACAATTATGAAATAATACCGATGCATCTTAATACTGAAAATAAAAAAGTATTCTTATATAGTGTTTTTTTTTTAAAAAAATAAATAAATCCAGAGGTAATTATTTTGTTAATTCCCTTTTTAATCTTTTTCATCCGCAAATTACGTAGCTACTAATATTTACAAATATTACAGATTTGGTAATTTGGTGATTGGGATCACCATTATAAGAGATTACGTAGGATATCGACTCACGGTCAGATAGTTTTGCGGGATTATTGATGACATTTATTGTGTTCTGTTTTATAAATAACATGTGCGGAAAACCTGTAGTAAATGTGTTTTTGTGACTCTTTCAGCTCTTATTGAGTTCTTATTTATTCTATTTGTTTTTCTTTTTAGATAAAATATTGGATATCTCATCTTGTTGAACATTTTTTATTTAAATACATTTTATGACAAGTTCTAACTACGGTAATTTTGTTATAGAGCTTATTTTTAATTTTCCATCCTTGTTTTAACCCACTTGTTTTTCATAAAGAAAAAAAAAAGAATCTCTCAGAGGTTTATGAAATTAATTCCTAATTTGATAAGTTGTGTAATTTACTTTTAAGTTTGTATGGATTCTCGGGTATTGTTTTTATTTTTCTTTGAGCTCTGGTATTATGTTGTGATGTATCATCCTTCTCCACTTTCTATTACTTCTGTGTATGACGGTGCATTGTGGGAAAGGATTTCCACCTACACCAATTGTTAACTACCATGGGGTGATTAGATCTTTATCTGGCCTAGTTAACCCATACATCACAGTTACCAAAAGAAACAGAAACAGTTGGGGGTCTATCGTAGATAACCATCACCTCACAGATGGTTGGTCACTACAAAGACCTGTCCTTTCCATAGTTACCAGGTTAGTACATAATACACAAGTACATTTATGGGTCAACTACCTGACTTCCCATGTATGTTAGTTGTGATGTGTACAGTTCTTTGAAGTAATATATAGGAAATATAATACTATTTAAAACATTACTATGATTATCGGTTTATGTTTGATGAAAGGTTTCCTCAAAAATCTCATAAAAAATAGAATAGTTTTACCGAAGAGAAGCGCATCCAATCGCTCACTCTTTGGGTGGTTGATATTCTTGAAACTTGACATACATATAAGAGATGATTATTTACAGTGAAGCTCGGCTATAAAACGGATGTTTATATCGCGATTTCGGATATAATGCGATTTGGTCTTGGACCCCCTTCTGTTTTGGAAAAAGTGTATAATTGTAAAATTGCAAAATTTACCATAGATTTATTTTCGCCCAAAAAGTACGAAAATCGATTGATTTTTAGAGAACTGCTGACGTGACTCGTCGTTTGTACAAGATGCCAAGATGGCGGCGCCAAACCGTAAGAAAACAGAAATTTGAAGATTTTGGCTAATATAACCCATCAAAGTGTTGAAAAGGTAATGATTTATAAATATTTAGAAATATAAAATTCTCTTATGTCGCTCTGAATGATGTAGGTAATCGCGAAATGACATTTTAAATCGATTTGGAATCGTGTGGGCGATAATATTTGACATCGCGAAGTAAAAAAAGCTCGGGCAGATCGCGATCTTCGAGATCTTTGGATCCGAAAGATCGCGATATAACCGACCTTCACTGTATTTGAAATTTTTCTGCATAATTAGCACGTGAAATGAGAAAAATTCTCTTAAAAAGCATTCGAGTGTTCCCAAACAATGGAAATTAAATTCTGGACCATTCCTTCATTTCAACTTGCTTTGATTTGATTATCAGTAATTGCATTTAACTAAGTAATGAGTATTTAATTATTAAATTATTTAATTATTTTTTGTTTTTAGAAAAAAATAAAAAATTTTACTGCAGATATTCTAATTTAAAGAGAGTAAAAAATAGTCTTTTCGTTTTATTATTTTCACGACGACAAAAAATTAAAAAAAAGACAGAATCTCAAGAAAGTAGTCTACAAGTTCTTTCGATAACTTCTTATTAAATGAAATATTTGCCTATCTTCGTGATATTCGTTTAATAGCATAATAATATTTTTTTTTTATCTCATTGAACTGTGACGTCATTTATATGGAATGCTACAATGAGTTATTATCTGACTAAATAGTTACTAACTTAGCCTTTATTCATTTATCATTTGTATGGAATTCATTAAACTTTTAATTTTGCGCCTCCTTTAATTCTATTTGAAACATCCTGTTCTCTAGGTCATTGTAAATCACGTGGTTATAAATTGACTCTGTTTTGAAGTAAATGTGTTTTCATATAATATGTTAGTTACTTCCAAGAGATGTAACTCAGTTATTCCGTTAAATTTTATAAAGAAAGCAGAAGTACGTTATCCATTATTTTTTGGAAAATTGTGACAAAATCTCAAAGAGTGTTTTTTTTTTTTATCTACCTAAATAGAAAAATATGAGATTTATTTTTATTTAAATTAAAAAAAAAAATCCATCAGTTTAACTTGTTAGTCTTTTTATTTTTTTCCTTTTGTAATACAGTAGATCAGTGACAGTTCTGTAGCTTGTAATTGTTTGCCGCCCTCCCGAATAACTTGTGTAGCCTACTCGTAATAGATCTTGAAAGTTGGTAGGCACATCTATGGATAAGAGACGATTGGCTTTTATATTTCAACTAGATGGGTACCGTCGCTTCGCTCCTGAACCCTTGCATGTGTAGCATTAAAAAAAAACAAAAAACCTTTATTTACTTAGCAAATTAATATGGAGATCAGAGAATACACGACTTCCCAGCTCGTTGTGGGCTTCTCCGCTTAACTCAGGTGTATTGCGCGTTGGCACTCACACAGGGGTTACCGCAAAAACACTTCATTTTTGCATGTATCTTCCAAACGCACAAACGTTTGTGAATGACTGATATACCGTTCGATAGAACTTTCAAATACCAACATTTTCTCAATATAATGTTGTCTTCCAACTTTTATACTTTTCGTTTAAATTGAGAAAAAGTCAAAATTTGACCCTTTAAAAGGCGCCGTCTTGGAAACCAAAAACTTTTTTCGAAAGATTTTTGTAGCATTTTGTTTGTCTTAAAAGATCTACATTTTATCCATTTACATGACCAATCTATCTCTTATAGTTTGGTCACAAAATTGGAAAAACGTAAAGTCTTATGACAATGACAGACAGAATAACGCTTTTATATAATATAATAATAATTATTTTCCATTGTGAGACATATTCACTCTTGGAAGATGCAAAGGTTTCAAAAGAAGACCATTACAACAATGACATTCAATCATTATCTCAGTTAATTCGCCTTTTGAACTTTCTTGCACGTGCTTCGATACCATTCAAAGTAACTGAATTAATGCATCAGTTACTTGGAAAGAAATGGAAAAAAAATTCTACTAGTCTTTCTACCTAAGGCAGATACTACATAATTTAAAAGTTAGATCCGGATTTTTTACGTTTTCACAGTTTAAAAAAAATAAAATAAAAACAGACAAATATTAGGCAAGAAAATATAAGAAACAACATTTTGACGAATGTTACAGGACCTTCTAACTACAGGAAATATTTTATAATCGTATATTTGCATTTGGTTTGTAGTTAATTTCATAGTAGCCATACAAAGCTATGTTTGAGTGTCTTTTCATTTTTTTAATTGAAATTATAAGAATTGGTTTTTGATCTACCATGAGAATATTTTTTTTTTCCTTAATGAAATACTGTGTTGCATTTTGAAAAGAAAATAATTATCCTAAAGAAGGAAATCGAGATGTAACTCTTTCTCCGTGTATAAATTACAGGAAACATCTGTATTCGACGAAGATCAGATCCACTTATCTGGTGTAATGAGATGAAATCTTGTTTCTCCACAATGGGTTGGATTTACTTCTATCAAATAGTAGGTATTCCTTCAGTTACTGAGATTCCTAGTGATATTTAGGGGGCGGCCATGCCCCCCCCCCCCCCTCATCCCTCAAAATGTAAGAGTAAACCCCATTTTCTTTCCTTTTTTTGTTTTTGTTTGGATGGACAATTGACATGATCTTGGCCTCCCCAAAGTTTGAAGACGAGCTTTTTTTCCCGGCCATTGGAGGTCAGCTCCAGGCAGTAAAAACAAACAAACACACAAATAAAATATTCGGTTCTATTATTGCTATAAATAATTTCAATGCCAGTTTTCTTCTAAATTTAATTATTTGTTTTTGGAATAATTGTCTTGGAAAATACAAATAAATGGGACAAACTTCACGAAATCTTGTTTGTTGTCAAGTTTTCTTGTTTCTTTTTCTTTTCTTTTCTTTTTCTTGTTTCTTCCCTCTCTCTATATATCTTATGTATTTTGTGTGTTTCTTAATAATTTTTTGAACCAATGAATGAATTCTCGTAAAAGATTACAAAAAATCCAACTTTTTTTTTTTTCTCTGAAAAATTTTCCTTGTGTTTTTTTCTACCGAGAAATTTGCGCGTGAATCTGACTAAAAAATCGTCTAGAAAAGGCTTGAAAACGAAACAATGAATTTCTATTAATTCTAATAATGTAAATTAATTCTTTTAAGAAGTTATTGTCTGCTCGTGCTTTAATGTGATTGAAAAGAATTAGATTTAACCAACTTATTCAAATATTTGGGATTTAATTAATTTTTAGAAATTAACTAACGATAAAGAATTTTACCAGACTTCTGTTTTACAGTAATAGAAGGAAAAAAACTATAAAATTTAAAATAAGAAATACAAAGAAATACAAAGAAGAAATAGATTTGAGACATAAGCATTTGGTTAAAACATGTATTAAAGCAAAACCTACATGTCTATTATATTCAAATACTTCTGTATCATAAACTTCAAATTACACACACGAAATAATAATTTATTCCAAATCTCATGCCGATATTTCGAAATATCAAATATCGAAATATATTTCGATATTAAGTCGAAATATCGGCATGAGATTTGGAATAAATTATTACTTCTTTGTAATTTGAAATACATGTCTATTGTTTAAAGTTTCTAGATTAGACAGCAAAAAAAAAAAAATAACATTTTTTTTTTTTTTTTTTTTTGATGAAAAAAAAAATATTATTCTCTTATGTAGAAATCGGAAATTGAAATTTTTATATATGTTTCATTGAAATATCTTCATAGGCAGTATTAAACACACTTTAAACTTTAAAAGAAATAATAATAATAAGGAAAGTAAGGTTTAGGTTCTTGCATCCTCCCAGGTGTTTTCGAAAAGCTTTGGTTTTTATTATTAGAATCCTTCTCCTTTGATTAAAAGGACACTCGTTGGTTCGTGCAATTGACAGTTGAACGCTAATGGATTCGTTGGAAACCCAATTGCACTTTGGTTTCTTTTCTAATTCAAAGGTCTTTTATTCTCTTGGAACGGCAGCAGTCTCCTATCGTCGAAGACCTTACCTTAATTGAATTCGTCTCTCTTGGTCTATCTCTGACTTTGCAATAAAAGCAAGCGTCCAAATCCCTCCACCCGCTCTTCCTTTAATTCGTCTGCAGCGTTTTGTCATTACACCTACACCCTCTCCTCCCCTGAGATATCCAAGCACTGGATTGTCAGAATTAATTGGAATTCAGTTACAATTATCAAACCTTACGGCAGCGGTGGATTCAAGTGTATTAACGTCAACTGATTCGAATAAAATTGGAGAAAGAAAAATTGCATATTTTCACCCTTCATGATTGGGAATGGCTGTTTCATTCTTATTAGGATTCGTCAGTCAAATGTACCTGATTGACGATATACTTAATCAGAAGCTGAGTAAGACCATAGATATAGCTCGCGCTTCTGCGGATAGGACACAAAACAAATGACAACAAGAATACGGAGAAACCTGCAATTCAAAGTGATAAGTGGATTACTAAATGGATTGTACATACTGATGCGTGGTTCACAAAGTCAAGAGATTAAGAGATTATCTGGCATCGTGGGATTAAGATTCTGTCTAGAATCGCAGTCTCACCTGATTGATCCTCAGCACGGGAGGACCTAGGTGAGATAGGTTTTTTTGTGGCTCAGGGAATCCAAAGCTCTTGTACTGTTCATTTTTGTTTACGAGAGCCTTCAACGCTTTTGCGCATGCGTCAGGTCTCCTTCGATTTCTTCAGAATAGGTGTGAGGAGAAACAAAGATGGGATGTTTACTTTTTATAGTGTTAGTTTACTAGTAGCTGCGTTCTATTTGCGCTTTTCTGGAAAGAATTATGGAAAGAATAAATACTATTGCAAAAATGCTCCTCGTTATTTTTTTCTTAAAAGCGAAAATGTCCAAAAGAATTTCATAGGAAAATACCCATCTTAGCGTATCACCCCTCTGCGGAGTAAAATCGTCGCGCAGTGGTAGCTCTGCCATTCATAAACGCACAGTTTATATACTTCCGTTGTTGTAAATAAAGTTAGTCAGTAAAGTCAGTAGTCACCTGTTAACCTGTCTCCATCAACGTTATTTTTTAACATCGTAACAATACATTGTTCGATTTCTCATCTTCACCCGTAAATTTCTCGAGAGACCCACAAGTTAAAAAGCTTTCAAGTACAAAAATTCGATTGCACTCACGAATTGAAGAAGATCATTCATTAGTTCAGGAGTTCGGAGATGACAGAAACGTGTAGACCTACTGACTAATATGTGTTTATACTGATGTTTATACTGACATAAGTGACTAATTTTCCTTAGGTTACAGTGTGTGGCTGTTGCGAATTCGTTGTGGTATTGCAGGGTTTTAGAGTTAATCGAATAAGGTTTTTTTTAACTAATACAGTCCGTATACTGGTTAGCATTCTATGGAATTCTCTAGAATTTCGATAGAATCACCTGGGGAAAGATACTGAGGTGGATTCCCGTTGCCTTCCTCAGGAAGCCATTATCGAATTATGGCTTCAGATCCGAAAGCGAAAGTGAAGAAGAGGCTGAAAAACACAGGAAAGGAAATTGAAACAAACGAGCCGCGACCGGGAATCGAACCCAGGTTCCGCCGCATCTGCCTCGTGAGGCCTTATGCAAAAGACCTCGCCGGAACGGCAATCGAATAAGAAACTTTTTTAATCTCTATAAATTAAAGTCTTGACACATTTCATTGGACCACTGATAGTTTGGAATATAAGATAGAAATATTATATCATTGTACAAAGTCGTATTTTACTTAATGACGACAAAGTGTTTGAGCTAATGATTAAAAAGACCCTGCTTTTGAGATAATGGTGCAGTCGTGGTTAATGCATGTTGTTCCCCTTAGGTCACAGCTTTGTTATCGTAGTTTTATACAGATTGAAAGGAGGCTTCGAAAGTTCATGTCACGTGATTCTGCTTTTTCTGGAAACCTAATTTCTTTTTAAAAGCGAAAAAAAGAAATATTGTACAATGTTTTCGTAATATTTCCTGGTTTCATAATTAGTGAATTTTCTTAAATTTTCCTGTACCTCATGTAAGAAATCGAATGAGAACTTTCTTTTCTTTTTTGATTTTCTATTCTTTCCTTCTCCACAATTACAATTTCTTTCTTTTCCTCTTTTGTATTTCTGCCTACAGTTACCGGGGATTCCGTACAAAAGATGTTTTATGTCCTAATTTTAGTTTTTTTTTCCTTTCCTTAGTTATTTCTTTTCTTTAATTAGGTGGAATTAAGAAAGTTGGAAAAGAAAGATCTATTGTCCAATAGAGAAAGAAGGAACTGTAAAGAAAGGGAGATTTCTGTGGAACTTTTTTTCTTTTTTAACTTTTTTGCGAAGAATAATAGAATGAAATACGATTTCAAATGCACAGGAAGGAGAAAAAAAGCGGATTGGTTTAGCTTGGGTCTTATCAGATCACTCTGTCTGTCTGTATGTTTTGTACTCCTTTTGAACCGCTGCGCTGGATCTTCTTAAAATGTAGTATACCTATTTAAGGACTGTAGACGATCTGAATTTCATACACGAAATCTTTTCCAAATGGTTGTTTGTCGAGAAATCAGCGATAGAAGGCGATTCCCGTAGAAAAGCAATAGAAAATAAAACAACAGATTTCTATGATCTCTTTAACGAAGAATAGTTAACACTTTTAATTAATCCATTTTCCTAAGTGAATGATTTCTCACGATTAAAATGAATCTGTTTAAGTAAAAAATTAATATCTTCAGAAAATAGAAAATTCTTATATTTCAATCATATACATTTTTCGTTTGTGTCATTAACACGACTTTAAAAAACAAAAAACAGAGTTAATTTTAAGGAATACGACTTTTTAAAAAAGTTGTTTCAGGAACTTTTTATACCAGCAGATCACATCAGAAAAATAATAAGTAATAATGATAATTTTAATGAAGTATCGTAGTGTTATTTGAAGCAGTATCGACTGAATGTCTGTAAATATTATTTAAGGAGTTATGGTGTGTGTGTATATATTAATTTCTTTTTTATACCGAGATATTAAATATTTTGGTGTTTACGCGGAACTTAATTTTCTTGTATTCATCCTATCATCAAAGGGTAAACTTCTCGAGCAATGAGTTTCTGGTTTAAGAAATCACATTTTAAATATAGGACCTACCCTAAGATATTGTGTCGTCATGGGCGTATAAAAGAAGAGGAGGAGGAGCTGAGGGGACTTACCCCGATATCTCAAAATGTATTACTCCACTTTCTTTCGTTGTTTGTTTGTTTTGGTAGCAGTTGAAGTCATTTTAGCCCCCTCCCCCCCTACGAAATCATGGAAACGATGCTTTTTTGTTTTTGATTGTTGCTGGTCAATTCCCTAACTTGGCCCCTCCTGAAATAAAATCATAGACACGTCCCTTTTGTGTGACTTAATAGGAAAAAATGAAATGACGTATTACATAATATTGAAAGAGACTGTTAAGTGTGTCGTCACAAACTAAGTAATATGACGTCACAGTTCTAACATCCGATTGTTATGAACTGTTTAGAATAGCAAAGTACTACAGCAGGCGCTTGTTTCTCTTTTGTTTTTATTTTGAAAAGAAGACCGAAAAAAAAAAAGAAAAAAGAAAATGATCTGAAAACAGATATAAAAGTTCGAGAAATCCCACCTTAGTGTTTTTATTTCCTCTCTTAGTTTTGCGAATTATAAGAAAAACTTAATGTGAGCAAGCGGTCTATTTGCATGTTTTTTCAGGCTTGTACTGCCAGAACACATTGCAGCCAATTACGAGAGCTACTGATTCGCACAAAGTCGAAGTAGTCATTGCGTCATTGTGTCTAGTCTTTCTACTGACGCGGTTTCCGTTAAATAAAACAGCCAGTCACGTTGTCCTCATTCAAGTTCCTTTTTATTTAGGTACTGAAGTGGTAGGAATCTCATGGACCCCATCTGTCTTTCTGGTGACTTTGGGTGAATAAATTACAGTAATTATTTCTACTTTTAAAAGACTGCGACGAAATATTAGTTCCGAAAATTTCTTCTGGATTTATATTTACTCTTATTTGTTCTATTTTGAATTTTAATGTTACTGAGAATAGACTTTGCTAGATTCCATAATTGTAGAGTTCTTTAACTATTCTTAAAACCTCTTTACATTGGAAAAGAAAACTGCTAAAGATCACTGTATGTATATTTCTCTCTTATAATCTTTGAATCACCGAATGGGATCACCTTGAAACTTGACATTGTTATTTATGGATAAGAGATTCTTTACATTGTATTTAAAAAACCTTTTATTTTTAATGCAATACGACTGTAAGGTAGAATCATGAGATGATTGACAGTAGGTTTACATTAATATAAGCTTTCAGAATTGGTAGACACTGAGTGCCTCTGGTCAATATACAACCAGTATACACGAAGAGAACAACTTTGTATAAAAACAATTTCTTGGTATGAATCTTTTTGAAGAAATTTGCTTGTAAAGGTGATACCAGAGAAAGCAGTGCCAACTACTTGGATGACTTCGGAGTAGATTATATAAAAACAACAACAATAGAAGTGAAACAACAAATTCCTATCGATTTCTAACAATAAAGCCATGATCTGATTTGGAATATTCGTTGTAATCCATTTGTTTTTTAATCCATTTTAATGTTGCGCATGCTTTGTTTAAAGCTAATTCTTAATCTAAGTTTTTTGTAGATTTATTCAATTCTCTACAAATGAAAATTTTGACAATATAATACAGTAAACTCCCTCTTAACCGGCCTCGCATCAACCGGCCCCCATCTGCTGCGCTGAGACTTCGCTTTAAAAAAATGCAAAATAAGAAGCAGAAAACGATCACAGATTTCATATTCTATCTTGTACTCCTATTAAATTAAATTAGAAAACTCCATCTACGGATAAATTTCATTAATGGTGATATTTCGCAGAGAATACCATCTTCCCGCTTTTTCAAACCTTTTTAAAGATTTACAAAGATTTGAAAATAAAACCAAAAGACAAGAAGGAAACATAAGACAAGAAGGAAACAAAACCACATTGGCATTTGACAAAATTATTAAACTACCGAATGGGATTAAAATCAACAAAAGATTAGCTGACATATGTTCAAATAATGATATTAGAATAATACACAAAAAAGGGCAGAACATCAAATCCATATTATGTAAGAAAGATGAAGAAGAAGATGAGCAAAATTACAATAAGATTAAGAAAATCATGGGGACAGTTTATAAATTAAAATATAGAACATGCGGAGCCGTATACTTTGGAAATTCAGGACGATTGCTAGAAGAACGGATAGAAGAACACGTAACAGCTTTCACGAACAACCGACCTAAAGTATCAAACTGGGCAGAACACTGCATCACAAACAACCACAACCCCGACCCGAAAGTCACAATTCTCTACAAAATTCAAAACAAACATACTAGGTACCTAATCGAAGCATGTGTCATAAATGCATAAATAAAGACAAAGGGTACATGGTAAACCCGAACACACTG
>JAFIDM010014012.1:63053794-63099009 GCA_023159025.1 Thereuonema tuberculata
TACAATCTATGTTTGAGAGAACGAAGAATCCCAGAGAATTGGAATAATGCCAAACTAATACTGATCTTTAAAAAAGGACAAAAGGAAGAAATAAAAAATTACAGACCAATAAGTCTACTTTCCAACTTATACAAGATTTTTACCAAAATACTTATCATCAGACTCACCCCCACATTAGACAATGGCCAACCAATAGAAGAAGCGGGATTCCGTAAAGGATACACTACAATAGACCATATACATACACTAAGACAAATTATAGAAAAACGAACGGAATTCCAAATACCTCTCTGCTTGGCTTTTATTGACTATGAAAAAGCCTTTGATTCCATCAAGACCGAGGCAATTGTGGAATGCTTGTCCAAACTAAAAATAGAGAGAACATACATTGATTTGATACAAAATATTTACAACAAGGCAAGAGCAACTTTTAATCTAAATGAAATCAGCGGAACCACACACCTAGAAAAGGGAATCAGACAAGGAGACTCCCTACCACCAAAGTTGTTTACTGCTGCACTTGATCTGATTTTCAATAGAGTAAACTGGAAAGGGGAAGGAATTAAGATAAATCAAAAGAGGATTTCCCATCTAAGATATGCAGATGACATAGTAATTACATCAAGAGATCCCCAGCAGCTTGAGAAAATGTTAATAGATATAAACCAAGAAAGCAAAATCATAGGATTAAAAATTAATAAAGAAAAAAACCAAATTAATGTTCAACAAATTTGTGGAACCAAGGAATATTCAGTTGGAAAATCAAGATATCGAAATTGTAGAAACATTTAACTACCTAGGACAAATATTACAGATTAATGGAGGGATGGAAAAGGAAATCAAAAGAAGAATTCAACTTTCATGGGTGGCTTTCAAGAAAATGGGGTATATTTTAAAAAGAAGACATACCTATAAGCCTAAAAAGACAAGCCTACAACCAGTGTGTCCTACCTGAATTAACATATGCCGGAGAAACATGGACAACGACTAAAAGCCAAGAAAATAAGATTAGGGTTTCTCAGAGACGTACGGAAACAAACATGTTAAATATAACATTGAGAGATAAGAAGAAAAACACATGGATCAGACAACAGACCAAGATACAGGACGCAGTTATATGTCTAAAGAAGTCAAAGTGGAGGTGGGCAGGACACCTGGCCAGAAAGACTAGGGAAAACTGGACGAGCCTGACCACGTTTTGGAAACCCTCCACAGGTCAAAGGAAGAGAGGAAGACCAAGGGGCAGATGGAAGGATGAGATAGAGAAGTTTGCGGGGAAGAGATGGAGAAATAAAGCTGGTGATCGTAAAAGATGGAGATGTATGGGGGAGGCCTTCGTCCAGCAGTGGACTGATAAAGGCTGAATGAATGAATGAATGAATTATTTATATTTATTTATATATATGTTCTGTATTTTATTTTATCTGTATTTTAGTCATTTTAATCTTTGCCGTTATTTATTTTAAATCATTCGTTTTCTATTTCCTAATTATTGCTATTCTGTTTATTTTTAAATTCTTTTCCGTTACAGCCGTTTAATTAGTTAATTAATTTAAGTTCGTTATGTTTCTTGTCCAATTACTTTGTATATTTTTAATTAATCTTCCAATGAAATTCAACTTTGTAAAATCTAGTAAAACCAATGTTTAATGTTTAATAAAGTAATTCAGTTCAATTCCAAACTTGAATCATTGTTTCTTCGTTCTTAAAAATCTCTCCCACAAACACCATTACAATATGGATAGGAAGTAAATAGCGATATTCCTCTATAAAGTGAACTAGACTTAAACTAGACTTGATGTTCCTCAATACGTAGAATATTTTTGAAGCCACATTCATAAACCAAAATTTTGTAGAAACGCCCACTACCCATTTGCTCAGTAACATCGTACTTCTAATTTTACTTTCATACTGATTGAGTTCAATTTCTGTTGAAAACCAGTAGCATTTGCTTTTCAGACAGCTCATCTCCAATGCAACTGTGGTGTGACACTCAAATAACTTGAAACTCACTTAAAGTATTTTAAAGTTATTTTTTTTTTTTTTTAGGTTTCGTGGTAAAGCACACTAAAGGGCGTAGTCTGATTAAGGGATAATGATGTTTAATATACGATTTTACTCTCTCTTGCTCAAACAATTTGAAACAGAAAATTAATCATTTTAAATGATTTGCATTAAATGTCCTTGTGGGAGAAGTATGACGTCAAGACCGATATGCCTTGAGCCAGTAAAACCCAGCAGGATGCTCTCTATCTGTCATGAATTATTAATAGTTAGTAATGATTTATGTTTTCTTTCGGTAAAAGAATTGCAATCAGACTGACCTTGAGGACGTATTACAATGGAAAACATTGTAATAGCCCCAAAAAATACATTTGATTCTGTTCGTGATTGTTTTTATAAAGTAAGACATTCCATCTAGATAATTTAGTATTCAATTAGTACAAAGAAGTCATTTACGTTTTATGGTCAGGTTAGTTCTGTACTGCGATTTTCCTAAATCTTGCAATAACTTTTCAAAAATTCTACTTCATATTCTATCTTGTACTCCTATTAAATTAAATTAAAAAACTCCATCTACGGATAAATTTCATTTTATTAATGGTGATATTTAGCGGAGAATACTATCTTCCCGCTTTTTCAAACCTTTTTTAAATAACAAAGATTAACTTCCATTACATTCACTGGATTGCACGATACACACATATTATGTTACAAAAATCAAAGATTTAACACAACCTATATTTACAAACAATGTAACAACATATTATAATTATTATCAGAAACATTTTAGCACAACAATTGTTGCTAACAAGGAATTGGTTCACTGAAATTTCTCTCTCTGATTTTTTATCATGTCCTGGAAATACGACAGTGTGTTCGGGTTTACCATGTACCCTTTGTCTTTATTTATGCATTGGAAGGTTTTTATGACACATGCTTCGATTAGGTACCTAGTATGTTTGTTTTGAATTTTGTAGAGAATTGTGACTTTCGGGTCGGGGTTGTGGTTGTTTGTGATGCAGTGTTCGGCCCAGTTTGATACTTTAGGTCGATTGTTCGTGAAAGCTGTTACGTGTTCTTCTACCCGTTCTTCTAGCATTCGTCCTAAATTTCCAAAGTATACGGCTCCGCATGTTCTACATTTTAATTTATAAACTGTCCCCATGATTTTCTTAATCTTATTGTAATTTTGCTCATCTTCTTCTTCATCTTTCTTATATAATATGGATTTGATGTTCCGCCCTTTTTTTGTGTATTATTCTAATATCATTATTTGAACATATGTCAGCTATTCTTTTGTTGATTTTAATCCCATTCGGTAGTTTAATAATTTTGTCAAATGCCAATGTGGTTTTGTTTCTTTCTTGTCTTATGTTTCCTTCTTGTCTTTTGGTTTTATTTTCAAATCTTTGTAAATATCCGTTAATGAATGGTTCTGGGTACTCATTAATTCTTAAGATCTTCTCAAAATTGGTTATTTTGTCGTTAGTAAATATTGTTAGTAAATATAGGTTGTGTTAAATCATTAACAATTGATTTTATAAAAATGTCTTTAATTATTGTAACATAATATGTCTGTATCGTGCAAACCAGTGAATGTAATGGAAGTTAATCGTTGTTATTTAAAAAGGTTTGAAAAAGCGGGAAGATGGTATTCTCCGCGAAATATCACCATTAATAAAATGAAATTTATCCGTAGATGGAGTTTTCTAATCACAGATTTCTTTAAGTAATTGTTTTTCCTTAAATGTACAGTTTTCTTTTAGCAAATGCCTTTGTTTGTTTCGTTAATTTATATCTTAGATGAAAGAAAGTTTTGGTTTTTGGTTAATGTGATATGTGCTTGTGACATCTGAAGACTGTAACTTGTACGTACTGTAAGTAAATACATTTTTATTTTCTAAAATAATCTTTGTTTCTTTTAGTGACCTTTATTTTATTTTCGGTTTAATCGACTATTTTGCCAACCGGTCTAGGTTCCGGTCCCAAGCTGAAGAGATAGTCTATTGTAATTGTATTTAGTGGGAATTAAAATTTATTAGACTTTTCCTTTTTTGTTTTTGTTTTTTTAAAGAAAGCTAAAAAAAAATAAAATAATGCTAATGAGAATAGTAGTCGTTTGTAGAAACCTAAATTTTCTTTGATTCAAGAACATTAAAATGTTACGTGCTTTCAAAAGATGACGTCTTTAAAAAAATAAAATAAATAAATAAGCCTACCGGTTTGAAAGCACGTCAAAGTATTTATTAAATAATAATTTTAAATGTTAAAATTCGTTGTTTTTTTTTTTTTCGTCTTCATTAGAAGTACATTTCCACTCATCTTAATGAGCTGTTCTAAATAAATTACAACATTTCTGTCTCCTTTGGTGGCATTAAACACCTCCTTTGCCACGCACACGTAATGATTGGCATCGTTCACATTCCCCTGTCCCGCCAAGCATCTGCAATTACTTATTCGCTTTGTAAGTAACAGAGATATTTCAAGTAGCGATAGACCTTACCCCCCCCCCCCCAAAAAAAAATACTCTTTACCTAATTAATATTATCTTTTTCTTTTGGAAAAACTGAAACTGAAAATCACAAAACTGTTGGTAAAAACAAGAAATAAAATGATGGTGCTACTCAACAGATTAAGTGGGTGGACATAATGCGTTTTCTTCTACATAAAAACAAGGTAGGGATAGCGATATGTTTTAGAGACGTTTAAGAAAATATGATTGATATTGCTTTAATTTCCTTATTATTACAAATGTGATTGTTGCGAATGCAAAACGCACAATTGTTGCGGTTATTGTGATTGTTGTGATTGTTGGTGAGCTGTAGTATACATGTGATTGTTGCGAATGCGAAAGGTGGAATTGTTGCGATTGTTGTGATTGTTGTGCTTAATGATAATTTAATGAGATTTTAATGATACTTGTTCACAGACGGACGGACAAACCGAGATTAGAAGTCTTCTTCTCAGAAGACTAAAAAAGTATTGGTTTGTTAAAAGTTTAATATCTAATTAATTCTCCAGTTATTTGCAATGCCTATTCATGCTTTCAGAATTTTATATCGGTTTTAAGTTTTTTTTTTTTATAATTATAATAATAATTTAGGTGATCCTGAAAATGTTTCAAGTCTTTCCTTAGTAAATAATTGTAAAATTAAAAAGTACCAAAGAGAAAGTTTGGAAAATTGTTATAAAACTGTTATAAAATTACATGTTTGAAATTTCTTCCTTTTCTTAAACGTAGTTTAGTGTATTCTCTCAGCATACTATTAAAACATTGAGATTTTCAAATATGTTGGAACGTAGAATGCTGTATTCTGGAATTGTAAGTACTTCACTCGTTTCTACCAACAAGTTGATACTTGATGGGAATCAACACCAATGTATTTGTTTTGTTTTTCACTTGCATTTAATCTGAAAGGTCATCATTGAACCCCTAATAACACGACATTCCCGTACAAATGTCATTTCTGTTGGATCTGCTTATCTCGTACAGATGTTGGGTTCGGGAGCCAACGGCTGCAACAGATGGCAGCATTACAGGCACTTAAGACAAATAAACACTGTCCTGTTTCTGGGCACCGTTCGTTTATACTGTTTTCCCATGGACTCGTTGAAGAAGTCCATTAATAGAGATATCAGTGTTGTCTTGTTTAAATAACACTCGGCTCCATTGGATTTTTTAAAACATGCCATTAGAGTTTTTTTTTATTTCACTGAAATTAACCGTATTGGCTAACGGAGTGTGAAAAACTTTAGCTGACTTTGTTACCTAAGCAGTAATTAAACACGAAGAGATCTATAGGAATTCCTATAGTGATGTGCTATCAACAAAAGACAAAAAAACAAAAACCAACGCTTATAGTAGAGCTGTTCTCTATTGTAACATACAAAATGTAAATATGTCGTTTATACGTTTATGAAGGATATCTGAACGCCAGCTTTACAAGATGTTCAGTACAGAGCGGCAGAGGGTGCGGTAGATTAAAGCTCTATTTACAAGATTATTCTTTCTTTATATTAATAGACTTTTAAAGAGATAGGAATAAAAAATATATCGTAAGAAGTATATTACGGTGAAAATTCGTTCTGGTATTTCATAGGGTTTATTTTCCTGCAATTCAGGTAAGAATAAATACTGTTAAGACTTCAAAACACAATTTGAGTCAAAGGGAATGACTAATTAAATTTGTTTGTTTGGGAAAATGGTAATACTAGAAATAGATAATAGCAGAGAAATTATTACTCCTCGTATTAGGAATAGATCGGGAAACAGAGTAAGCAAATGGGTCATTCAGGCTACATTTGGACAAGAGGATTAGCAAGGAAAGCTTAAAGAATAAGAAAATAATAAAGATATAATTGTAAGAGAAAACAGCTTAATAAAAATCCTTAGTATATATTTAAGAGAAAGAAAAGATGAAAACGAATTTTATCAGAGTTTTCATTAATTTATTAATTTCGGATGGATTCTAGATCCTGTTTTGAATAGGAATAAAGATGACTTATTACTAAGTATGGGAGAATAGTAAAAATTGTTCTCCCCAATAATAATTTGAATTTTCGCAATAGTACATATGAAATATTAATAGTGAAATGTGATATGTGAATAATGAAATGCAAGACCATTGAAATGCAATAGTGTAGTGAAACGCAGGAGGAGGAGGCTGGTGTTTTGTTGAAATGAGACTGTCGTAAATGTTTGGAAGCTGTTATAGTCAGCAGTACTGTTAAGATTGTGCTGCTATAAAAAATGTTAGAAGTTCAATTCATAATACTTAAAATAAAAAAAATTAAATCAATCTTCGGTCTGATAAAAGTCATCAATGCTGTAGATTACTAAGCAATAAAAGATAAGATTCTTACGCACATGATAAATAAACTTTAAATATCCTGTGCTATAAAATTTAGGAGAATTTCAGCTACACATTCCTCCATCGAATCCCGTAGAATCCAGTGAAGAGTTAAGTATCAATTCCTTAAAGTTAATGTGTGATGTTATTGGATTCATGTATTCGAATTAGAAGATAGCATATTCAGTTAATGTAAATACAAATTGAACGCACGGACCGCCATTACTGAATTTAGGAACTTTTCAGACTTTAGTTAGTTCAATTCCTGTTAGCTATCTGTCAAGAACTACGCATTGTTGTGGTGATCTGACAGAACCGGAAGTTAATGTCAATGTCATTACTAATTAACTAACAGATCATTTTCCATCGTTGGGGCTGTCGAAAGATGGTTTCTGGATTATTATCCATCATCAGCCGAAATTTTCTAAGTGAGCAAATATCCTACAAGCTGTGAGGATCCTGAGGATATCTGATTTAAACCAGAAACTTGGTTCCGCGTTCGTTTTTATCGGAAAATAATCGCTCACAATGATTTACTAAGAACAACTATTTGAAACAAACACAAAAAAATCATTAAAATAAACCGTTGGAAGAAAATCTTTGCATATCTGCATTGTAAGAATTATAATTTTCTTAGGATTGATAATGGACATTTACTGTACTTCTAATTTCATCATTTACTTACCTTGAAATGTTGTTTGTAATGAGTATTTTAGATGCCTTTTGTTTTCTAAAATGGCAGTTACTGCGCATGCTCATTCCTTATCTCTACTCATTTCTTCAGATGCCAGAAGGTGAGGTGACTTCGACATCATTTTATGGAATGGAGGCGTCATTTACTTTTTTGCCAGTAATTAAGATTTTCACGAACAATTACTGGGAGAAGTTTCACAGACAGAATTGAATAAAACCTTGCAGTGAAATTAAAGAACATGGTAAAAGCTTAATTTATAATACTAAGCAAATATTATAAAATTTAATTTGTAAGGAAAGTTATTGAATGCTTTTGTAGATAATAATTTTTATTTTTATTGACTCAGCATTGAGGATTAAAAAAAAAAAGTGGATAGATTATCGCGTGTTACTACGAAATGTAAATAAGACTCAAATTGTATCTGAAGAAGGATGAGGTTACAGAAATATTGTATATTATCAGATGTATTATATAGTTGAAGAAATCATAATGAAGAGTTTAAATTTAAATACAGAAAGTTTTTAAATTCGAAAATTTCATTTAAACAATGTTGAAAAGCGAATGTCCGATGTAAAAACTATGTAGTTTAGATAGTCGAAAATTTTAATTATTTAAATAGACAACGTATTGAAGTTGGTAAATTAGATCTGTGTGAGCCCGGTAGCCGAATAGGTGAGGGCGCTTGGCCGCTGGTTGGAGGTGGCCAACCAGGAGTGTGTGAGATCAACCCAAAACAGAAACACAAGGGCTATTTTATTATTGTTTTGTTCATCGAGGAACAAAGGTACTGTTGTATTCAAATCAGCAAAAGGATAATCGAACATCAGAGCAGGTTTGGATTTGTATTTATTTAATCTTCTTTAAGAAAAGGAACAAGTAATAAATTTCATCGCTCTTTAATTAAAAGGATCTTGAATTACAGAAAAGGCTTCGAAGTGATCGGAAAAATAAGATGAGACCGGTTGGGAATAAAAAAAGATACGTTGATCTTCATTAGGCGGCGAATGAACTTAGGGTTTCTGTGTTAAGTGAAGAAGCACGTGTCATCATTAATAAGCCACCGAAGATGAAGATTAAGATCAATCAGAAGAATACTGACAATTTATTTATTTTGCGTAAACTTATTAAGGAAATTTGGGCCTTGTCTGATATATTATCATCAAAATTTTATGAGATCTATGCACTAAAAGCAAATTCTTCAAAATTTAATCTTAATTAAACATGAATTGTGAAGTAAATCAGTGCATTATCTTCAAGTGTTTTAAGGTCCTATTTCTTACTGTTTTCAGTATATTGATATTTTTTAATGAGCATCCTATAGCATCGTTTGATAGTGGTCCATAAGTTGGATTGTGTTCACCAAAATCAAATAACATATATAGCATTGCACTAAATGTTACATTTGGTATAAAATAACTTCTTTAATTTATTCAGTGGCGTAGTATTTGGTCTGTATTATGAATTGCTCATATGCAAATAGAGTCTGCAATCGTTCAATGCTGAAGTTCCGTAATTTTATTTTTAAAAAAAATGCCTATAATTATATAATTATATCTATAAATTGCATGAATTGAGAATGTAATTGGAAAGTAACTGATTTCTAAAAAATTTCTATTTCATTTTTTTCTGATAAAAATTCTCATAATCCTATAAAAAGAAATATTCAATTCCTATTGAATGAATTGTTCCAATAAAAAAACAACCATCCATCCTAACTGCATTCCGGTGAATTTCTTTCATGTTGTTTAGTGCGTGGCTCCAAATAACTGAGAACCCGTTGCTTCTCTGCCTCCCATGGCTGCTGATGGTAGTGGTGCTGCTGTTTTTATGGCTGGATTTTATGCGCCGATTTCTGTTTTCATTGAAGCCGAAGGTCAAGGTGATTTCATCATTAACACAGAAAACGAGAACATCACGATCGACGCCCAGGGAAAAATGCCGACCACTGCCCCGAGCAGATTCCTTCACCACGAAGCCATCGCATCTCTCAATCGCTGCATTGGACAAAATGCAACACGGTTCTCATAGATCTTGCATTCCACTTACCGTATCTGGAGTGTTATACAACGGTTTTAAAAAATATATTGAAAATAGTTACTAATAGAAGAAGGTGCTTCGTGAATTTAAAGGAATTTCTGATTTTGAATAAGTAAAAAAGTATAAAAAAAAAGGTGAATACGCAGTACTCTTAATGCGTATCTTTATAAGAAAAATAGTCACACTCAATAACAGAATGACAACAAATATATTTCAGTAATTTGAACGATAATTTGTTATATCAGTGTACAGGTACTCCTCACTTTACGACCGCGTTCCGTTCCGACGACTACGTCATTAAGCGAATTGGTCGATAAGCGAGGAGCATGCTCCGGGAATATAGGATCGTTACAAAATTATAAAATTATAAAAATTACGCAACAAACTTCAAATTTATTCATAAAAAGACATGCATATGTACATATCATTTGTTTATTTGGTTATCTGGAGCTGTGGAGAGTCCAGGTAAGGGAGGTGACGACGATGAAATAGTTGTACCTTCAAGGGCGTAGGTCGTAAGTGCGAGTGGTCGTTAAGTAGATAGGTCGTAAAGTGAGGAGTACCTGTATAACATTTCAGATCCTAAGAAATTCCTAAAGGAACTTGGAGTTCACTTTCACTAAAACATTATATTATTTTCCATTATTTTTGTTTTGGTGAAGATTTTTTAAATTTGTAGTTTCTAATGTTTATAATGCTCCTTAATTGCATTGGAGAGGGAAAATAAATAAATAAAAAATGGGGGGGGGGGAACGAGCATAAAAAAAGCTTGAAAATACAAGTTAGAATATGATTCCCGTCTTTGACTGCGATAGCGTAAACAGCTACATATTCTAGGAAGCTGAAAGTTTAGAGGTTGATTTAGATTATTTAAAAGAAGATTCCTACTGAGGTTGATATATACTCAAGTCAGTAGATGAGGAGTTATGGGTCAGGATAAAATGCTAAATTGTCCGGTCGTTTAACCTCACATAATCAGGATGACTCCAGTAATACGTTCCTTAGAAAGTTGTATCCATCCTCTCCCCTTCCACCCATTCCCTCAAAATTGACTCTAATCGCTCTAATATGCTCAATCCCACTGTGGGTGAATACCTGATCTTATTCAAGCATGCCTCGACTTACGGCTTTTCGAACTTAGGGATATTTTGAATTATCACCGTCCCCGAGGTTACGGCGTTTGCTTCGGAGTTACGGCTCTGTAGCTGCTATCGCCGGATCGATTTCCAACTCTGCTGTCGTCAGTTGGTTTATGAGCACGGTTTCTTTGTGTTTATTATGTATCTTCATTTACGCAGATATATGATGACGATATCAGTGCAATACACGCTTCGATTTGCGGACAGTTAAAAGTTACGGCTTCATTCTACAACCAAAGGTGACGTAACTCCGCTGTATATTACATAATTTAAATGCCTGTTTCAGTAAATGTCTTACCAGTAACTTTGTATCCCTCTCGGACTACAATAGCTTGTGTTGTTAATTATCTTAAGGAACAGTATATTTGAATTACCGTATAAGAAAATGTTATCTTTAATCCTTAGTTTTATAATAATAAAGAGTTATCTAATCTTTCCTTAGTTGCTGTTTTTTTCTTCATTGTTGTGATGATGCAGCGCCCTAACAATAACAAGATGTAGAGCGAAAATGACCCTTTTCTCTTTTCACCTTAAATTAAACCGAATTCGTGACTTTGTAATTAGTTTAGGTAGAGAATCTTGGCGCTCGTCTCAGCTCTTCCTCTACAGATAAGGTAATCATGGTTCCATTACTGCGATTAAAGTTTCCTTTAAGTAATTGCAAGGCCTAATTGTTTAGTCTGAAGAAATTGAAATAGAATTCTTACTTTCTAAGCTCAAATATAAGAAATTCGTAAGATTTTAAAGAGTAGATCTCCAGGCTTCCGCTGCTGTTTGGAAAAAAAGTGTTTTCTTTTTAGTATTTATCATTTAGATTTAGAAATACTTGCGGTATCGAAGTACAAAAGAGAAATAAAATATAGAATAGATTTCAGTTTTGAGTAGTAATAGTTATTGCATATTGGGTTGACAGGGCTGAAAGGGAGCATACCTTATCACAAGAAAAAGTGTCGTCTGCACAGTTTATTTTATTTTATTTTTTTTACTGTAGTAAAATAAAATACTAATAATAAATGTATTCAAAGAATTGAGTAAGCAGGGCACGTTACATTTCCTTTCATTTCAATAAATGTATTTTTTTTTTAATGTTTCTCAGTCCTATTAGGTGTGCTTAAAAAGAAATGCACATCTGTAGTATATGTCTGATAAAATAATATAAGTATCCTAAAATACGAAAGTTAATATTCATTCCCGTATTCTCAATAGAGAAGGCAGCACAGGATACAGAGGCTCCTGCGATCACCAGTGTAAAAGGGCGACTGCAGGTCGAAGACTCGGGACCCTTTTGACGAGCAGAAAACAAAACAAAACAACTAGGTCTTCCAATTTGCCAAAGTTGTTAGGACAGCTGTTTCGATTTTGCTGGAGTTACTCCTTGGTTCCTGCGACGAACAGGAACTTAACCTACAGAATTGTAGAAACAGTAACGAAAATGATTGACAAATCATACAGAAGATTAAAAAAAATAAATAAAAACGAAGTAATTAATTAATTTAAGACCTCAAAAGAAAGACCCTTCTTGATTAGATTTACGGATAAGAGCCGGAAGACCTTGGGGGCCTTTCAAGTATTACGTAAGCATTGGAGGGGGGAGGGGGGTTCAAACTTTGCTTATCTTTGCTGACAAGGGGGAGGGGGTGGGGATCAGAGCACTGCTTACGTAAGACAGACAAACATTCGTGCGTTAAAATTTTGATATAATGTTGACAGTTTTAATTTATTGTTCATGAATTTAGTGATTTGGCAAATTTTACGTAAGCACAAGGGGAGGGGGCTAAAATGACTAAAAATGTGCTTAATGTACATAATACTTGTACGGCCCCTTACAGCTGGTACATAAATATTATACTTCCTGTTGATTCTGTCAAGATTTTAACATTCCTCACCTCTTTTTGGTTCTGAATATCCGCATTTTCGGAAATTGGCATTAAGTAAACATTGGTTTTTTTGTTATTTGTTTTCATTCGATCACCACTTAATATGATGACAGAAATTTTTGAAATAACCGATTATATTATACACTAGCCGGGTACCGTCGCTTCGCTCCGGAATCCTTGCATACATAGCACAAAAAAAAAAAAAAAATAATAAAAAAAAACTTTATTTATTTAGCAAATTAATATCGAGATCGGAAAATATACGAGTTCCCAGCCCGTTGTGGCCTTCTCCGGATAACTCAGATGTATTGCGGGTTATACCGTAAATCGATAAGGCAACTTTAAAGCGAAAATATAAATCCTCTTTATTTACTATCCCATGGGAATTTCAAAATCCGGTCTTATTCCTTGTGTACATCATAAAGGGAACCTCTGTGCAACATTTCAGCTTTCCAGGTCCAAGGGTTTGGGCTGGGCGTTGATGAGTGAGTAGATGAGTGAGTGAGTCAGGACTTATCTTTTTTATATTCTTATCTTTTATATACTTATCTTTTTATATTTATTTTAATTAAGAAATATAAAGAATTGCGGTCAGTGAATAGGAAGCTGAATGGCAGAAAGTGGATAACTAAGAATGGATAATCATAGTTGAATAATTGATATCAATCGCAACTTAAAAAATAATTGACTTTTTAATAGAAAATCAGCGTTCCAAGAGTTTGGGATAAAAATTGGTAACTTTCATTTGAGTTAAGCACGGTATTCGTAGATTTCAACAGGTGTTTCGTGCTCGCTTGTATTGTTCTATTTGAAGTGATTTCACGAAACAAACTTGTGAAGTCGTCTTAGAACTTATAGGTCACAACTAAGGGCAAAAGACGATATAACTGTTTCACCTGAAATCTTCAGCAAGTGGGATCTTGTTGAGAAATTACAAAAGTTTTTGTAAAAATTCCCATAGAAAAATATTGAAATCTAAACAATCTATTCTAATTCCTTATTGTTTTAAACAGCGAATTGTAATCTCTCTATAGATAATCGTTAATTAACTTGCGGTTTGATTGACAAGTACGCGGATTTCATTTTATTATTATTATTATTTTTCTTTAAGAAAGTAAAAAATTTGTACTTCAATATTCAGCGTTTATAAGAAGTTAAAAGTAAGCGAAAGTAAGCTTTCAGTTCTTCTTCTTTCTTTTGTTTATTTATTTGTAGTGTTTATAGTCTTATAATGTACATCTTCTCTATGTAGAATTCAATTCTGAACTTTCGTTATAACTGACTTGTCATGTGATTTATTTGTTAGTTTTTTGTCTCCAGATGGTTAACGTCATTGCAATGGTATATTCTTTGCTAGAGGACAATAAAAGAGGAAGACCACCAGCTGAAAGCGCCTTGTCCTTGTGTTTTTCCAAAGCAGCAAAAACAAATACAATTCCCCTCCATTAAAGGTTGGATCTTTTTTCGGTAGCAATTGTGTCCACGTGCCAACCAGACAAATGAACATTTGCTTTAAAAATTGGGTCACTTACCTTTTGTATTCTATGTGGAAAAACATAATAGAAAATCCATATGGAGTAATTCAGGAGAAAGTAATATTATGCCGCTTTCCCAACTTAGAAGAAAGTTGAAAGTGTTTTGTTTTTTTCTAACTTTTATACCCAGTATCGGAGAGGAAAAAAAAAAGTATCTCATGCCCAAAGACAGGCATTTGCCCATCCGTGATCAAAATAACTCAAAACGATTGATCCTAGATACTTGAAAGTTGATCGTAGATGCTGGTTCTTTAGATACCTATTGATTTTGTTACATATCGGACCAATATACTTATGAAATTAGCTTTTTTTTTTTAATTCTTTAACAACTTTACCGTGTTTTATTTTTCGTTATTTGTCTGAGTATTTTAGTTAATTTTCCTACGAAAGTGAGGCTTATCACACTGCTCAGTCTGTGTGTATGTCCGCCTAACTAATTGTGAACGGATATAAGGAAAAAAAAAAGAACTTTAACATCGTAGATAGAAAAAATGAGAATGGCTTTTTTTTTTATCATAATTCCAAAAGATATATATAAAAAAAAATAGAAAACATACTTTGGTGTTTATAGAATAAAAAATAGGTTTACTATTCTCCTCCCAACGAAAGAACGACCGTGGACACCAGATGGCGCAATAGTAGAATTTGAATCGATTGTAAATGTCAGTGTTTATGGCGGGAAAGTGAACATTTAGGGAAGTTTGAAGTTTACGGAAAAAAGATGATATTTCTTTTCTTGAACTATTCTGATTTCTCATCAAATATAATTTCAAAAATTTATTTTTATTCATTCGTTCGTTTCAATCGTTCAAAATCAGTCTCCTACCTTTCCCAATTGGTTTTTTGACGACATTGCATCCCTGAGATTGCCAACACGAAGACACAGTATGGGATTTGTTGACCCACGTCTCATCTAAAAAAGCGACACTGAGATCGAAAACAATTTCTCTGATGTGCCATAAGTAAGCATGTCATAAGGCCTTTTCGAAATAAGATGTAACATTAGCAATAACTTCCTTTTGTTTGGCTTCCAACGGTTTTTCTGTACGAGAGTCGCCATTTTGAATCTTCTCTCTCGATACACATTCAGGCCTGGAATGATTAAGAGATCATTGGTATTGTTCAAGGTCAGAGTCGTTCTTTCGCTTGGCGGGGGATAATTTGGAAGATGTATTGTAATTGGATGGGTCTGCATTGTTATATATATTTTATGTCTGAATTTGTGTCTTTTGAGAATGCATGATAATTTCAGTGAGAAAGTGAACTATAGAAAGAGATCTGATAACCAATCCTACGCTCGCCCACCTTAAAACTCTTCACAAGGTCACTGGGGAATAATAACATTGCTTAGATTAAAGTTAATGAAGGATTTTTCATTTTTTCACTTCTAAGGCCCACCTCCTAAAAAACCGTCACCAGATTTCGACTTTTTTGTTACTTATTTGTAGTTCAACCAATGCCGTGAGCATAAGGGTTTGAAGATAGGAAAAATCGTCAAAAAGTGGAAATAAAGATATTGCGGGAAGAAGAATTTGGGAAGATTTTTCATGTTCGTGGAAGATTACAAATCTTTTTTTTTTTTTTAGCTCAAATTTTCAGGATAATATGCGGTTAGGAGACTAATGAAATACGCTAAGTTTCATTTGTGTAGCTTTTATACTTTGGATTTTATTTTTTATTTTTTTTTATTAATGTTTATCAATCCTATTAGGTATACTTATAAGCGGTATACCTGTGTTATAGGAATTGAGCATTTTAATATATTTTTTTAAAAAAAGTATTTATTAATTAATACTTAATTTTTCCATCTACCACATCTGAAATTATATTTTGTTTTATTTGCTTAAAAGTTACATTATTTTTTTTATTAGGATCTATTTGTTTAAATATTTTATATATATTTTATATATAATTTATATTTATATATATATATTTACATACATACATACATACATACATACATACATATCCTTTCCCGTTCCACCAACTGTGGGTCTAGGAATTAACTAAGCCTCTCCACCTCTCCCTGTTCTTCCAAGCCTCTTCTCTACATATTCTTTCCCATGGGATGCCTCTCTCTTCCAGGCTGTGCTTCACATCATCCAGCCATCGCTTACGCGGTCTCCCTCTTGGTCTCTTCCCTCCTTCTTTTAACTCATGCCAAACCTTAGGAGTCCTACCATCTTCCATTCTTTTCACGTGCCCGAACCACCTTAGCCTTCCCTCTTCTACCTTTTTCCTCAAACTTTTTACCCCAACTCCTCCCGGATATCCTCATTTCTCATTCTATCTAATCGAGTCTTCCCTACTATACCTCTAAGAAACTTCATCTCCCCAGCTTGAAGTCTACTCCAGTCTCTAGCATTCATCACCCATGTCTCCGCTGCGTAGGTGACTATAGGTGATGCATTTTATAGATTACATTTTATATAATCATTTACATTATACATTTTAATACATTTAATAGATTATTTCTTTTGCCTTCCTTGGGACTTTCTTATCCCATATCAGGTGTCTCACTCCCTGGTATAGCTTTCCCCCTTTCTCCAACCGTCTTGTGATTTCATGCTCCACTCTACCATCACTTGTTATTTCGGTCCCTAGGTAAGTAAAACTATCTGTGATCTTCAATGCCCTGTTTATGCAGATATCCCTTTCCAGGTTTTTGTCCCGTCCCACCACCATCATTTCACTTTTCTCTTCGCTAACTTCAAGATCCACTAGTTTCAGTTGTTGAGTCCATTCATCCAATTCCCTCTGTACGTCAACAATTTTCTCACCCCATATTACAATGTCATCTGCGAAGATCATATGCTTTGTGTCTTTACTCTGTTTTTGTAAGTTTTCCTTAACCTTTCTTCCTACCCATTCCATTATTATATTGAACAGCATTGGCGACAAAACACTCCCCTGCTTTAGTCCTCTCTGGATTTCAAACCAACCAGTTGGCCCTTCTGTGGTTCTTACTCTACATCGGTTCACCCTATATATTTCTCTTATCCAGTTCACTATGTATGGATCCACATATATTATTATATATTTAAATATTTTATTATTATATAAAAAATAAACCTATTTCGTAGAGTAAAAAAAAAAAAAATTAGGCTCCTTGAAGACGAAAACTGCGTCTTTCCGTCATTAACACAACTCAAAATTACTTATCTTTAAAAAAAAAAAAAAAAGAAGCAACTAGGAACAAAAATTATAATTCCACTTAAAGCACTCATTAACTAATTATATTTGAAAGCTGAAATTTTGACATGGATATTATTCAGATATTCAGATAAAATAAATTGAATCCGTAGAAGTTTAGATTACAGTAAATTAATATTTAGTTATCCAAGTTTTCCAATATTCATTTCCTATCCACTTTGATGCAAGAGCCAATAGATAATGAAGACATTCAATTCATAGGTAAAGAAAATATTCACTTAAACGACGTGTTTGTGTTTTGGTATCCGGAGATTGGTACGCTAGCGTTAATGTTCTTATTTTTCCAGAATAGTAAACAATGGATGCACGAGCTCTCCGATTTAAAGAGTTTCAAAATTTTCGAAACAGGGAAGAAATGCACGAGCTCTTATTTGTGTCCTTTCCAACTAATTAATTTCATTAATCTGTTGTTGAGCTGACAGCTAAATTTGCTCGTAATCGTACAGATTTACGTGACTAGTGTTGTTTCCAACTGCAGTGAGAAAGAGCATTTCCTGCCTGGATTGCTAGAGAGGAAAACATAAATCGTGATGACGTGATTTTAATAGAAAATGGTCTCTTTGGCACCCTTTACCATTTTACTTTTAAAACGGAATTAAATCTTTTGGGCTCGTTATAAAATGCTTGAATAAATGCTTGGAAAAACTGTCTACTGAAGATGTACCGTTAAAACACGTATAGTTGGCGTGGCGTCTTTCGAATGCGCGCCAGCGAAGATCCATTATTTATTATTAGATGAGTGATTTATATTTATTTGTAGCTATTAAGACATTTTTCGGAGATTTCGCACATTAATAGGTTTTGACCAATTTCTAACGAAATGGACAGAGGCCTTTTTTTAATCTAACGCAAAGATAAGATTCATTTTGAATTATTGCGATTTAATGACAGTATTTGGGAAATTTAGCCTTTGACTCTTTAGTACTAAACTCAGATTTCCTTGTAATTTCAGGTTACAAAGAAGAGTCTTTCGAGGAAATCAGTGATTAGTAATTTGAAAATATGGAAATATGGAAATACGTGTCATTAATCAATAAAACAATACATTATTTGTAGTCTATATTGTATTTCGAAAATTGTTACTGATGAGTTTCACTGATTTATTCTGAAAAATCTTAGAAGATTTAAGGTTAGTATAAAATCAAGGAATTCTGAATAAACCTTTGAAGCCTATTTCAAAAAAAAAAAAAAAAAATAACCCCCCAAATTTTTTTTTATTTTTATTTGTTTTTAACTGTAAGGTAGTCTATAAAAATAAAGACTTCAACTCATTACCCAAGTATTTAAAAATATTTATTTAAATACTGAAAAACAGCAAATTTTCGAGAAGCGTACATCTCCTCTTTATCAAGCCAGACAATAATGATTAGAATAAGAAGAGGATTATTGAAGAATTTGGTATATCAACATGTAAAGTAGTCTTCCGTTAATGAAAGCAGTTGACGTTGTAAAGAGGAATATCGTAATGTTAAGCCATTGATTAAAAGCCATTGTTTCTGTTCTTTTTTTTTTTTTGAGGGAGGGGGGGGGGGGGGGGGAAGAAGTCTTTTTCAGGAGTTAAATTCTAGGCACGGACTCAAGCGAATTTATTTTTTTTTTAATTTTTGAAGGTAAAAGTTAGTGCGTTTCTAGTCCGTAAATATGCATCAAAATTAAAAGAAGATCTTTGTAGAATATCTAAGTAATTAACAGTAATTAGAAGCGGAAAGGACACACACACACACTGACTGACTGACTATGCTTAACTTTCATTGTAAAATAAACTAAAAGCTTGCTTTGTTTGGAACTGAAATAAACTTTACAACAGAAAGATTTGTAAAAAAAAAGTAACTTGGTTTGATTCTAGGTTATCTGTTCAAAGAGAAAAAAAAAAAGGTATAGTTATAGATTGTTTTGTTATTTGTGGGATTTGGAAGCGTACGCAAAGGAAGTGCGTTAATTGCATGTTTACGTTGACGATAATGATGATTGAGATTAAACAGCAAGTAGACAGTAGCGGGACAAAGAACAACATGGATGCGTTCTTTGTGAACCGAATTAATAACCCCTCCCTCCCCCAATTAAATTAGTCGCATCCATTTCGTTGGCGGGAGATGAGAAGCATCGTTCTTTCCACTGACGGATCTCCGTTCTACTTCCTCCGATTGATTGTATCTACCTCACAACCCCCCTGTCTGTGCTTCAGTTGTGTCTATTGTCTTTTTTTCGATGGAGGGGTGGGTTAATGAGTGGGGGATAGCTTTACACAGCGTTCAAATATTAAATGGATTCCTGTAATGTTCAAACATTCAGAGCAAAGTTCTTGAGTACAGGTTGTCTCATAAATGAGTCTTGTAGAGATAAAAATAGAACTTTGATGAAAATCGATCAACAGACCCAATGAAAACGTCCACAATTTTACAGAATTTCAGATTCTGTCTTTTAAGGTTTGAATATAAAATTTATTCATTTTGACGATGATTAGACACAGGTTTTTTAAAAGGATTAAATGATTCCCAAAATTCATAAGAATGTAATATGTTTGTATTATTTTAAATTTTCCAAATTTTCAGTTATTTCCAACCAATAATATAAAATAATATTATTCTCGTGACGTAACGGAACCTTTTAACCCTTGAAAAATCGTGTCTAATCCCATCAAACTTAATACCAATTAATAAAATTAAAGTTAATAAAATTTAAGGGATCTTTTCAAGGCACTGGAAGTATAGGCCTCTGCGATTCTCGACCATAGGGTAGAAGTTGGGATCAGGTAGTCCCACGTGCGAACCCTGCCTCTTTTATCCCTGTCAAAGAAACCCGATCGCTATTTTATAGAGTGGGAGGGTGAACACCAGAGATCACAAAAAACTCAACGCAAAAAACTTCGATCTCTCTAGAAGATTGAACCCAATGTTTGATTGAAATTGAACCCAATGTTTCGATTTGAACTAACAGCTTTTGTACTAAGACACAGGGGGCAACTTTTGTTCATTCGGTGTAATATCTAAATAAAAAAAGGATGTTAAAAAAGAAAGAAAAACTTAGTAACAGAAATTGGAGAACATAGGAAATAGGAAAAAGCCGTTGGGAGACTATCGAGCGTTGAGAAAAAATAAAAAAATAAAATTAGGTTAAAAATATTTTTTTTTTTTTTTTTTTTTAAATTTGGTCGAAACGTCACGTGACCAAAATGTTTTTAATGTGGTAATTTAAAATTTTAATTTTGAAACCGACATGTAACGTAATGAGACGTCGTACAGGTACAGGAATTCAGTATCAAGTATTTTGATTGGATGTAGCTGCTTATTTCTTGCTCAGATATAAACCAAATCATGAGATTTATCTTACAAGAGATTTTACATACCTTACGTTTCAGCCTTATAGGAGAAATGGTGTTAGTCTATTTTGACTACGGACGAATAATTGTTAACCAAATAATGATGTGATGTCAAGTTTTTGAGATTTTTATCAATTATTGAATTTGTGTTTTAAGTCTAATTTCCATTTAATAAATAAACAAAGATAGTTAATAATGACTTTTTCTTCTGACGATTGTGAGTAATAAATTACATTTTTTTTTTGGTTGGATAATTTTCAGCTACAGTAACAAAGATATAACTTCTCTTTTCGCTAGTCCTTTTTTTGTGTTGTTTTTCATTCAATATAGTGTATGATATAAAAAAACTGAATGAATATTGTTTAGATAGGAGTAACATTAGACCCATTGTAGTAAAAATATATTTTTATTATTTTTGAAAAGTTGATTTTTAAAATTTTTTTTTGGTGAATTCCTAACGTATCCCAGATGCAATTTGTAAGATTATTAATGAACACAAAAATAGTTTGGTTTTTTTTTTTCCTTTTTTTGTTGTTTTGCCAACATTGGTTCATTAGTTCGACTTATTACCAATAGAGGTCGTTGCTTTTTTAGGAACAAGGAACAAAAGGCAACAAAAAAAGCAACGGAGAATTATGTTGATCTTTGCAATCCAACTGAAGCTTTACCGTTTCCCAGGCTTTATGGTTTCGTAATGAAACAGGCCATTACGTAAGGAATTTTTTTTTTTTTTGTGGGAAAGTTCCTTTTTTGGGGGGGGGGGGGGGGGTTGTAATTTCAATATTTTGTTTTTTACCGAAGTATTAGTAATAAAGCGAGAGGGGGTTCATGATAGGGGCTGACGTTTTGCTCATAAAAACGACTATTAGATGACGCATTGCCTAGCTGAGGCGGTTCCTACAAAATTAGATTATATGGAAATTGATCGGGACTAATTTAATTCCTGAATGAGACCTAATGGAGTGATTTAGCGTTGTGAAATGGAGGCTTGTTTACGACGATGCCTTCGAGGGAATTCAAAATAAACAACCTTTAACGGATTTTAAAAGAAAAAAAAAGTTCTGTGAATATCAGGGTATGGATGCATATGAAAATAATAAAAAAAATATTTTAAGTCATTTTGACTAAATGTTGAATAAAATATTATTATTATTATTAATGAACATGTTAATCTTTATTTCACCATTTATAATTTATATTGTTATTATTATCCTTGTTGTGCTTAGTCTTATAGACTTGCATGTTTCTCCTCCCTCTAATGATTTTTTGAACCAGATAATAGATCTTCTTCAAACTTGGCCTGTATGTTTAAGACCAAGGGAAGATCTAGCTTTTCTACTTATCATTTTTTCCTTTTCTGTGTGTTGTTCACTGTCGAGAAATTTGCGCGTGAATGAGACACAAATGACAAACAGTCGAAGCAGAACAAGGAATCTAGTAATTTTATGAAACATTTCGTTGATTCAGTTTCAGCTGATTCGATTTAGGCAATTTTAAGTAAGACGCAACGAATACAAACATTATCTTCAAGTTTTCTAATGTAATACAATCAAACTTGGATAATTCGAACTTGTTTAATTCGAAATTCTGGATAATTCGAATTTTTTGCTCGGTCTATATTAAAATAATGTTAAAAAATTGTGAATAATTCGAATTTTATTTTGGATAATTCGAATTTTCATACGATTGTCCTTAAAAATTACGGTAAAAATTGTTCCTGAGAAGTTTTCTCAGCTAAGATACATTATTTATTTTAACGGATTTTCTAAGGAAAACAAAAGCGAGGGTTGGAATGTATTTTTGTATCAATTGATAGTAGGTTGGAATCATATGTTATGACTCAAAGATTGCATTCAATGAAGCAATTAAAAATATCTGCCTTTTTTTTTTTTTGAAAGTGATGAATAATTAAACTAGTACAAAATGTTTGATTTAATGAAAAAAATGTAGCAGTATTCTTAGATAAAGTTTATGTGTATCTTTGATCGTGGAGTTAATCTTTTTTAATTATCTCTTCTGTTTGAGAGAATATATGTAATTCGAATTTTTGGATGTTTCGAACTTTTTCTCTAGTCCCTTCAACCTCGAATTATCCAAGTTTGACTGTACTTAACAGGAGATAGGAAAGATGTAAGAAGCGAAGAGATAAGGAAAATATTCAAGGACTGACTGACTTTATCTGCCTGTCTTTACTAAAAAGAAAAAGCTAAAAATGGTTCATGAGGATGAGCGACATCATTAAAACATCACATCTGTATCATGAAATATTGGGTTGGCCTAAAAAGTTCATTCGGTCTTTTTACGTACAATCGGCTGTAGTAGCGCTTAGATGTCATTCAACGTCATTCGATACCATTTTGTGAGATTGTATTGTAACAGCTGTCATATCAGCGTGTATTTAAAACAAAAACTGATCAAAATTAGGGAATTTTGTGTCGCCAATTTAATATTGAAGATGGAAGACAATAAGCATGCAAGATCGTATGTTTCTTTGATGATCAGGCAAAAACTGTTACAGCTTGGCTGTTTCATCCGCCGTATTCACCAGACATTGCACCTTCGGATTTCCATTTATTTCGATCTTTACAAAATTCTCTTAAAAATTCAATTCCCTATTTTATTTTATTTTTTACTTGTTTAAACTGGAATCGATTAATAGGAACGAAATAAAAAAAATATTGATAGACTTTTAAAAAGCAAATTATTAAATTTTATTCTTCTCATCAACTAATCATAATCATAAGTGAAATTTTATTTCCAATACAAGAATGACCTATTTACTTATATTTCAGTATTATTGTAAAATTTGTCATATATTTTTATATATGAGATAATTCTTTTTTGCTTCAGAAAAAACGAAACTATTACATAGAACAATATCAACGGTCTAAAATAACTTCCAGAATGTAGAAAAGAATTATCAGAAACTACGTATTTTATCAATACATGATTATTTATACATGATTAAAAAAACAAAACAAAGAAGAAATATATCAAAATTAAAAATCTATTACTTAAATAAATTTTTACAAGAAAAAGAAAAGATAGATCTTTAAAAATGGATCATTAGTCTATAATGTAATATTTTTGTGTTTTTACTTTTTTTAAGTTTTACAAGATTTGAACTTCAAAATGTAAACTTATACACCTAAATGTAAAGTTTTACAGGATGGTCTGGGTAAGCGTTACCCCTAGATTTTTTGTTATTTGTGAAGACTTTAAAGACAGATTCTAGACGAAACCATGTGTGCTAATGATTTTTTTTTTTTTTTACTGTTATCAGTGGTCCTTTTAATTTTTAGAAAAACAATCACAGAAATGAATTTTCCCCTTTGACTCCAGGAAAAACAAAATCAAAGCTTCAGGTCGAAAACAAACAAATTCAATCGAATTTTAAAGCTTTTCACAAAATGTTTTCAAAATGGTTCCTGTTCATGCCAATGCACGATAATGGATCTATGAAGTGATAAACAGTTTATCGCTCCATCGTGTTGGAACCAGATTTATCTGTTTGTTGCTGAAGACCGTGTGTATTTACTGATCTACTCAACCCTTCAGGAATAGGTCCACATACCTTTGACCACTCATCGTAGAACAAAAATCCGACAGTGCTCAGTTGCAGTAACTCCACACCTCACATTGATTTGTCTCTCCAAGCCACTGTTGGTTTCCTCACTCCAGTAATGAAAGTTGTAGAGATTCACAACCATTTCACCGTCTCTTGTGAATCGGGCTTCATCAGTCCACAGAAAATGCGATATTATTTCTGGATGTTCATCATGTGTCGGAATCCAATCCCAAAAGTCTACTGAGGCTGGATAATCCAGCTCTTCCAGCCCTTGATAGCAATGCTTGTGATACGGTGAAACTGGCGAGCTTTGAAAACGCGGAGGTTTGATTGAAGATTTGATGTCCAATTGCTTGCTGCTTGTAATGTGGGATTTGCAGCACATCATGTCAGGATCCAGATAACAGTCTCTTCATCTGTTGTAAGTGATGGCCTCGTGATGCTGAGATAACATTTTCTAATCTCCTCCGGATAATTCGCATCATTGCTTGTCTTGATGGATGCTTTCTGTCTGGGCATACATCTTCACTGCTAAATGTATTCTTTTGCTGGCTAGCACCGTAACGTAGGACTATATCTGAAAGTTCATTTACTGGATAGGAAACCATCCTGTCATTCAATAGCTGGTGTTAGCCAACTGCGAAGCTAGTTTTTTATTATCCATTAACAGGAAATACGTAGAATAATCTGCGAAACTCCCTTGGGTTTAGCCTGATTTGCTTACTTCAACATTTCATAATTTAGGCCAAACCGAACAGAAACCCATGGTTTCTTTTAGAATCTATCATCAAAATCTTCATTATTCTTAAACTATGAACAACCTACTGGGAGGGTAACATTTGCTTGGACCACCCTGTACATAGATCTTTACTAAATATTTTTACTATTATATAATTTTATTTTTGGAAATTCTGTGATCGTTAAAAATTCAGAATTTTATTTATTCTAAATATAGAAATATTGATATACGCCGTAATTTATAAGTTTCACAGAAATTTCGAACAAAAAAAAAATCAACTTTCCAATGTTTACACAAAAGCTAAACATTACAAATCGTTTGTATGGTTTACGTTTTTACTTTTATATTTACTGTCGTTGGATTAAAAACTTTCTACCTAAACCCAGCACCTATTATCAGTTTTACTTCTATAATATCTAATAAGACTGCACGTCAATTGAATAAAAATAAGAGGAATAAAAATAATTGTGAATAATCCCAATGTCGCACGATTCTTCTGAGTTTGGCTTCGCTGTGTGGATCCATGTCATGCAGGGAAGTATCCAATAACAACTTATGTCCGACCACTGTATCTTGACGATTAGAAAGTAACCCCAGTGATTATGACGCATCAACTTTTCAGCTAATCACAAAAAAGCGCGCCTTAAAGCACAGGGCTTTAAAAATACGTAATATTTAAACGAAATACATAAAACTTAAAATATATTTAACAGTTAAATCTTGTATTGAAAGCAGTCAACAATATATACGATGTATTTCCTTTGTACATCATTAAAAGTAATTTTTTTGTTGTTGTTTTAGAGCTGTAACGTAACATTCTTCGAAACCTCTGAGAGAGGGTAGTGCTGACGTCGTGGGGCTCTGAAATTTTTTCAATCGTCAAGATATCGTGATCGGACCATACAAGATTGTGGAACATAATAACTCCTTATACGCTGTATATGGATTAAAAATACACCTGAAGTCCACATCTTCAGATTATTCTAAATTCGAATGCCTAATTTCAGCATGTTTGGCCTATTGAGCTGTGAATTACCCACGCATAAGTAAACATTTCCTTGCATTTGAATACAAATATTTAAAGAAAATAGCAGCGTAAAAAAACAAATCTGATTTTTCTTTCAAAGTAAGAAATCCTCATCTTTTTACATAGATCTCTTCAAATCTAAGAGTTCGTGTCTCAATTTTAAGAAATTTAAAAATTCAATTGTGTCCCTTGCTTTAAAGGTAAGGTAAAAATCTTCTTAAGTAAAAAAAAAAGAAAGGTAGGTCAAGACGCACGCGCTCATATTCTTAGTGAATGCATTTGGCAGTATCTCGGTATTACATACAGCTAATTTGAGCTTCCTAGGTCTCTTGGTTTAGAACTTACATCGTTAAATATAGTTTTCTGTAAACAACAATGGGTGAGACCAAATTGTTTACCAAGTGACATCGTAGAACAGCTGTTTCGCGCTCTTTGGTGATCATCATCACTGAGCCTAATAGGAATAATCCTTCGGAAGCGCAGTGATGCCTCAAAAAACAAACAAACAATAAACATTGTTAAATATATGATTTTACGTATGCTAATCATAGTTTTAAACAAGGATATAGCCTGCACACATTGTAGTTTATTAATAATTCAAAAGCGCAGATTGAATATTTGAAGCATTAAAAAAATAAATCATCTCTCCCGCTGTACATGAATTTTCTCACTAATTTTTTATTAGTGAGTTTTTTAGTGTTTATTTTTTTCTTTTGAGGCACCACTGCGCTTCCGACGATACGTTTCTTTAATTTATGTGATTGTACGATCGAACTCACTTTTAGATCAAGTTATTTGACGGCACTAGATTCCTTCCCCTCATCTGATTTTCTTCGTAACTCTTTCCCTCTTCTGAAAATACAAAAAGTATATTGTTTGTGATTTTTATTTGTTCGGACTTTTATTTTTATAAATAGATCTTATATTATCTTTACTTTTATTAATATTATTATTATTATTATTATTATTATTATTAAGACAGTAAATTTTCTGAGACTGGAATCTTTGAATTCTGCTTCTGCGGTAAATAAGGCTTCCTTTACGACCAAGGTCGTCGTAAGACCGAGGGGCTTTTCTATTCCTGAACTTAAATGGAAAATAGTTCAGTTCAATTCGAGTCTTGCGACCGGTTTCTTTAATCATATATTTTCATTGCCAGATTATTCTCAGGTGAATTATTCCCATTGGATGAAGGTGAATTCTTAATCTGACCTTTGACCTCTAATTTTCCCCAATCGTTGCAGGAAATTCGAGTATTAAAAACTTTTCCTTGCCATTCCATCATCAGCGAATTCCAATTACCCGAGATGCAACGATTTCTCCATCAATGCCTTCGTAATCACAGTTATTAATGACTTCATTTCACTTTCCAAGCCTTATCTGCGCATGCGCTGACCTACTTTAATACAGTAAAGTTATTAGGGAAGCTTTTTTCAGGTTCCAAATCTTTTAATTATTAATATTTAAATAAGAACAATTGTAATTTTTTTATTTTATTTACTCAATCATATTATATTCTACGAGGTACAATCTGTTGGATACAATATAAAAGTGTAATACAACAAATAACAAATATCAACGAGTGACAAAATTGCAAACAATGTTACATATATAAGTGAAAATATAATATTAATACATAACAATACACATAAATGTTAAATCCAATGCAAATTACTGCTTTCTGTTTGCATTGATTATGTTGAATGCAGAATTTATAATTTAAATCAGTTTAATTTATGATTTAAAAACTTAAAAACATCATAAATAAATAGATCTACATTTATTAGCATCTAATATAGAATCCTTTTTTTCTTTCTTTTTTTTTGATAAGCATAATAATATAGTAATATAGCTTGAAGATGAGTTCATTAATTAAGAATATGTATAATAAAGATTTAGTAAAATTTTGTTTAATGCAAAATTAAACAATTTAACATGTTATAATACATATGCAAAATATGCAAATACATATGCAACTTACACAATGTTAATATCTAAACCAATAAAAAAAATTGAATTTTTTTTATTAGTAATTATAAAATAAACAAAAATTAGTAATGTAATTTCATATAATGTCTATTTTTTTTTCCCTATTTAAAACTTTTATTTTATAATTACATTTTTGAGTTCCTTTTCAAGATTATTTCATTTTCAAACTCTATTTTTCCTTATTATCCGCATATTGAAAATTAATTGTAGAAATGTCGTGACAAAAATTCCAATTACATTCATTCGTTTTATTTAACTTCGTATTCTTGAAAAATTTTGCCTTTGGATCTCGTTCGAGAAATTTCACTTCGTGGAATGAAATGGAATGAAAATTTTTTAATTTCATTGCAAAATATCCTAAGCGAAATAATGAACAAAGAGTAAGAATGTGTCTTAATTTGTTTAGTAAATCAATGTCATTTTCTCGTGATGTTATAGGTTGAAAATTAATCGGATGTAGACAACGTATTTACGGATTTAATGAATTTTCAGTATTTGAAGATAACATCATTATAATTTGCAAATACACAAAAGATTTTACCTTTGTATTGTTTTCACGTTGTTGAAACACACAAAGATTCAGTGGCGTATCCACGGACGGGGCTAAGGGGGTTGAAGCTCTCCTCCCTCCTCCAGAACCCAAAATCAAGAAAGAAAGAAATAAAGAAAAACGAGAAGAAAACCTTTTATTAAATCATTGACATATCTGTCTCTTGTTACAGGCAAACTTGGATAATTCGAAGTTGAAGGGACCAGAGAAAAGTTCGAAATATCCAAAAATTCGAATTACATATATTCTCTCAAACAGAAGAGATATATAAAAAAGATTAACTCCACGATCAAGGATTTAACACACAAACTTTATCTAAGATTTTAGATATCTGCTAAATTTATCTGCTAAATTTTTTTTCCATTATTTACTAGCTTAATTATTCATCACTTAAAAAAAAAGGCAGATTCTTTTAATTGCTTAATTGATTGCAATCTTTGAGTCACAGCACATGATTCGAACCTATCAATCGATACACAAATAGAAAACTATCCCTCGCTTTTGTTTTCCTTGGAAAGACCGTTAAAATAAATAATGCACCTTAGCTGAGAAAAGTCTCAGGAACTATTTTTACCGTAATATTTTAAGGACAATCGTACGAAAAATTCGCATTATCCAAAATAAAATTCGAATTATCCACGATTTTTTACATTGTTTTAATACAGACTTCTAGGGACGGAGCAAAAAATTCGAATTATCCAGAATTTCGAATTAAACAAGTTCGAATTATCCAAGTTTGACTGTATTTTGAAAGGAATATTTGAAACAATTTAGTTTTAAAAAGGCCTACATCTGAAAGGATTTTTTACAACATCCTTAGCCCTCCCCCAAACCTGAGTGCGCCATGCACACACTTTTTCTATGTATACATACAGCAAGATTTCACAGAAAGTAGGTTTCCAGTTCTGTCAGGAATCTCTTGTTCGATTATTATATTGGTTGGAGTGACCGTTATTTGACGGCCCTTAGCTGAATCATCTGCCGTTGAGTGATTTGCTCATCGCCAATGGATAATACATGAAGCGCCTGCACTGACGCCTGCATTCATCACGCAGCATTGTGCTGGTAAATCACAGTTTTTCCACCTGCATCTCTGCCACACAGACACACGCAACAGACCACCCTTGCTTTCTGTTCTTGCGTCGGAGTCACATGTTATCACCTCATTATAGAAAGATTCTTTTTTTTAATCTTCTTCCCGTTGTAACGTATTCTTCTATATATTCTGTCCGTAAGAAGAGCGTTGTTGTGAGGGAGGGAGTCCAGTAATTTTAATTAGAAAAACGCTTTGGGTTGTGACTCTTTAAATTGCCGTGATTTTTAGTGGCGAAGTCGGATTAGGAGATTAAGATCTATTTAAAGACGTTGGCTGAATTAATTGTGACAGCGAAGATCAAGACGAATTTCCTTCAACTCTATTTTAGACTCACTCTAAATTTCAGGCTCGTATGTTTTACAGAAAACCCTTTTCTGCCAAGTTTTGTCCTGACACACGAAACAGTGAATCTCAATCGTTTCAATTCAATATTAACACTATTTCAATGAATATATTTTTCATTAAAAAAAAAAGAATTGTTCGTTCTCTTACGTTGAAGAGTTTTTAAGCCAACGCTCTTTATCTACTTGTCCAATACTTATCAAAATCGATGGCGATCCTCCTTGGAACATATTATATCTCCTAAACTTTCAGCTTTCTGGGCTATTTAGTAGAGTTATCTCTGATCGCAGACACGCGAACAAGGTAAAATTTCGGCTTCAAATTGCATTTTAAAACTGTTAAAAAGCTTAACGTATAAATAAAAAGATGTTTAAAAAACTGTTCTGTTATTATTAACCCTTTTTGGTTTTCAGAGCTTAGTAGGACGTCTTACAGATGTTAGATTAAACCTATAATTTTCTATGGTAGGTAATCTTTGCTTAGGTATATATAAAAAAAAAGTATTAAATGTTTGTTGATATATTAAATAATTGAGAAATCGTTGTATCTGTCTACTGATTCCTGTTGGAGAGATATTCTGTAAAGTTAATAGGATGTAGCAATAGTAATTAAAATACAAACCCACCATCAGGTGAAAGTTTAGGATCCTTGTATTTTTCTCGTGTTTTTTCCACTCAATTCAAAGTTTTCTAATTCGACAGATGTAGTTTGAACTGAAGAGGTGGTGACATGTTTCATTTTGAGTTACAGGCTGGAACTCGTATTTGCATCCTTATCTCTGTAAATCATCCAAAAAAAATGTTACTCATGGCTGTCCGACTTTTAGTTCGAACTATTAGAGGTGGACAGAATCTTCGTAAGGGCCCCGTCCCCTTGTTTTCGGCTTCGTTGAAAAGAGACATTTCATTTGTGTTTTTTCACGACTTTCAAAAAGGAAAATAAAACCTAAGCTTTTAAAGAAAATAGTCTAAAAGTTCTTTCAAGTAATTCAGATAATTTGTCCATGTAATGCAAAAAACAGAACTCTAGTTAAAGGTCGGCGTTTTTTTTTTTCTTTTTCTCCAGTTATTACTCTTTCTATAAGCGTCCCACTGTTCACCAACCCTCTGTTGAAAATCGAATATTATTCCGAGAGTATGACGGCCGAGCGTCGAACTAACCATTCAAAATTTTGAGGTTCCGTTTAAAGCATATTGCTACAGTATTTCTAATTCTTTCGCTAGAAACGAATTTATTCAGTGATCGTTTGATAAATATGTAACCTGTCGGTTGAAGATACAATTCCAACAATATATTCCATTCATTTATTTATTTTGGAAGCGAGACTCAGTCCGTTTATTGTGTGTATCGTACATATATGTTGACCCACTTAATAACTTTCGAACTGCTGGATGGATCTTCATGAAACATGGTATGTTTATGCGACAACTAAGATCAATGTAATGTAATGTGGGGCGCGTGGGTGACGTGACAGCCGAGCACCGCGACCTGAAAGGTCTATTGTGCTATCCCACGGAAAGAAGGACAGACGGAAACAAAGACTGAGAAAGGATGGTGTGAGAAATGCAGGGGAAACGGGAGGACCCCGGGAAAACCTGCCCAGCGCGGATCGCCACCATCAACGAAACCCACAAGAGAACCGAACCTCGGTACTCAGAGGTGAGAGTCCAGTGTCTTAGCGACATCGCCAACCGCGCGGCCAAGATCAATGTAACTTATATACAAGTTTCACTGATCTTAATTGTCGCGTAACCATACTAAGTTTCATGAAATCGGTCCAGCAGTTCGAAAGTTATTAAAATCTTTTCCGAACTAGTTCTTGACGAGGAATCACCGCAGGAAGACAACAAGAAATCCCCAAAGAAAAATACTAGAATGTATTTCTATCCTATTTCTGTTAATATCTCATTAACATGCCAGCAATGTACATATGGTATTTCACTGTCATATATATAGTGAATATTAATATAAGCCTAATATATGGCACAGACATTAAGAAATATCTGACCTTTCATCGGTGAGAGTCTGGGACGGCCGTTTCTTCTTTTTTATGGACTCGTCAGCCAGACCCACTCCCCGACGAAACATTCAGATAGAGCAACAGTGATAAGGGAAACCACTCTCGCAACCGAAAGCGTTTTTAATAAAACAGCAGATTATTAGGAGACGTATAAATATACGATACAGTTAATTAATGTTCTTAATTTGCTAAATAAATAAAGCATTTTTTTAACGTTGCATATGCGAAGGGTCGGTAGTTTAAATATAAATGTAGGATTTTCGTTATTGTTTGGTTTTCACGAGTTACAGAAAACTTAAGAAACAATATTTTAAGGAAAGTGGGCTTTTAGTTCTTTCGAACTTCGTGTTTTCTATTTACTGGTAATACTTGTTTCATTTTCTTTGATTCCGCTTTGATAGTTACTGTTGAAGTGTAAACAGCAAAATACTCGCATGGATTGACTAACCTGTTCTGTTGGAATAAAATAAAAAATAAAAATAGCAGCTTCGCTTGAAGGGATGGTAGATGGATGAGTTGGGCCACGCGAAAATAAATGTTCTTTTTCTTTTTTTTGTATGTATTTGTTTTTATATTTGAGACGGAAAGTCAAAGAGGATTTGCTGCTGAAAGACAGTCGTTGGCACTGGGTTTGACACGTGACATTTATTTTCTTAACGGATTGTGATTGCTGCATTTGACACATGGAAAAATCATCCTCAAGAATATTTCTCTTGAAGATTTACGTGTTCTCAAAGACTTGAAGATTGAATAAGGAGCATTACGTGTATAGTTAAAACATTTAAAAAAATATATATATATAGAGAGAGAGATCAATTGCTATCTCCACTAGTGTTTATTAGTACTCTTCATCTAGAGTTAGCCATTAATGAATTGTCAGATTAACAGTATTCTCATTTACCTCTGTATTGAGACCTCGTTGTTTACTGATGACTACTTTCAGCTGATGATCGTCTAAAAAGCGTGAAAGGCTGTTGTGGGATGTCAGTGAGTAAACACTTGGTCTCACTCATTGATGTCTGATTGTTTGAAAAATTAAGAACAGGAAATGGAGCATATTGAAACAAAAGTGAGTTCCCTAACTTCTCACTCTCTGAATTGTTCATTCAATGCCTATACTGGCCAACAAATTACGAACTTTTGAATTACTTTGTAATTCATTCTTGTAGTTAATTATCATAGGTTAAAGTTCATAATTGGTTGATCCCGTGTACGAAGATCAATTCAAGTGCACAGGAGATAAAATAACAAGAAACAGCTGTCCGAGAGTCCGTTATTTTAAATTTGGATTAGATAGAAAATGGAAATGAAAAATATGCTAGTTCATAATTTGTTTCCATGTTTTGAATCTTAATATAAAGTTTTAACGTGTGCCAAAATTATTGATTGAAAGTTCAGCCCGCACACAAAAGACTTTTGTGTGCGGGCTGAACTTTCAATCAATGTTTTAAATCTTATTTCATGTAATTATTGGTTTTTATCTTCTTTTTTTTTCACTCTAAATGTAATCCTGATCCTTACATTTTACTCTTGGGAAATGATGAAATTCTCGGGGTTTAAATGTTGCTGAAGTGTAATGATGAAATGAAAAAGGGATTTAACATGCCTGAAAATTTAAAGAAATGGGCAACAAACGAAGGCACATCGCTAAGAGAAAGAATTCGCACCCTGAGCTGTCACCAGGACCTTTTTGTCCTTTTTAGGAGGTTGATTGGCTGATGACTCCTAAGGGGTCGTCCATTAATTACGTGAGGTCAAAAGGGGGAGGGGGAGGGGTCCGGCAAAATCTCACCAAATCTCACCAAGGGGGAGGGGTGGGTCAACAAAAATCTCACATCAACTTTTTCATTCAGAGAATATACGTATTGTAATAGATTACAACATTTTGTAATATTGACTTTTTGAACTTTTTTGATTTTTTGACTTTTTAAAATCTCACGCGATGGAGGGGGGGGGGGCACCACATCTCACCAAATCTCACTAAGGGGGAGGGGGGGTCCAAATTTTCTAAAAAACGCCTCACATAATTAATGGACGACCCCTAAAAAAGTCGAAACGGCCCGTCCCAGTCTTTGCCTGGTGATAGCTCAGGGTGCGAATTCTTTCTTTCTCTTAGCGTTGTGTCGTCATTTATTGCCCATTTCTGTAATGATGAAATATTGTTGAAAACTTAAATTTAATTCATAGATTAAATTGCTTTAAATGAAACTTTTTTTTTTGCCTCCAAATTAATACAGTTTCAACCAAACAGTGTTGATCAATCAATCAAATTCTATTATTGTTTTATTCTTAGAATAAATAAATAAATAAATAAATAAATAAATAAATAAATAAGTGCGCGCTGTTTTATGGTTGATTGTTTAAACTCTAATTATTCTTATTTCTGGTTCTAAAGACGACAGCTTAAATAAAACAGAAATGGAACTATTATTTAATGTTCTTAATTATCACTTCCGTTAAAACTATTCTTCAATAATACAAGAATTTCAATCAAGAACTTGAAGCCTACATTCCTTACAATATTGCAATTTGTATTTATTTATATTTTTAAATCTGTGAGTATTTTTTTAAGTTTTAGGTTTTTTTTTTTTTCTAAGTTATAAAACCTAACGAGAATAAACGAAATTGAATTGTCCGAATCCAATTAATTTTAATCCAATCAAAAAGAAACCTTCAATGAATTACTAAATGGATTTAAATTAAAAAAAAAAAACGTTATTAGAAATGTTAATACAAACATTTATCGTTACTGAGTTTATTTGGCTTCTAATGATTTCTATGGTATTTTTTGTTACGTTCGGGCGCAAACTTCTCTGCAGGTATCTTCACTGATAAATTACAAAATTTATATTGGCTTTTGTTCAAATTTATCTACGTCACTTTTTAAGAAGATTCATTTAAGAGTTAGAAAGGCTGGCATGCAATGTAAGTACACAGTGATTTATAAAAGGCTAGCAAAAAGGCTTTAAAAATATTTTTTTCCCCTCAAAGTGTTTTTTCTATTTTTTTTTTAATCTTGTTTTGTTTTGAATTCATTCAGTTGAACTTCTTCTCCCCTCTTGTTTCTTTCTTAGATTTACGATGAGTTGCGTTCACTATGTCAGTCTATTTAACTGGTTATGAGATTCACTGAGAACTTTCACATACGAGTGCGTTCACCCTGAGTCAAAATTGGCAACAAGCGAACGTATCTGTCCATGTGCTCTTCATTTGGAAGAAAGCGATGACGGCCCGCAAGCGCAGTAGTTGCCCTCAATGGCCGCTGCCATCCAATGGCGCTATTCTCCTATTGTGTTGTGTTTTGAATGAATAAATAGTTCAAGATTAATGATTTAATTCACCAAGTTAGGAATTATTTTTAAAGCTTGGGGATAACGTCATTTTATTCACTTGTGCTGAAACAAATATGGTAAACAAATAAAATTCAAATAACCTATTTCAATAAATAATAAAAGTTTTTATTAGTTTTTCAATTTCCGGAAAACTATGTTTATTTCTATTTTTATTTTTACTTTCTTTATAAAATGCATTTCAGAAATTAAGGGAAATTTATAACTATTTTATTTTATTTTTTGATCCGACTTTCACTCGTCTTTTGTTTTATGTGATCATTAAACGCCAAGCGCCATCTAGTGACAGTTTTAGGAAACTGGACAAGTAACTTCGCAGTTCAAATTAGCATTTGTGAGCTCTGATAAGTTAGAATTTGTTGATCGCCAAATAGGATGAAACAACTAATTTAAATTAAAAGTTAGGTTTTATTTTTTTGATTTTTATTATACCTAGAAATAAAATAAATAAAATATTCATTCTTATTTTATTTAATGTGAGGAGATTGTTTGAGGTTTTTATTTAATTTTTTTTTTTTTCAAGAAAAGGAAAAAAAAAAAAGTAGAAATAAACAAGAGCTACGACTGAAACTATTTTACGTAGTTTTTTTTGTTTTAAAAACCTGAACATTATCTTGGCTTCCTCATTATTCCGATAGGGGCGTGACAGTGTTTGTGGTTACAATTTTCACACGCTTTATTCTGTAAACTACTTAATTTACCTTTTAATTTGTTATTTATTTTGTGATTTAACTTGTTTCAACAGTCCCTAAAAAAAAAGTCCCTTAATTTTGGCCTATTTTTTTTGTAAAATTTTAGAAAAGTGTAACGAAAGACCTGATGTAATCATATAGCTTAGAAAATAAAAAGGTTTTTTTTTTTTCAAGTAACAAAGATTTAACAAATTTAGTTAACTTAAAAATAATAATTAAATTATTAAAATATAGTTACAGTTTATAACTAATAAGTAACTTACTTTAATTATTGTTTATTAAATCGTCTCCGTTTTAGAGGGATCTAATTTCTTACAAAAATCTTTACGTCATTGGCGGCAGAAAGCCCCCCCCCCCCAATCTTCATATAAAAATTCGGCTTCATTTTACAAGAGAACTATTACTACAAAAAAAAAATAATTAATAGATAAATCATTAAATAAATAATAAATAAAATGAAAATAAATAGACTCTTATAAAATAATATCAGAATGGTTCCTGTATTTAACAGATTGGAATAAAAGGTACTCACAACTTCAAACTTGAACCAATATTTCGTCTTTTATGATCTTAAAACTTTTTTCAAGGTTTTTACATGAAGTGACTAAAAACGAAAATAAACTGAACTAAACTAAGATGATGTTGTGAGTAGTTATTTTGATAATTGTAGGAAGACCTTTAGAAGTTATGGAAAAAAAAGGTATTTATTTTTTATATTAATGTAATTGAAGAAAATAGCGTTTATCTTAAAACTGACTTGAATATGTTTGTGTCTAAAGACGTAAAAGTCTTTTATCAAGGTAAACAATTTGTCAGAGGCAAAACAAGGTTTAACAAAATTTTAATGAAAAGATTCCAATGAAATCACGAGAAAATAAGAGAAAAGAATAGAAAAAGAAAAAGAAGATGAAGAATTTCACTTTCTCTGTCACGAAAGAGTAACTTTTATTGAGTCTTTTTGGTTTTTTTCTTCCCTTTTTAAACCAGATGAAATATTATAAAAACTTATTAAATAAAATAAAGAAATATATCCTTTGCTAATCACTGTTAATATTTTACATAAAAAAAAAGCCCTTCTGTTTTATTCGTGTTAGGTTTCATCATAAACCTGTAATATTCTTTCAATTATTAATTGTTGACAATTGGTTGGCTTTAAAATTATAATATCTTTTTTACGCTAGAACTTTTTTGAATGGTTTGGTATTGTTTTCCATATTAATAATAATTATTGCCTATTTTATATCTGTAACAAATTGTAGTATCTATACACATAATTCTTTTGTCTGTTTTCCGGGCTGACTTATGTTTCTTAAGAAGAAGTAAAAAAGAAAAATTACCACCATTTGAAAAAAAAAAGTTCTAATTTTAAATCGAAATTTTTAAATAATCACTTGTATTCCAATTCTTGTGGATTATTGTAAGACGGTAATAATATCACTGTCAGATTCCTTTTTTTAGATCATCGTTAGCAATTTATTTTAATTCCCACTAGTCCTTTTTGCACCCAATAGAAAGAAAGCATTCGTCAGTGTCGTTCTTGGCCATCTAACAACGAATCAGAGAAGTCTAATAGGGACTGTGCTAATGTGTTGCTGATTTCCTATATTTTCAAAATGCACCAATTAAACTAGTCGTGGAGTCGGAGTCGTAAATCGCTATTTTTTTTTTTTTTTTTTTGGCGTCGGACTCTACTGTGTTTGATGGAGTCGGAATCAAGAGTCGTAAGAAAGTATTTTGCGACTCCAGAACTCTATTTTGCACCTTAGAGGTTTTTTTTTTTAATATTTTCCTGTAATATTTAGGAATTTATAAGAAAGACAAAATTTTAATAGAATTGTTCGGTTGAATAAGATTTTTTTTATTCAAAAAACCCCCCAGCAAAACTAGTTTTAGAAGAGATTATTGCTTATTTTTATGATTAATTAATCAGAATTTTAAAATAAAACTGTACACTATTTGTCATCTTATACTACTTAATACAATTTTAAATTACCGAAGTAATCTCCTAAATAATTTTAATTTAAAATAATTTTTTTACGTAAAAATGTAAACCATTAAAAAAGAAATCAAAAGAATGTACATTTTATTTACCTGCTTGAGCTATCGTCAACGGGAATCTGTTTCGTCCTTATTAGAACTCATCTTATCATAACTTTATTTCTTTTTTCAGGTATCAGTTTATACACGTTAAACGTTTCTACATAAACCTTTCCTTTATTAAAATAATTGAAAAAAGAAAAAAAAGATAATTTTATAAAATTATAATTTAAAGCAAAAGTTCATTGTGTTCATTGCTTAGAATTCAAAGATAAATATTTACAAGGTCTATTAAAACACTTTCATTACTTTATTTATCGAAATTCATTATCATTGTGATATAAAACTTCATTTTATTTTCAATATTTTATTATATATTTTGATTTAATAATATTTTTTTTTTTTTTTTTTTTTTTGTAGGTAAGCAGTAAAGAAGTCTTACGTATTTATTTATTTTTTTCAAGTTTAAGTCATCTAGGAAAGTAAGAAATCTCTACATATCCTTTTATTTTTAGTTGTAAGTCTTATTATAAATATGTTGTGGGAGAATGAGACGTAGTTAAGAAGGGGTCAAGGAAATGAAGTTACAAAAAAAAACCCACATTCTTCCTTCTCTCTCTTAAAAAGTTCACACGTTTTTGCATTTCCTCTGAAGGAGGGAAAAAAAATAAAAAAAAAGAGTGGGGGTGGGGGTGTAGAGAACATGAATGAATTTGGAGAATCGAGGAACAAAGAGGCGACTCAGATTCATGACAAATAAGCCACGATGACTTCCGCTCTTTACCGTTAGGGGTCGGTGCTGTGCATTCAACGACACCGCTATGTGCACAAGTTAATGATTCATATTTGTGTTTAAAAAAACCCCTACCCCCACCCCCCTCTTTGTATATCAACAGTCTGAATGACTTGAAGGTCACTGGGAAACGGGACACTGTAGCATTTAATAAAAGATTTTGGCGGGATTTCAGTGACGGAGTGTGTTTATAATTTGAGAAATTGAAGAATAAGATCTACAGGATGTCTCAGAAGCTACATTTATTTACAAGTGGAATGTAGTTAGCTAAAAAACCTTTCGTTAAAACTATAGGATTAGTGTTAAGCTTTGTAGAATTTGATTGGTGGTATTTAATGAAATATTGAACCCACGCGGTACGGATCAATTTCCCTCCCAGCATTTTTCAATTTACTATTCATGTAATTATCATATAATCTCTGAAGAGAACATGCAAAAAGGAAAAAAGAAAATTTTTCTTTATTTATTTTATTAATACAGTGCAACTTGGATAATTCGAAGCTGAAGGGACCGCTACAAAACTTCGAATTATCCAAGACTTCGAATTAAAGAAGTTACATCTTTTAACTTTAATTTCAGGTCCACTGAAAACTTGAAAAGTTTATTCTGTCAATAAGTAAATATTTATTCAGAAAGATCATGGTATGAAAGACTTAAACACTATATGTATGTAAACATAATAAGATTTATATTAAATAAGCTACAGTATATATTATATTCAATACCGAAAATTATAGTTTTTCAAAAAATTGTGCAATGTCTGATTGTTTTGTAGAATTCAGTCGCTTAAGGTTAGCAAAATTATCAAGCATGTTTAGTGAACGGAAAACAGCTTCACTTACGTTGGTTTGTCCTTCAATGTACCGACGAAATTCGCCCAAATGAAAAAGCGCCTCCGACGATGAAGGATTGGCATTTCTTCTTCACACCCTTTTCCACCTCGTGAATGACGGCGACATTTTCAGCGAACGTTAAATTCTTGTACATGCGTGGTTTACTGAAAGACATGGTGACACTGACAGCAGGAAGCTTGAATGGCGTCTGAAGCGTCACGTGTCGAACGGTGGCGGGAAGGGGATTTTAGTTGTCACGTGTCGAATTTCTTAACGATGAAACGCCAAAAAGTCGTGATGGTTCGAAATTTTTATAAAAAACTTCGAATTAAGGAAGTTGAACTTCGAATTATCCACGATTTTTTAACATTGATTTAATATGAAGTTCAAGGGACCAAGAGAAATCTTCGAATTAACCACGATTTCGAATTAAAGACGTTCGAATTATCCAAGTTGCACTGTATTTACTTTTATAATTTGTCTCGGAAAAATTTCTTTTTGATTATAACAAATAACTGTTTTTATTATTATTATTATTATTATTATTATCACTGGATTAATCATAAAAATATTATCGGCTTACTTAACTTCTACAATTTTTCCCTCTCATTATCACTGCATAAAAAAGAAAAGAAAAGAAAAACAAAATTTAGAATTTTTATTTTATCCGGAAAGGGATTTTTAAAAACTTTGTTAAATGGATATTTAATTATAAAAAAGAATATTTATAATAATGAAATAGACAGATAAATAAAGAGATAAAATTTTATTTAGTTATTTTTAATATATTCCAAGTGAGCTGTTTATTGCGGTGAACCCAAACTATTTCTATCAAATACAGAAATAATATATTCAATTTTTATTTTAGATATTAGACTAGTATATTTTATTACGGTAATGAAAAACCTTGAGCAACGTTTTTTTCGAAGAATATTACAGTACGTCTCAGATTTCTGTTTACCATTGAAATCTGCTTTCTTTCTATTAGGTCGTTGTAACAATAAATTATAATTATTACTATTTACTGTAATAACGGAAGCGTAGGTCAAAGTCGTTTTCAATTTCCACAAAAATCTGATCTTTTTGAAGTCGTATTTTATGTATTTTTCTACAGCTATGGTAATTACATTTTTTTTTAAATTATTTGTTATTCTTTATTTACTTGTTTTGGCTTTATTCTGAAGCATAATTCATTTTAATAATTCACCCATATTTGCAATTTCAAGACATGAGTAAATATGACTTAAGCGCCGTAACGGATTTTAGCTAAACCACTTCTTCTACGGCGCTTCAGCTGAGAACAGGCTTCACTGCAAAAAGACTACTTATTGTTTGTTTTTTTAAGCAAAAAAAAAATAAAACAAAACAAAACAAAAAATCATAACAAAGCTGATGAAGAAATATGAAATTATTAACTTTTAATTTAAACGCGAGACATATTAAATTATTAATTTGTTTTTTTGTTTTTTTAATTGAAATTAATCAGTTTTACAATTGAACAAGACGATATCCAAGCAGATATTATATATTTAGATGGCCTTACAACTGCTCCATTGTTATTGAGATTTGACGAATTTCATTACAAAACAATTGAAATTAATAGTTGAAGATATGTTATTTTCTGTTTGTAATTGGCTCCATTAAACAGTCTTTTTCAAATATTTCCAATCTGTTAGTTTACAAAACTCGGTTTTATGATTAGGAATTTGATAAAATTTTGTATAAAAATTTTAAAAATTTATATATAAAATATATAAATATAGATATATATATATCTTCATCTTTGAAGAAATTCAAGAGGTTTTAGTTCATCTGAATAAGCCATTACTTTTTTTATTTGACGAAGAAAAAGATTCTTTCAATAGTGAACCATTTTGAGTTTTTTCTCCATCGGCTTTCGCGTTTTTCAAAGAAGAAATTAAAAAAAAAATAATTGAAATCATTTTTCAAATTTTTATTTTTTTTAAATTTTTTTCCAATGCTTAAAGGATTTTTTAGTGTAACTTCTTCAAAACCTGCATACGATTCTCCCTCCAATTCTTTTTTTTTTTTAAAGGTCTCAAGGTCAACCTGAATTTTTTTCTTTTTGTTTCGTAAAAGAAAAAGAAGTGTCCTGTCATATGATGAATTCGTTTATTAACGAATACAAGAAAACGGATTAAAAAAAAAAAAAATATGAAAAAAGATTATTATTATTATTTTAGTTGGAATAATATATACGAAATTCAGAAATTAAAGTTTTATTGCTTTTTTCTGTGTTGATTTTTAGATGCGATTTCTTAGTAGAGTGCACTGTCTGTCTGTCTGTCTGTATAGAACTTAATTTTTATTTATCATTTTTAATGAATTTTAATAAATTATGTTAATTTTGTTAATTAAAGCTGTTTATATATGTTATATGTAATATGTGTATAAATTTAACCCCCGAAAAAGAAATTCGTTACCCTTTTGACAGAGGGCTGGATGAACCCAGGGTCCGTTTGGAGGAGAAATAATCCTTGACAATTCCCCGACCAACGCCGGGAATTGAACCTGGTTCTTTCAGTCCGCAGTTCTTTCTACACCACAGGACTAACGGACCTCTGTGTATGTGAATACACTATAGTTTCCTAGAAGTATTTAAATTATTTCGACTTTTTCTGACATTTATTGTTGTTTATAGGAATGAAATAAAAATGAGTAAAGTAAATTGAGGCTTTGTTGCTCCTACGATACAGCTGCACTAGAATGTCATTTGTCATTTATAAGATATTATTAATGATAAATTCTGAGGATAATTACTTAATTTATGCACCTATTTATATCATTTGGAGCTATAGAAGATGGTGACAGTTCAATTAGTTACTTAACTTCCCTAACGGATTTTTTTTCTTTGATTTGGGAGATCCCACTATCTTTCCTAGGGTTTAGTATAAATTGAGCAGAATTTTTTAAATTATCAGGTTCAGTGAGTATTTTTTTTTTTTTTTTGTCTATTAACCATACTAAGAAATAACTTTGTGAATTTATACCGAATGATTAATGATAAATAAGGAAATGTCAATGTGAAATGTTAATTAGCTTACCTCATACAGTATATTCGAGTAATATTTAAATATACAAGGAGGAGATTCAAAATAAAATATGAATCGAAAAGTAGTTAACAAAACCAAAATATGTCTACGTAAAGACGTGGACATGAGAGTGGTTTGTATTGTGGACTCATGCTACAACAACGACAATTGAAATAGCGAGATTACAGTCAAGATGGAAACAAGTGATTCTGGATGAGACTTTTAGAGATGAAAGAAATAAGGCATTATCCTCCATGTCTGAAGTTAATAAGTAAAATAACGATGTGCTACGTGAAACATAAAGTCAAACCAAATGAATTCTAGGTAAATTCGTACGTGAGCTAAAGAAACTGTGTGAAGACAACACATTAAGGGCGGAAAGAATATCCAGAATAGGCTTCTTCAAGATCGTGATTCTTAAGATTGGAATGGACGAGTTCCATTAATGGCTGATGTACAAGTTTATGCAAATTCCTGACTATATTGTGAGAAGTTTTCATACACACTTCCTAGCAGCAGAGTTATTCCCGAGGTGAATGGACAATATTCGTCAGCATAAGAAATAGTGTTAGGCTTATTTCTTCAGTGGCGAAGAAGAACTGTAAAGTTTAATATCCGAATTAATTATAAATAAGAAGAATATATATGTATTACACTTTATTTATTTATTTTTCAAGTCAGATTCATCTTAGTATTTTATTTCGTTCTAAATTCTTATGCCTGACACAAATATAAGTTTCTTTTTCCACTTTGGACAAGTTTAAGTTTTAACTACAAAGTTCAAAGGTTATGGACATCATTTGAGTTATATAAGCATCAAGTTAACTATTAACCCTATCTCCTTCAGTTAAATTAAACTTTTAGACTAATTGATGTGAATTCATCATCCAGATATCTTCGGGGAAAAAAAACCAATATATAATTTTGTGCTAAAGCATAAATTTAAGGCGACCCACAATAATATAAAAAAAAAATTAAAATAATAATAAAAAAAATAAAAATAAAATAATAATAAAAAAATTAAAAATAATAATAAAAAAGAAGTAAGTTACATTACCGTAAGGAAAAACAAAAAAGTTAGGAAAATCAGAAAAACCAAAACCCAAGTTGACATTCAGAAAAAAAAAATTAAGAGAGAACAAAAAAAAAAAAAAAAAAAGCCAAAAATAGATTCGAACCGACAACCTTCAGTATGTAAGTCCGAGACCTTAAGCATAAAGCTATAACTGACAACTGAAATGAGATGGTTGCATTTTTAACATTTAAGCTAATAATGGAAATTCAATGAAAACAATAACAAATATCTCGAACATGGGGAGACATTGGCCCCTGAAAATACCCTATGTCTGCGTTGTTTGGGCCTCTGAACATATTGGTTAAGTCCGTTTGTCGATCCGACCTTCCCTTGGGAGTTGTTAGGAGTGGACAGACACGTAAGGACGGACGGACTGACACGACAAATGCAATTGCTACCGATTTTGGTCGCTTATCACACTAGCTCCCAAATGGGTCGCTAAAATTCTTCATTAGAAAGATGATGATTTAAACATGACTGATTTTTTTTTATTTTTTTTTTTCAATTAAAAAACTAGAAATTTCTAACAGTTGGAAGGTGTCTCAAAAGAAAACAATTTGAGGCTCAAATTATCTCAACCATTTGCTTAAAATCTACTTTCATGAAAACACTGCATTTTTATTTGTATTTATTTATTTGTTTTTAACATAAGAACAATTAACACATTTTGGACGTACACACAGACACACTGTTTTCAGGAGCCTAATCTCCAAGGAAAGTAGGTCAAGATAATGACTGTCCAAGAAGTTTGTTACTCTGAACAACTAATCTTCACTTAACTCCTGTAAAAAAAACCATTAATAATAAAACACTTAAAAATAAATAAACACTTTTCAAGAGGAAAGAAAGGACACGTGACTGAGACTTTTAAAGAAAATTTCTGGGAAACCATTCTGAGAAATTTCACAATCCCAACAAGAAAGTTCCAACTTCGTTTTAATCTGTGATCATGTCCTGTTAATAGGCATCAATTAATTAGCAGCTTCTTTTTTTTTTGCTGGATGTTTTGTGTTTGATAACGATTTTGATGAGATTTTTCGTGTGTGAATTTTTATACAGTGTGAAAATTTAATTTTAAGATTTTTTTTTAATAAATATAAATTGAATAAATTTCGGTCACGGAGAATCAAGAAAGGTCATAGAAATTTTTTTTCTGGAATTTCGTTGGCAGGAAGTCGGAATTGCCCTCGAAAGGGAAACCCTTTATAGTAGGAAAATGGAGGTAGTCTAGAAGATATAGAGCAGCGGTCGGCAACCCGCGGCCCACGAAGCGTTTTGGTGCGGCCCGCGAGGCGTGTTGGAAGATTTTTTTTTTTTTTGGTTGTTTAATGAAGATTTTTTTTTTTTTTTTTTGATTGTTAAATTAAGATTTTCGTTTTTTTT
>JAFIDM010014012.1:63099109-63124693 GCA_023159025.1 Thereuonema tuberculata
TTTTTTTTTTTTTGGTTGTTAAATTAAGATTTTCGTTTTTTTTTTTTTGGTTGTTAAATTAAGATTTTCGTTTTTTTTTTTTGGTTGTTAAATTAAGATTTTCGTTTTTGGCACAAGTGCGGCCCGCAGTAATCCCCACATAACATATTTGGCCCTCTTACAACAAAAGGTTGCCGACCACTGATATAGAGGAAGACTGAGATGGAATAAAATAGGAGTCAGTCAATAAATAAGTGATATGGGATTAAAAATACAAAACAATACAAAATTTTATTTGAGAAGTTTTTGTAGGAATTCCATGGTAATATTTGTGTTGAAATATGAGAATTGCATAGTTATTTTCAGTTCAGTTTATTTTCACTAAAATGTACTTCATTAAAAATAAAACAATACTTCAGTCACAGAAAAATCTTAACATAACTCTGACAATAAATGTTTATTGATAGAGTTGCTGTAAGGTTTCAAATCGTTACGGTTTGTCGCAACAGTCAAAATGTAACGTTAATAATAAGAAATCTTTTTAAATTTTTAGATAATGTAAGTTTTTTTTTTTTTTTTTTTTTGTAATTTTAAAATTAAATTGAACATTATTGGTTATTATAACAGTTAACTTCATTGACTGACCAATAGAAAGCCTTACTGTCATCCCACGTGAATATTTTTCGTCCTAGCTTATTTGTTCCTCTTTATTTGTGTGTGCATCACGCTAAAACGGCGGAACGGATTTTCATAAAATTTAATATGTTGCTTATTTGGGAAAAAATTAACAATAAAAAACCCACTAATGAAAAATTAGTGAAAAAAAATTCACGTGCCAGCAGTTCGTCGGCCGCGATGATTTTTTTTAAAGTATAAAAAATTCAATCTGCGCATTGGAATTATTAACAAACAATTTACTAATTTTTCATTAGTGAGTTTTTTTATTGTTCATTTCTTCTTTTGAGGCACAACTGCGCTTCCTATGATCATTCACATTAGCCTCAGTACTGAGATCTCGTTGTTTATAGGTGACTGCTCCTGGCTGATGATCCTCAAAGAGCGTGAAACAGCTGTACCAGAATATCACTTGGTAAACAATTGGGTCTCATCCATTGCTGTTTGGAAACTTTTAGACCGAGTAAATGAACTGAATAAGGATTGTTGTCATACTCCCACGCTGTATAACAGTATAACGATGGAACAGAATGGACTTCGTTGAGAATTGTAATCACTTAAAGAAATGGTAGTAGTTTTTTTTTGTTAATTGAAAAGATTCTAGCAGTTTCTATGGGCTTATATGTAACGAATCCTGTTGGCACTTCGTACTATTTCGTTTTAAATGGTACACTAACCATTCAAATGAACAAAATATCACATGTCGTGTATTTCCATGTTGGAGACTCATATGGAGAATTCAAATAATTCAAAATGTAAGTCAACCATGCGTTGAACAGTAGACAATCTTAGTGCATTTTCGTCTCCTTCAACTGTTTTGATTCCTGCAACTGTTTTTGCTCTTTCCATTCTAATAAGATAGTTAATGCTAAACTGATAATAATTCGTCTAACAATTTTAATTCAGCAGCTGTGAATTTCAATTAGTCAAAAAAAAAAAAAATGAAACCCAAAAGTAATTTTCGCCTTTAAGTCTCTACTTTTCCCTAATTAGTGTTCTAGAAATTTCTTGGTGGTTCGGAGTTCAGCGTACGCTGTCTGTATCTGGGATTCTCTCAGAGGGAAGATATACATTTTTTTTTTCTTTTTTAAAGGTTTATATTTTTTTAATCAGGTAATGAGAGTAAGGAAGGTCGGATCCGCCCCTCACTAAATATTTCTCATTAATTAAGCGCGCCAAAAGGATGAGAAAGGCGAATACACTTCCCGCGTGACCCTGATCGATTACAAAATGGAAGGAAAAAAAATCAAACGCTCTCTTAAAGGAGGTGGTGCGATTTGCCAATGAAAATGAATATCCCGATTCTCAGAAGGACAATATATTATTAGCGAATATATTAAAAAAAATGTTTCTAACTCTCCACTCTTTTTATTTTTTTAAGATAAAATTAAGAGTGGAAATTTTTATAGCTTAAAATTTTTAGAAATATGCTCGAATTATAAATTGTAGTAGTACGACAATAAACCAGCCACTCTTAAAAAAAAAAACAAGAAACAATCAATAAAACAAACAATTTACGCTTCCATTTGGGATCAAAGCAAAGTTCCCGAATAATCTGATCAGATATTATTTTCTATATGATGAAAAGTCTTAAATACGAAGAAATCAGGCTCTGAAACTATAAATTAAAACATAAATTAAAATGTTAATAAACTACTCAATACTAACCATTTTAACTAGACCTGAATAATCTGAAGTATTTGTATTTAATTAAAACTGGATTAATTAAAAAAAATAAAGTTAATTGATAAATCCTGTAACTGAAGATAGATCTTTCTTAACCTATTCAGTTTATTTTTCTACATTGAAAAGTGATATCTATAAGAGTTGTTGATGTTCTACAGGAATTCGGTTCAACGCTGGTCGAGCGAATTTTTTGCTTGGTAATTTTTTTTCCTCAGTTTGCTGGAATTCAGTCAGTGCTGTTTCTTCAAACGATAAATGTGGGTGAATGTGGGGTGGCTTTCCCAGATTGATCATCGAACGTGTTTATTATTAATTAATAACACTTAAATTATGCATCTTTAAGTTAGACCATACAAATTGTTGAAAGAAACTGCTTGGTAGCTTGTTAGAGATCTAATTCTGCAACTCGTGATAGTGATGTAATGACTGAACTGAACTTATTCAAATTGATATAATAAAAATCATTCCTGCACTTAAAATGCTAATAATGGAGTGGGTGAGAGAAGCTCATAAGTGTGAACCGGCATCGAATTTCGGAATGGGTTTGGATGTTTCTTTCTTTGTTCTGTTTGTTTCTCTTTCTTTCAACGACTGTATCGTGCTTTTTTTCCTGGCGCTCTGTTGGTCTCGTACCATTAAAAATCGCACACTGAAGCATATGTATATGTATATGTGAACAAAAGTATCAAACTAACTAACAACAAAACTTACAGCACGACAATAATTTAAAAAAAACAAAGACTTTGCTTTTCTGAACAATTCTTATTTTTCGTTCATCTTTAAATATGTTTTTTATGTTTACTTTCTACTCAATGTTTGACAATCAATCATTTTTCTTATCGCCAATATTTTCAATTTCTTTGGTCAGACAATTAACTTTTTTATTTTTTTCTTTGTGTGCGAATATTCGAAATTCAACTACCTGTCGTTTTATTTTAGTTTGAAATGAAACCAAACTGTGCTTTGAGACATCGCCAATAGCCTGAGACACATTGAGTTTTCACCAAAATCAAGTTTAAATCTAAGTAAAAAAAAATAATTGCATCGTGACAGCTTATTCCTTCATATTCGTTTTATTCTTATTATTATTACTATGACTCTTAGTTAAGCTCTGCCAGCCTTGAGTGGTCCGTATTTTCATTTTTATAACTTCCTGTTTAAATCTTGTAGGCTTTCTGGCAAATAACCTCTGACCTTGCCAGTACACTTTTTTTTTCCCATTAATTCGACGAATTTGAAGAAGTGAAGGGAGGTGACGATGGCGGCGCTGCTGTTGCTAATGGTTGCGTCTGTGAGACTGAAGCTCAGGAGGACTTTGGCTGTCACGCTGCTTTGATGGATTTAATTATTGTAATCTACATGGAGGTGGAAAGCTTTTCGCTGGAGAAAAATAAAAAGAAATGTTATCGGCATCAAATTTCCTTCACAGCGACGATACAAAGAGTTAACAAGACATCGGATAAAAAAAAAAAAAAGTAGTAATAAGAAAAAAGAAAAGACAAAAAAAATTGTTGATGTTGTCTTTGCTTCAGGAAAGAAAATGAGAAATACGATGTGCTAATCGTGTAGTAATTTCTAAACGGAAGTCGTGATTTCCTCTAACTATTAGTTTTAATTAAAGTTTATTTTTTTAAAATCATATCTCAAATTTAATAGTTTATTTACATATTTTTTTATCTATATGGAAGCGTAGTGATATTAACAGTGGGATCTAACAGTTGTCTTGACTCTTTAATATTCATAGGAAAGAAAATAAGATATTAAAACTATTCTAAAATCTTTTATTTTTTTTTTATGTATTAAAATGCGATTTTAAGTTGAAATATACATATCCATCTGATATTGCATTTGTGAGTTATAACTCAAAACTACGTACTCCAGAAAGCTAATGTTTTGTCAGTTGGTCGGGTAAATTATATATCAGGTGAGGAATAGGGGGCAAAACCCCTGAAGTATGTTGATTGTGGTATCTGATAAAAGTCAGCCAGTTTGAATAACAGAAACGACGACACATAAAAAAGGATAATACATTAAAAATCTTTATAAAATACGCATTACAAAACAGAACAATTTCGTCCGGCAAGGGATTGCTCAGGTCCTCATCAGCTGAGTTACACCAATCAGGATTCCATTATGGGTTTATTTTACCGTATAATTCACCTACTGGACACCAGGTGGCAGGGTAACTGAGAAGTGTTACCGATGGAATCCTGATTGGTGTTCCTGATATCATTCAAATTAGATTATGTATTTAAAATCCATTTTTGTCACTTGTAACTCCAGTTGATGAGGTCCTGAGCAATTCTTTGCCGGACGAAACTGTCCTGTTTTGTAATATTTTTTTTTTATATAAAGATTTTTAATGTGTTATTCTATTCTAAATTATGTGTGTCGTCTCTTATTATTCAAACAAGTTAAATTCCACACATGTTAATTATCTTTTATAATAAAAGTGAACCATTAAATAGATAAATATTTAGTCGATGTGAACTCCGGATTGAGGACTCAATTTAGTAGAAATTGGGTCCCCAGGGGCAAAGGCCTACCCAGGAATTTGGAATGGGAGGGATATGGTTTTACTCGTTCAACCAAACCAAAAAAAAAATTAAAAAAAGTTACGCAATTTTTTGGAGGGGCTAAAGACAAAACAAAATGGCTTCCCACCCAGGAAAAAAAAAAAGTTCAAAATGATTTGTTCCACTGTGAAATGCAATAGGGAAGAGTTCAAACCCTCTGTACCTTCCCTCTTGGAACGCCAATATTCAAGGGTCTTCAAACAACCAAATACAAATTTCTATAAAACTTTTATTTGCAGAAATTGAGAAATTAACTAATTAATTGTAAATTTAGGCTGTTTTAGACAACATTTTGCTTTTCAGTCTGATTTCCTGCAAAAATAAGGTGTGTGTGTATGTGTGTCCTCCCTAATAACTTTTGAACGCTCAATAAGTCTTCTTGAAACTTGATATGCCCATTTAAAAACTCAGGGGACAACTTAATTTTACTATTTGAAATATTTCCAAAGTGGATCCTTATCGAGAAGGCGACGGAAACTCCCGTTGGAATCTCAACAGTCGATTTTTATTCTGGTTCTATTAACACTTCATTGTTTAAAAAAAAAAAAAAAAAAATGAATTCCTTTTAACTAATCCACCACTTAGCGCGCGATTAGGTATGATTAAAAGGAGTGCAATTTCGACAACTTAAATACGTAAGGCTGATTTCGTTATTTTTCTTTTTCTTTAGAAAATGCAGAAAAATTATAGTGTCTTTACTCAGCTGATATTAGAATTAGAAGTTAATGTAGGGTTTTCGTATTATCGTTCTCAAGACTTTAAAAAAGAAAATAAGCAAAATTTTACATATAAAATCAAAGTGGGTTATGACAAATTTCTTGAGTTTTCTTTTATTTATTTATTTATTTATTTATTTATAATGTGATTGCAGAAACACATCGTATTTTCAATTGAAACTTTGATTTGTTTTTTTAACCCTTCTTTGCTGCTAACAGGATATCCTGATGATTCCCTCCCCTTTTCTTTCTTTGCCCGTTTCATCACTTTTCTCAATCCTTAATCTTCAAGGCATTACTTTTTTTTTTTCATTCCATAACCAAATATGTAGATCTGTCATTATCTCAATCTCTTCATCTCCCGTTGTTCTTTGTTCATTTCCTTTGTAATTATTTCTCTCCTCCCTGACGCTCTCCAAAGGAGTTTTATTATTATGATGATTTTTCTTTGTATGAATTGAGAAAGAAAATCACGTCAATTTTGAAAAGCAATTCATCTTTTAAATTCCCCGAATACTTACTGCTTCTTGCTCTGTTTCTAAATAGACGTCAACTATCTATTTATAAATATTTTAGATCTGTTACAATTAAATGTATAATGTGTAAGCAAATGTTTTAACAATTCTATAATATGCGTATCTTTGTTATTATTTTTATTTAAATTATTATTTTTTTATTATTAATATTTTATTATTATAAAATAATTTATTGTTTTATAATTAATATCTTGTTTTTAAAACGGTGTAGTATTCTGTAGCAGATGATATTTATTATATGATTTAAGTAACATAAGTTAAAGGGTTCCACTGTAGGTCTATGCAGGCGAGAGATAAGGCTCCCGGCGCTTCATGACCAACGGGACTCAGTTGAGGTCGAGTGGTCAGCCCAACGCCCGCCCGCCTTTAACACCATGGAAATAAACTTGGTACCATTCAACAGAGGGCTGGTTAGACCCTAGGACCCGTCTGCAAGAGAAAAGAGCGTGGAAAAATCGAACCCGCCACCTCCAACCCGCAGCCAAGCGGTCTTAATTTAAGTAATACAGTATTACAAAAAAAAATGTTTTTTAAACCATTTTACAAAAGAAAAAAATGTTAAGATTGTGATCAAAGTTGATCGATTTAAAATATTTTAAGAGTACTTTAATATTGAGTTTTGTTTACCAGGAAAGCAAGTTCGAAAAGAATTCAGTCGTTGTTCGATCCACAGAATTAATTGTTTTACTTTCTTGAGATGTTTCTAAAAGATTCAAGGGCACAAACTTCAAAACAAGATGATTTCACTTTTGCTATGATCGAAAATGGTCGAGACTCTGGTCGGTCTTTATTCAATGTAAAGTGGTTTGTTTTTTTTTGTTTTTTGTTTTTTTCATGGGAAATTTTTCCAAAAGCCAATTCAACATAGTCTTGGTTAAAAAAAGTTTTCCCAATCTTTTACTAACTTAGTGGCATTTTATTTAGCAGTAAAAAATTCTCTTATTATTGAAATTTAAAAATAAAAACCAGTAAAGAACAACAATGTTCTGGTCTGGGTTGTGAATGAAGACAATTGAATGATTTTGAGAAGAAGGCCAATTAGATAAGAAATGCTTCTAGTGAGTTTGTCTCATATTGTAAGAGCGCAAAGCTACAGGAATCAACATCTAGGAGATATGCAATGAATTTTTGTTTTTACGAAACGGAACTCAATTTTCAGATACATCGTAGGCTAATATAAGACTGAAAATGACTCTAATTCAGGCCTAGCAAGCAAATGAAAGCAACGATAGGGTTTCGAAATTAATTTTTTTAATCTAAACCCTACTATTTACGTAGAAAATGTAAGATGTATACAGTATCGTATATGCTCCAGAGGCCCCGGCGTTTATTTGCAAAACTAGCCTCGGCTCCTGGCGCTTAATAGAGACCGGCTGCTATTAGAGGCCGGCCATTATTAACAAAAGCCTTCAGAACGCAGTATTTTTACGCATAAATACCGGCTAATATTACAAATAGCTACTTTATTTGAATTTCACATGCTACATAAGACTGTTAAAGGTAAATGGCAATGTCTTTCTGTACTTTTCGCATGCTATTCGTCGTCCGAATCCGCAATGACGGCTTCGTCGTTGTCCAGTTCACTATCGTCTTCCTCTTCTTCCAGGTTTGTCACGACGCTTTGAATTCTCTCTTTCGCGTATTCCACCGTGCGAATCTTAAAGGCAATGTCAAATGACCGTTTCGGTGGTATTTTGTAAGGCAATGTACCGTAAGGTATTACGCACGACTATAAAGATACGGACGCTTACACTAGTACCCGTAGGCAAATATCAAAGACCCGGCTACAATTAGAGACCGGCTACTATTTGGCCGTGTCCCCTCTGCAGCCCGGCGCTTATTAGAGACCGGCGACAATAAGAGCCTCGGCGTTTATTGGAGCATATACGGTATATAAAACTAGATATCTCATTCTAGTAGGGAACTTGGGAGGCAGCGGTAGGTCTTCAATTTGATGGCGGATGGGAGAGATAGTGGAGATGAAAAGAAACGTGCTTATGTTTTAAGCTAAACCTTAAATAAGCTATTGTACCGCATTTTATGGCAATCCGTCCACTTGTTTTAGCCTTACAACAGAAGACAAAAATGTTCAAGTGGAATACTTACTGAGTCGAAGAGAAGCGTGAACTTTTATTAAATTTCCTATTCGAAAGATTTCGATTTCTTTATCTAGAACTTCATCAGCGGCATCTTGTAACTTCTGTAAATAATTTTAAGGTGCAACTTCGCAAAAGAAAAAATAATTACAAAAAATTTAAGAAAAATATATTATCTTACATTGTGTTGGTTTATAAATGTGAAGAAACAAAAAACGAAAAATCTGAACCGTTATTCAGTTACGTTTATTTCTGATTTTAAAAGAAATCAAAAGTGGTTTTGAAGATTGAATTAAAGACAGAAAGTTTGTTTCCAATAGTTTTCGTATTCTAGGAAAGTTTGTTGGTAAAAAGTTTTTAGTTGAAATAATTATCGTGAGTTGGTTGTCGTGTGTTTGAGTTGGACAAATTGGTTAAACAAACTATTTGGAAAAATACCGTTCTTGTGGATTGCGTAGGAGATTAATGAATAAACCTCTTAATTGTCAATGAATCGAAGAAGATTTTATGTAAATCCGAATCTAAAGGAGATATGACGTTTCTAATCAGTTAATCTCAGTCGGCGCAGAATAGAAATGGTCTCATTTGAGTTTGTGATATCATCTCCTTGGTAGTAATTGCTGATCCTCCTCCATTCGCATTATACAAAATAGACTCGGCGAAAATAATCATTACCTTTGGATAATTGGGGATGAGAAAAACAAGGTGAACGAGCAAAATAATTCCATGGAATCGTAGAATGAAAACGACAATCCTAATGGAACCGTTTAGTTTCACTTAAGTATGAAATATTGACGTTGATTTGTGAATTAAGCGATCGTAAAGTCGGGTTTGCAATTGGGAATGTTGATAGCAAATGGACGATGAGCTTTCTCTGTCTATAGACCATTGTTAGATGTCTAACAATGACGTGGACGCAGACTTTCTTTTTATTAGATTACCGTAACAATGAATTTTAATTGTTGCAACGACAGACCATTGTTAAATGTCAAAAAATGACGTGATTGCATGCTTTCTTTTTATTAGATCACCGTAACAATGAATTTTAATTGTTGCATTGAGCTAAAAATGCGTGAAAGTAAAAATATTGTCTGTAGCAGCAATTCCAGTTCGAAGGGTTCGGGTAAAAAAAAAATTCTGTAATGGCGTTTTCATCAAATTCATTGAAGTGCAGTACTTCTGGCTTAATGATCCGCTCATTTTTTTTTTTGGTTGGATTACAGATGAGGTTTGTGATATAAATGTAATGATGAAACTCAAAAATGCCTTAACTACTAGTTTATGGACTGTAAGGGGTTGTATCGTTTCTTTTCTTTGAAAAAAACAGGAGACTTTTAAGATTTATTGCTAATATATATTTTAAACAATTACTTGAATTTATTTAACGCGTTTGGTATATAGTGTAATAAAGCTACATTACAGTATTCTTTAAATTCTGTTCGTTAAATTATTTAAGAATAAAATGAAATTAAAAAAAAGAAATGATAAGTTCTCCCTTCTTTTTTTTTATAAGGACTTGTTGTTCATTCAATTATTATTATTATTTAATTACTAATTTAATTTTTAAATCACTACTACATATGTCAATTCAGGTATTTTTTTTTTTGTATGAAAAGCAAATTTCGATACACGTTGTTTAGTTCTCTTGTCTACCGCTTTATCAGAGATGGCGCTGCAGTGAGACACTACGGAAGGAATAACTTTGGAAAGTCATTTATGAAACTTTGTTTGTTGAACATAATCGTCTTTTGTAGCAAAGAAACAGTACTACTCAGCAGTACCCTCTCAAACGTTTACGTTGTGAATTCTCTAATGGGTCTTTTATTTCTAAAGCAATAAAGTACTCTAAGAAAAACTTCCGTAAAATTAAAAACAACTCTTCTGCGCATGCTGTGTCTTGAAGCGGTTTTTCGTTGTTTGAAATTACTAAATGATGATTATTATTGGTAATTAGAGAAACTATATATTTTGATTTTTCTCATCATAATACATAATAAAAAACCCAATTAATTCAATCCAACACAAAGCCCGCAGTAGTAGTCTACGATTATGTGAAGTATTACTCACAATTGTATGCTTACGAAAGTTAAATTGTTATTTGTCTTTGTGTTATAATTTGTTAGAATAACTTAAAAGCATATAAATTAAGGATAAATATTCACAAAAATAGATTAGAAAAAAAAATGGTTTCGAATGATCTTGAGGAAGTCAGATCACTACAAAAACTAATAAAGAATTTGCAATTTACTAATTGGTAGAATTTTAGCTTTCTAAGATAACTTTAGATTATCTTGAATCTCGCATCTATTGTCACTTCAACAAAATGTATTGATAATTTTATTTTAGATTTCTTATCCAAGCCCCCCCCCTCTTTTTTTTTTTTTTTTAACGTTCCTTTTCATTACTAATTACCAATATAACATTTCATCTTTAATTTGTATTTATTTGTATTTATTTTATGTCATTGGTATAAAACAGAAAGATAATGCTTCACTTTTAATTAGAACGCCTTCTCCTCTATCTATCCATATCTATATTTATTCTCTTATAAGAAGAAATATAGTCTAAATTTAATTAAAATTTGTAAGAAGTATGGCATTAAAAGGATTTTCCAATACAATAATAAAAATTAAAATATATTACGTAACAAAATTAATATTAGTGACAGAAAAAACGGAATAATATATACAATTGACTGCAGTAACTGTGAGAAGTTCTATTTAGGGGAGAGTAAAAGAACATTAAGAGAACGAGTATTGGAATACGGAGGTTAATGTAAGGAGAAAATTAATATAAATATCAGAAATAGCAAACCATTGCTATAAGAAAGACCACATAATGAATAAGAGATAAAAATTGTAAAAGTAGACAAAAACCCCAAAACAAGAAAAAACGTACGTAAGGAATACCAAAGGAAGAAATATGAACAGATACGCAGTTATGGAAATAGAAGAAAAAAATTGTACACTGGACTGATAATTTAGTACAGAAAGACTTCAGTCGCAATAAAACAGTAAGATTTAATGAATTACTATATTAATATAAACAATTGTTTTAAAGAAATTTATTGTAGTAATAATGATATCATGAGCAACAGATTTATTCATGTAATTTCCATTTATTGTAATAGCTTGAGAAAGAAATATCAATAAAAATTTGCTAATAAAAAATGTATCAACATGAAGGGAGTACGGAGATTTTTAATCTATTAATTAAGAAAAGGAAGAATTTGAGAGAAAAATAGACCTAGTAAGTTTATACTGTTTTGTTTTAATGTATATTATTTATTTGAAAACTTGCTTTGTAATGGTTTATTTAATAATTAGATAACATTTTCCCCTAAAGTATTATTTGATTAATTAAATACTATCTTCAGAGTTAACGTAATTACTTTCAGTTTGTTTTTTTTGTATGTATTTATTCTTTACTTACTTGTTCATCAGCTAAATTGAATTCTCCACCCCCACCTCTTTTTCTTTCTTTCTTTGTAAACTGTGTATGTATTTGTTCCTGAACCTATAATTAAAGAGCTAAAAAAAGTTACCACAATGAAGACGTTGGCTACGAAATGAATAGTCTGTGGTAAAACTTAAGAATAGAAGATCTTCCTCATTTTGGGGCCGATGCTCACCTGCGCACAGGACCAGGTGAAAGCTCTGCGGATAATTAATCCCTGAATGGAAAGTTGTTCAATTTGGTTGATGGTCAAGAATAGACGTAACCACATTACCTCAAGCAGCTGGTCTACATCAATAGATCTTTTCTGACAAGAATAAAAAGCAACTGCTATTTCAAATTGTTTAGTAATGATTTATCTAGATAGCTTAGTCCATCGTATTCTAGTTTATAATTATCACTGGTTTGTTTAATTATTTGTATAAGAGAAATTAGTGGCCCCTTTTTTGTGTTTTTTGACAAACATCATTGTACGTTTGAAATTTTTTGAAAAGCAAGTTCATTAATAAACAGCAAATAATCCCTCAAAAACACGGATGCGTTTAGCGATTATAAAAATTGGTAAAATTTAATAAGAATTTCCATTGAAGGATTAACTTGTGGAAAGATATCGAAGAATCATTTTTTTTTCTTTCCATCAGAACTTGTTGCAGAATGTACGAACGGCAAAGATCAGTTTGTAGTCGTTTTGCTGTTTCAACAATGTGAACTTCTTCTAAGTACCATTTGAAACTAATTACTCCACGAAGTTTTACTAAAATCGATTCTCTGAGAGGACAGTGCTATTGGCTGAAGTAAACCTAATCATCGATTTAATTGGTACTTAATGGCGTAATAAACAAACCTTTTCCTTGTTAATCAGAGATAATCTATCTGATAATGAGCGATAGTTTGAAATCTGAAGCTTCTCTGCGGGCTAATGATTGATTAAGTTACCATGTGAATTTTTGCCACTTTCGCCGGAATCAAACCGACAAGTTTTCAAATTCAAAAGATAACTCGTGTGTTTTATTCTAGATCAAGTTCATGAAACATCCAAATCATTTTGGTTCAGGAGTTATATTGGGGGCGGGAGTAACACAGACAAACAAATAAACTTATTTCTTGTGTTGAATTTTAGCCATAAAGTTGCTAGCTACCTTTATAGGGTAATAACAATTGCAGTTATTGAAGATTGAGTGTAACCTTAGAAACATTTCTTTCAGAAGAGGAAAAAGAGTTAAAACAAAAAGGTTTTTAGAATGCAATTTTAAGTTGAAATATGCAGATCTGTCTGTGATGACGTTTCCTAAAAGGCTGAAACGTTAGAAGATGGTATTTCTATAAGGAATGCCCCTAATGATTTTTTGATGTACATTAGAGTAATAGCCATCAAGAAAGTTTGCAGTCCCATTACAGGGTATCTCAAAAACTGAAGCTCAATTCCTTGTCAAAGCTTTTTCATTCATCTCCTCAAATTCCTTCTCTTTTCTTTATAACGACTTTTTCTTATTTTCTTCGTTCTCAATTTTTTTTTTTTTTTGGGGGATCAACTTAGAATCTTACTATTTCGGGTATTTCAAAAGCTGGCACGTCAACTACATTAACCCCCCCTTAGGAAAATCGACTGAGACCAGATTCCACTTGAAATTTGATTGCAACAATGTCAATGGGTTTCTCAATTACTTGTTTTTAGTTTCTGTTTACGAAAGAAAGAAGCCTTCAATCGTTACGTGTTTTTGTTTCTTTAAAAAAAATGAAAATTGTTTTGGGTTCCGTAAGAACAGGATAATTTCCCCCCTTAGTGGGTCCGGTTCGTTCTGTGTGGAATGGGATCTTGTGTTTGAATATGACGTAATATATAATATCTCGTTTCCGGTGTGACTGAGTGACAATGCGTGCTTGCTAATTACGGAGCTGGATTTAATTGGGGGTGGTTTCATTACTACCTCGGGGGAGGCAGGTGAGTTGGCGGGTCAGCTTCCGCTGTCTCCAAGAACGACAACATTAAACTACCGAGAAAAGACTCAATCAAAGAAGCTAAACTTATTCGTAGGATATTAAAATTAGTTACTAAGGGAAGGATTTAAGAAGGTGACCTTCTGTGGTGGCCAAAATGTAAAGTCCTCCAGTGAATGGAAATGATTTAATCGAATTCTTTAATTCATACCTGGAAGAAAATCATTCTTTATATGAAAGGAGCAATGAAAAGAATTAGTTTAGGCAGGGAGGGGGAGGTTAGCGCCTCTTCGAAATCCGTTAAATAAACTAAAAAAAAAAATTATTTATTATATTTTGAATATTTTAGTTTTTATTCAGTGTTTTGACGTAACGGAATTTAATATTAAAAAAAAAGTTAATAAAAAAAACCTACTAATACTAATTAAAAACTTTATTAATTAATTAATAAAAATCTTAAATAAATAATGTTAAATTTTTATTTTCCTAAAAAAAAAAAAAATGTTGTAGCCTATATATAGAAAAAAAAAAATTATATTATAAACATTTTTCTTTTGTTTTTTGCATCTCTTTTCATGAGATGGTACGTATCACAATACCATTTAATGTATTGTTTGTGTTTATAATATATTGTGTATATTTACTGATGAAACACTAAACATTTAAAGTAAATTGTCTTTTACAATTTAATGATTTTAATCATTTTGTGTGTTTTAAGTGTTGGTTTTTTTTTCCTAAATGTTTGGGCACACGTTAAAGTAAATCTTAACGTTTCTATGAAAAATGTTTCTTTAGGTAATTGGAAAAAACTCTATTCTTGAGTTTTATTTTCTTTTTTTAAATTAATAGTTTACTTTCTGAGTAATAGTTTACTTTCTAATGTAAATATGACTATTCAATTACTATATAAATCAATCAATCAAGATTTGGCAAACGATTTTAGTGTCTTTAAGAAAACTTTTTCAAGAAGTCTTAAAGCAAATTCTAGAATTTGAGTCAAAAAAATTTTTCAACTTTCTTTTCCTAAAATATTTTATAAACAAGAAGAGTGTAAATTATAATTCTTGTGGTAATTTATCTTATCGCAAAGATATCGCATTTTCTTGCTACAAAATACTAATCTCGTATATTTATCTGGAGAGTTTAAGCCTAGCTCCCGAAGAATGGGTCTTAAATTTATCAAGCCCTGTAATATGGTTGATCTGCATTAATTAATTAGATGCTACTGTATCAATTAAAGCAGTTGTAGGCGTTGTTGCTGTACGTACACTCATTCTTAATCATAATGTTTGTAGATTATTTGTAAGTGACTTATATAGAATTGTACGTTTGTACTTAAGTAGGCATTGTTGGAAATCCATTGTTGTGCGAATGTTGGAAACCATTGTTACGCTGCTGTTGTCCGATGTGTGAGATTGAAGGTCGCGTGACTTCATTATTGGAGAAGCGCAAGCCACGTGATAGAGCAGACTATTGACAGTGTTTTTTTTTATTTTGGTGAATGGATGTTACTTTGAAAGTAGGCTATAGACTTCCTTCACTAATGTTGTCAGTGTTTCTATTTTAGAGAATTGAACCACAGCATTTCATTCATTAGCCTCTTCCTTGGGGCTGTTACGAACACCATTAAAACTCTGCCTTTCAACAGGTCGTAAACCAAAAGGAGCCATTGCAGCCAAAGAAACTATAATACCACTGATGTGGTTGTATTTTTTTCTTTCTTTTTGGTTAGTACAGGAAATGCTTTTGTGGTCTGACTGCGTGACCAACGCAATTAACCTTGAGCTGTGCGTCCGTCACAGGTAAAATCCTCTGTCCCCAGCAAAACTAGGAAAATATGTTTTTATAGTGGGAAAAAAAATGGAAGGGGGAGGCTGCAATTCAACCCCTCCAGAAAGAATTGGAAAGATCTGGTTAAGAATCTGGTATCGCGGGAACGTGCCTCTAGCGCAGGATTTTCATGATACGTCATCGGAAGAGACAAAATACACCTATTAACTGCTTTTTCTCTCAGGAAAATAGATGATTTCTAGAGATTACTGTAGGAGCGAATTTGAAATTATCCAATGGCGATTCGGTTTGTTGTGCCTTGACTGTTAAAATGCTAACCATTCTGGGAGGTATTAGGAAGGTTTGCAGGGATTAAAGGATGGTTTTTCGCGCGTAAAAATCGCAAATTGTAGGTTTAACAAAACAAAAGTGTTTTTGTCGTTTCTTAAAAGCACTGATTTAAGAGATAAATGAAATTTCCGCGTTGAAATAAAAGCTGTAATTCCAGTCTCTGCACGTGTTGTTTATAAACTTCTATAGTGAACCTTGATGTTTATTATATAACATATACCAAATGATGGAATAAGATACTGTAAATTGATCTACTTACTTATAATTTTCATATAATTGTAATTTATAAGGGATGACTTTCTTGAAGAAACGCGTAGAAGTCTATGAAGAACATATACATATAGTTTAGTTTTCCATATGTCTCCCACATGCGCAGTCCAGATTTGATTTAAGAAATGCTGGTTTTGTTTTGTTTTTGGAAATTTAGTTAAAATATCTCTCATTTAGAATGAGCAGTCATCGTTGTAATTCAATAGTAACTATTTTAATTCCAGATTGTATAGATCAGGTATTGAAAAGTCAGTTATGTCTGGGAAATCTAGCAAGAGATTTTTCTTTTCGTTATGCCTTACAGTTAGTGTTGCTGCCACGATATCCTGTAATTGTGTCCTGTTCACATGATCTTAGGAATTTTTTTTACTAAAGATATTAACAACGCGGATGTTTCGAAGGCGTATATCGTATTTTCCATTTTTAGAAATGCTAAATCAAGTTCAATAGCTTCTTAAAGTAATTGACCATAAAGAAGAAATAAGATCATGATTTTCGGTGGCTCTTGAGTTAGGTTTGAGCCGACTTGCTTTTCCAGCTTTCTAATTCAGAACATGTAACAACAATGAAATACTTTTATCTTGAATTTACAAACAAACAAAGATGATCTATTGATGAATTGATATTTCTGTACTTAGAATGAAAGCTAAAAATAATTAAAACTAATTAAAAAACATGTCAGAAGAAAAACAGTATAAAATGTAAAATAACAGTGAACAATAGTAAAAGTAAAAATAAAATTTAGTTTTAAGCATTTACAATTCAAGCTTATTAATCTCTAATACTTATTAAAAAGTGGAAACCACAAAATTGTAAGTTTTAAATTTTAACTAACCTGTGGTTTTAACTTTAACTTTTTATTTATTATTCTTCAAACGTAAAATTATTGTCCTCCAAATGAAAGTTGACCGGTGGAAGTTTGAACTGCGCAGCCCTTCCGGTAGCTGTTCAAATACGTTTTCCTGTCACAATGGACGACAGAGTCTGTTTTCACTGAGAAAGACATGTTGATAACGCCAAATTAAAACTTCTCTCGACTATTTAGCGTTATTTCAATACCAGTTGCTAACAATAAGTATTTATATAAATAAATAAATATATATTATTTATAAATACAATGCTCTTTTGCAAAGTAACAAGCCTTTACCGCAATGGTGGCGTCCTGTCATAACATCAGACGGAAGTGCCTGACCAGACTAATTGATGATACATGCGCAGATCTCACAAAAACAGGCGGCCATCTCTCATTGGGAGGACAGTACATTATTGTAATAATTATTATTAGAGCTAATTCTGTTTGTAGCCATGTGTTATTAAATTGAATTGTAATTAATGCTGATACGGATGTCAGTAATTTTATGTTTTCCTTTAACAAATTTGGAATTTGTAATGTTATTAAGAAGGTAATGGTCTACTGTGGATAATATTGAATTTTGTGAGATATTACGAAGTATTTTTTTTTCCTATGTTTTTTTCCTGAAGCCTATGTAATGCCAAGTAGAACTTTTTATCAGATGCGAATTAATGTAAGAAATATATGCATGAAATATAATAGATTAAACATAACATTCATAAAATAGTGCATATCGTCAAGTGCGAATGTAAGTGTAATAAGAATATGTTTTATTTCTTTGAATATTCTATTGGTTTTTAAAGATTTAAAACGTTTTACAAGAAAATAAGAATGCATTAAAGCCAAACAGTAAATTTTAGAATGATTTTTTTTACTATACTTTTTAAACATATTTATGGAGAATTCATGACATTCTACAAAGAACTACATATAAGATTACAGCTTTCAATCTTATACATTGTAATGGTGATCAAGCAGAGTTTGATGTACCAATATCTTGTCCTATTTTTTTCTTTTTTTTTTTTTTTTTGGAAAGGAACATTCAACGTGTGCGTTCTTATTTCCCAGTGTAAGTTTCCTTAAAAAACGGCTTATTTGCCATTGGATGGAATGTTGCAATGTAATTAAGAATGTAATCCGAATCCACAATTTAGCAGTTCACTAGCTATTGCTGATTAATTATTTTTTAATTAATCAAATATTATTAATTTAATTAATAATCGATTATCTACTTGATTGAATAATTTGTCGTAAAACATTTTTCCACTTTTCACCACATTCCTTACTTTTTCACTCGGACACAGGTAATTATTGTTTTTCATTTATTTCCAGAATAGAATTTGAAGTAGAATTCAGTAAATGTGCCTGGAGTCTGTTTAAAATAACAACAGAATGGTCTCTCTTGTGAAGGAATGAAAGCTGCGTTTCTTGAGCACAAAAGCAGTTATTAGAAAAACACCTGTTTGGGATAATTATATCTGATTTTTAGCGACATCCCCCATCTTTTCAAGGTCGTCAAAAGGTGAATCAAATTTACAATTTCTGTCTTTACCGACATTTACAGCAAAAATAATAACATTTAATATTAATTATTAACCAATCGAAATCACTTATTAATTAATACTAATAATCAATAAAAATCTGTTTACATAATTTAATAATAGTGTTTGAATGTTTATAAAATTAAAAAAAAGATGGTTTATGAAATAACTTCAAATTAAATGTACTTTTTCTGTAAATATTAGAATTTATACTTTTATTTCTTCTAAATATTAGAATTTATCCTTTTAATTAAAATTATCATAATGATAAATATCTGACAATGAATTTTTAATAGAAAGGAGGGAATTTCTCATGGTAATTTCAACACCTTAAAACATTGAGTGTAAATTATGTTTTTTCGTCTAATCATAGCGAATTAATAGAATTATTTAAATGTCTAAAACTCGACTGTGCAACCGCCATAGTAAAAACTACCTAGTTCATATTCTCTTTCAAACAACGTAATTAACATAGTTGGTGTTATATTAGGTGAACAAGGATGTCATTCCTTCTGAAAACAGAATAGAAAATTTCACAAATTTATTCATTTTCAGAAGGTTGAAAATGGGTTAGCCGCGCAGGCACCCGAAATATTTCTGCAGGATATGTTACAATTTTATCTTGATTGTGTGTTTTTAATTTTTAACAAAACTATATTTTAACACATGTTAAAGTATTGTAAAATTTATTCATTTCGTATCAGATTTATTTAATGATTTGAAATGTTTATATCGTATAGACTGAAGAAGAATAAATGCATAATATTTTATTTCAGTAAATAGTTAAAGATTTTGAAAACTTTTATGTTATCAAAATATTAGACATGAATAGCCAATAAATACTGGATGCTGTATATCTGTATAATAAGATAGTCACTTTTCGCTAACATTGGGGTTTATGTCTCAAAAATTCCTGCGGTATCGGAAATCGCGGTTGCTGAAGCCTTGATCCTTGGGAAAAATAGGTTAGGTTCCCGCGGACCCTCTTCACTGTACGCTTTCGGTTATGGATGCTGTCGAATTTCCGGAATGAAGCAAGTCAAGCACACGAATCTCAAAAAGTTAGCTCATCACAAAGCTTAGGTGTGCTTAATAAACAGTCATTAGCACTACGTATTGCTATCTTTGTTGGAATTTAATAAATGAATCTAAAAAATAGAATAAAAAACTGAGAAAATGTGGATTTTCTTAAGAACGACGTAGGGACTTATTAATGTAACATTAGACGACAGTTTCCCTTGGTGGAGCTCGTGGCGACGCTGCGCGATTGGCCTCTCAGAATTTTTGTCGCTATTGCGCATGGTCGCGAATGGGCGCGAAGAGTATTGTTATACATACTGTGTATATATATTATGTATTATAGTAAATACACAAGTAGTGAGATGGATTATACTTTTATAAAAGCGATAAGCGAATTCGCCTCATCGGAATTAGCGGATAACGACGATTTACAAAATCTGTATCTTAAATTAAATATTGTTTATAGATGTTAAATATATCAGTAGATATCAACTACTGTAGTACAGGGTGTCTACAGAATCAGGGAAATCAGGGAATCAGGGAATTTTGTTATTCTGGAAAAAATCAGGGAATTATCAGGGAATTTTGCAATTATTACTTAAAATCAGGGAATTTTTTGGTTGAACAGATCGTTTTTTTTTTTTTTTTGGTTGAACAGATCAGGGAATTTTAAAAGAAATTGTTCATGAAATCAGGGAAAAATCAGGGAATTTTTTTATTCAGATTTTGTAGACACCCTGTAGTAGCAGACAAGACAGTACATACAATTAATACAAGAATGAATGAGGACTTTTGCTACTCCAGTCGATGTTCCTCAATATTTCGACCCGATACCTTTAGCCTTCTTCAGGAGAAATTTGAAAACAACATTAATAAGTATGGGCCTCTATTGAAATATTGAGCAACTAAACTGGTATAGGAAATTTCTTCATTCATTCTTGCATTCATTTCGTAATTAATATGGCTTACTTTTCCTTCAGATGTAATTTATTTAGCTAAAATAATTAAGCGGATTTGTTAAATTGCTTAACTGAGAAATAAAATTATATAGAATTAGACCCTATAATTACATTTTTTCATATATTTAATTAATTGATGAAAAATTTAAATTATTAACCATTGAGTATTTGTTAATGCTACTTGTTAATTGTACTTCAGAAATGATTTAGTTCTTAGTTCTTAATGAACTCATGAATGTCGTTAAAATAAATAGATTCTTGTTTAAAGAGATTTTTTTTTAATGCTCTCAAATTGCGATGATCCTAAGGCAATTGTTTCAATTGAGATGAGGATTAGTAGAGGACTTCTTGGTTTATTTTTTGTCGTCCTTTTAGCTGTAGTTAACAAGCGGATGTTTTAAAATACATATTTAACCAAGGAAAACAAAGTAATTGAATCCTCCGAGTCAACATAAGGACAGTTGTATGGAAATTACCAGTAAGATGGCGTTAGTCAACTGTTGTCTTCCGTGATTATAGAACAGCACTTCCTGTGATTTTAGTGAAAATTATAGGCTAACAACGTAAGTTCTGCTTAACATATCTTGGGCCAATTATGACAGTTGTGTGTGTAATCAGTGTATAGTTATCGTCTACATTAACTGTGTGGTTTGTAACCTTAGGATGTTGAATATTGATGTATATAGTCTATTTTTCAAAATTATACTACCCGTAAATGACCCAGATTTTTTATTTATTTATTTATTTATTTATTGTATGATTGGTTGGTTGCTCGAAATGGACTCAGTTGGTAAATATTTTTTCCAATGGTCGGATGTGATATCAATTATCCGGGTATTTTCCAGAATCTTTTACTTTATTGTAATGCTGTTAAATAATACTATAGTAAATAAATAAACAGAAGAATAATAAAATTTAAATACAAGCATCTCTGTCAGTTTCTAAAATTTGTAAATGACATTTATTGGTAATGAGTAGTTATTAATTAATTATTTTCTTCATTACATATATTAATGCTGTTGTGACCATAGTATCATACCTTTATTACCATAGTAGGGTAAAGTCTCCTAATTTGTATCGGTCCCTAAATTGTACCGCTATGATATCTTGTAATAGGTATGTCTTGTGGCATCGGCACACGGCTAGTATCTTCACTGCGATGTACTGGCACTATTCTACTAGCCACATCTTTCTATGACCTGTTGTTTTATCACAGTCGACGTTTTCATGCTCTCTCTGTTTTTGAAGTTATTTTGATAAGGAAAACCTAAGGCCCCATACAATACAAATTATGTACAAGAACTAATTTTTACATAGTCTAAGATTCTCAACTTAGTTGGCATTAAAATTGCATGTTTGTATTAAAAATTAGATTCTTCAGTAATGAAGGAATACATGTAGAGTTCAAGATGGCGATGTCTCCTAAATTGTACCAACCAAGTTATCTTAAATTGTACCGGTACAATTTAAGATAATATTTTCCAAAAAAAGTTAAAATTTAGGTTTTCATTTGCACCAAGGCTTAAAAATGCATTATGTGTATTATGTTAAGGCTTAAAATTAAAATGTGTATTATGTTACTCAATTTTTTCAATTTCGGTACATTACTGACCGAATTTAAATTTTTATTCGAATTTTTAATAGGTTTTGAGTTAGAGTTGGGGTAGTTTTTTAAGTAAGAAATATGAAGATTCCAGTTCAATAGAAAATAAATCTACATTTAAAAGTATTTTATATGAGGAAATTATAACTGAAAAAAATTAAATAGCCTTCTTAATTATCATTCTAACTAACTTAACAATGCGTTCAATTCTCATGTAATTTAAATAGCCTATTTTTTTTGTATTATTATTATGGATGCACAATTTGGTCCCTCAACGTTTAAACATCAAGTAGGAGCCATTACCAATCTTTTTGAGTCTTAAAAGTCTGAATAAATTAGAGTAAATAAATATTTTTTTGAAAAAAAAAAATTATAATATTCACCCCACCCCCCGAAATTTTAGCTGTTTCTAATCAAGTACTACTTAAATGTTGTTGGCAAAATAATAATAATAAAACAATATTAATAAAACATAAGCTGTCTTTGTATAAACTCATCTTTTACAGAAATTATGTGCCTGGTACATTTTAGGGGAAGGGTGGTACAATTTAGGGAACGGTTTCCTAAATTGTACCAGTTGATATATTTTTTCTTTTTGTTGAAAACTATGTATGAAACATATTGAAATATTTGCTCAAATACGTGAAAAGCTTCAAAATCCATTGCTTTGTGTTGTTTAAAGTATAAAGAAGTTCTTGCCCAACCAATTAAGGAAAAATATGGAATTTAGTAAAAATGGTACAATTTAGGAGACCTTACCCTAATAGCTAAGATGCCAGTATCAAAAAAACTTATGAATTTCTGAAACTTTTGTAAATTTCTACATTTGTGTAGTTTAGTTATAAGGCGGTCTATTATTTTTTTGCAGTATTTTAAAATGCTATTTGTAAAGACTAATCATTTTGACTGCTTAATCTTTTTTTCCATAAAAACAAAAAACAAAAACGAAATAATAAACCACTTGCTCTCTAATTGGTAAATCTTCCCAGAGGATGTTAAAACCGAAGAGTTCAGACCTGGCTTTGCCCCTAAGACAGTATTTAGACAAGCAACGGAGTGAACTCTTCCATTCTAAAAACAATAAATAACTATTATAAATTATTATTATGTTGTGTCGATGAATAATAGTTATTCCTTAATTAAAAAATAAAAGAAAGCGCAAATAACAGGTAATTGACCAAAAAAAAAAAAAAAAATCTTTAATCATAAGATCTTCAACTTGTTTTTTAGACTTTAGTTCGAACATTCTGGTTCTGAGATTATCTCTTTTTATTATTATTACTATAATCTTAATCCTCCCAATACTAATTCGCTGTCAGAAGGACTATGTGGGATCGAAGTGTTTTCAATTGTATTCAAGTATTTATCAGCGTCTGTCTTCTGCATCTGAACAACCAATTATTCTCTGTCAGCAAAAAAAGAAAAAAAAACCCAAAGACCCAACTGGCTGATTTCCCGCCTCCGAGTCTAAAAAAGTGAAATTGTCTTTCGTTATCATTAGTATTTGACTCTCGAACGCAGTTCGTGTTTGGATTTCCCACGAATAATTAGTACGCGACCTTGGGTCGAACAGTATTATTAGATTAATTCTTATGTAATAGTTGTGGCCGTGGCTTAATGATGACCGTTTCCTAACTGTTATTGCTGGGAAGATAGTTAGAGGTTCAGGGCATCCTCTTTTTTTCTTTCACTTTGTAATTGACACTTCGTTAGTGTCTAAATGCAGATTTTTTTTTGTCCTATTGCTTTTCAGAGGACGCATCAAGAATCTCAATCACTTTGATATGGAATTTATAAAAATGCTTGTCTTCGATGAAAATATAACGAAACAGCTGTACTTACGAAAAAAAAACCATGTGGAGGCTTTTCAAATATAACATTCTTCTTCTTAATCATTCATATCTCTTTTGTTTTTTTTCTGGATATTTCTTTGATAGATGGATAATTACACAAAGGTGAAAACATCTCACCTGTACCTTTTTTAAAAGGGTAGACAACGCAGGAAGTAATTGAGACTCCTACAGTCATCAACCGAACGGTGCCAAATTGTGCTTCTCGTAGAAACTGTTTTAAAAAAGGAATTTATTTTACATGTGATTTACTTTACAGATTTATTTTTTTGAATTTATTTATTCAGTGTTCAGCCATTGACTAGATTATTTAGAAAGGAGTTGGTTCGAATCCCGGATCAGGTATGATCTTTCTACCTTCCTTCGACTGATTGGAGGCTGGAAGATCATTTGTAAAGATTTTCTTCAGGTTTTCCCTTGCGCTACGGAAGGCATCGGGAGGCCATCGCAATATCCTCCTTTCTTCACCATGCAGTTGATGAAATGAAGGCATCCAATCCCTTTATATTCTATTCCAAAATGCTCTAATAAAAAAAAAAAAAAATTACATCACAGCTGTAGTATTTCGTAATAAAAAACAATAAATATTTTTGTCAATGAGAAAGTTTAAAAACTTGCAAAGTTTATTTTTTCTTATCAAATGCAAGTTAACATTAAATTCTGTAATATTATAGGCATTATTACGATTTAATTTGTAATTTAAATAGCAAAATAGAAAGTTAACATTATACTATATTAAAGAATTGATATTAAAATTTTCATGGTGTTAGTTGTAACTAAACTTATATTATTAACAAAAACTTAAAATTTTTAATCAAATATACTTAAATACTACCTTATTTTAATCTATAAATTTCCTTCTGAGGTTAATTTGTTATATTTGAGTTATTATATTACAACACTATTTTGTTTTCAGCATTAATGTATAAAATTTTCATTTTTCTTATTTACTTGCACAATAGACGATTAGAAGTTGTTATTTCAGCAGTAAATAAGTACATATATTAATAAATAAATGCCGATCACGAAATAAAATTACGAATTCATTTTAATGATGGGAATTAATGAAGAGACTTGAAATGATTATTTATTTTTTTAATACTCTCATGTTAAATAGCTTTCGCAGAATATTATAGTTTTGCTCTGACATTTGTAGAACGCGTGCTTCGTAGTGAAAAAGGCTTAGAACAAAAAAAAAAGCTTAAAATGAAATTATTTCAGTTGCAATACCTATGTTCTTCTGTCCGCTGTGATCACGCTGTTTCACTCAGAAACTAAATATCCTAGAAAGCTGAACATTTTGAGGTGAGTGTAGGTCATGACAAGGAAGATCTTTTATTGGTTTTGATCAAAATCAGACCAATTGCAAAGGAGGTCAAAACAATTGACGTAAGTGAAAGAATAATTTTTTGTTTTGTTTTTTAAAAACTTTTTATGCTCTTGTTAACATGCTGATATACGAAAGTTTAACCACGTCTGTTTAACCATGTCAGGTTTTCCTGTTAGGCTTGTATCAGAAGCCTTCTAATCCCGCTTTGTCCGTCCGTCTGTAGACAAGTATCATTAAAATCTCATTAAATTATCTTTAAGCACAATAATCACAACAATCGCAACAATTGCGCCTTTTGCATTCGCAACAATCACATTTATAATACAGCTCAGCAACAATCGCAACAATTGCGCCTTTTGCATTCGCAATAATCACATTT
>JAFIDM010014012.1:63124703-63135882 GCA_023159025.1 Thereuonema tuberculata
GCAACAATTGCGCCTTTTGCATTCGCAATAATCACATTTATAATACACCTCAGCAACAATCACAACAATCGCAACAATTGCGCCTTTTGCATTCGCAACAATCGCATTTATAATACAGCTCAGCAACAATCACAACAATTGCGCCTTTTGCATTCGCACCATCACATTTATAATACAGCTCAGCAACAATCACAACAATTGCGCCTTTTGCATTCGCAACAATCACATTTATAATACAGCTCAGCAACAATCACAACAATTGCGCCTTTTGCATTCGCACCATCACATTTATAACAAGAAAATTAAAGCAATAATCAAAATTATTGAACATGCTGTAAAATCATATAACTTAATAAACAAATCAGCACTTATCTAAATGAAAATGAATATTGCCTCTCTGTTTTAGTTACGGGGAAGGAAGTGGGAACGGACGTTTAGCGGGATTTCTACGAGTCCGTAGAAGTACGAAACGGCCGTTCCCAATTCCTTCCCCATAGCTAAAACACAGAGGCAATATTCATTTTTAATTAGATATATGCTGGTTTGTTTAGTAAGTTATTAATTAAAGCAATAATTCAACATAAATTACGTATCAGAAGCCGTTACGAAGCATTGTGATTGGTTTACTAATCGCTATCTCTACCTTGTTTTTCTTTTACAAAAAGACTTAAGTTATTAAGTCTAGTATATTTCAAATGTCTGTAAAGTATTACTATTTTTGCAAAAAAGATATGTTCTTTTGAGGTTGAAAAATATATTGCAGTTACATTATGATACATATGATACATCAGTTTTGCTGTCTGATAGTTTTTGAAATATACATCCGCCTTTTTCCTCAATAAATTCTTAAGCTATCTTCTTGAATTTCCTGTGCCTCAGTTTCATTTCTTTATTAGAACTTTTAGGAAAAAAAAAAATGCCCAGATAATCGTGTGTGCTTTGGTGCGATAATCTCTGTACATGGGAGTTTTGTTGAATGGTCGGCTTGGCTTCTAAAGGCCGTGTTATCTCGGGGGATTATGTAATATGCGTTTGGTTAGTAGCAGCTTATCACCTTGAACACAGTGGCCACTGTGAGCCTAAGCAGATGGATGGCATCGGACGGTGTTTATTCTTCGCTGCCATTAACCACCATCTTTGTTTTTCGGTATCTGGGAAACTTATTGCAGACAGCGTCCAATTCATAAATCATATCCTAATGGATTTCAAGTTGATTTCGGAAACAAAGGAAAATAATTTGACACAACTGCTTTTTGCGTTTTACGAAAGTTTCAGAAAATTAAAAATCCAGATCAAAGAAGTCAACATCAAACTAAAAGTTCATCTAATTTTGATCTAAAATGAATTATCTTTTGAAGAACAATTCCAATCCCGGAGATCTTAAAATATTGAAAATATATTAAAACTATCACTATTCTCTTCTTCCTGTCTTCCCCAGGTTCTCTCTCTCTCTCTCTCTCTCCTTTTATGACATTTCTCGTAATTTTTAAATCATTTTTAAAACATTTTATTATTAACTTATTTCCATAGAGATGTAACGCTCAAAGTTAATCTCATCAGTCTATGTGTTTCTGTGTCTTAATAATTTTTGAGGCATTGAATGAATCATCTTGAAATTTGGCATGTGCATTCATGGACAAGGAAAGATCTAATTTGGTATTTGATCATTCGAGAAATTGGCGCGTGAAAGGCAAAAACTCACGTAGGAAAAAATATTTGAAAACAGACAACGAATTTCTGTCGATGTAGTACATATTAATCCCTTTAGTAATCAAAGCGCGTGTTTTAATTATACCAAACTGTGACTTTAGTGGATTACTAAAAGAATTAGTTAGTGTTAATATAATTAAAATTAATTGAATTTAGCACTTAAGGAAGTAAATTAATTAATGTGTACAAATTAAATAATTTTAGAGAAAAAAAAAGTTCAAGATATTACGTATAATGGTAATTATTACAAATTCACAAATACGAGAAAACTTTCTCTTTGGTTGGATGATTTAAAAAAAATGTATTTAAAAATAAAGGGGAAAGTAAGCTGTAAGTTCTTTTAGGGAATTCTTGCTTTAATTTTGATTTTCAAAAGTTTAATTAGTCTTGTTTTCGTTTTGGAATATTTGAGAATGTCCACATGGATCTTGTTGCAACCACTCACTAAGTGATCTTTTAATCATGGACAACAGTTAAGTCTCATGATAAAAACACGATTTATAACCTCCCAGATGTTGTCAGCTTCAAAGCAGGAAATACACTGAGCTTGGGATTTTTCTCGAAATTTTTCATTATCTATCTGTGCAGCAAATCCAGATGTTTAAAAAAAAAAAAAGAGAGAGAAGGGAATTGCATCAAAAATATGTTTTTTAAGGATTAAAAAAAAATAGTAATAAAATTTAAAAGATTTTGGTTTTTAGTATCAATTTTTTTTCCTAATATTGATATTAGTTTCATTGTTCTGAGAATGATTCCAGTAAGAAAAAGATGAATATATTTTATTTTTATACAAGGATAGAAATGCTTAAAAATATTCATAATAAAGAAAATAACAAAAAAAAAGTATGAAATTGTTCCATTTTACAAAGCTGGGATGAAGACACATCGGACTAAGGATTAATTGAGGTTTGCGTGTTTTGTTTTATTTTTTTTCTCATATTTGAAATTAAAATCGGGAAAATGTGGGACTAATGTTATTAAATTTGATTTTAATTTATGTATGTTCTATAAACGCGGTTTTTCTTACCACTGCTCAATAAATAACTTATAAAATCGTAATCTTAATTTTTCGCATAGTTAGATATGTTTTTATACGTCTAATATATATATATATATATATATATATATATACACATACTCAAAATACAGAAAAATACATTTACATTGACTATCTATGTATTAAGTATATAAATAATATACTTGAATATTTATTTACTTATAGTGAGATATTTATACAAACACACGTATTGTTTATTAATATTTACATATATGCATTTACACACATAAATAGATATAAAATAAATAAATTTTGTAGATAGAGATATAACTACGGGAGATAATCAAGAAATGATTATACCGATTATAAAAGAAATATTCTACAATATTCTGTATTTTTGAGTATTATTTTATACTCAATATAAATATTTCTTAAGTATTTCTAGCAATTTTTATTAATAAATAACTACAAATAATTATTTGTTATTTTAATACTTCCATATCTATATACTGTTCGTTTTGGTTTAGGAGAGCCTTCAGCGCTTTTGCGCATGCGTCAGGTCTCATTCGATTTCTTCCAAATAGGGGCGAGGAAGATGGGATGTTTACTTTTTATAGTTTTAGTTTACTAGTAGCTGGGTTCTATTTGCGCTTTTCGGAAAAGAATTATGGAAAGAATAAATACTATTGCAAAAGTAACAGGTACTAAAAGAAAAACAGATCTTAAGAAAGTGCCCATCTCAGCGTATCACCCCTTTGCGGTGTAGAATCGTCTGTGTTGTCGTGGTTCTCGGATATCGAAACGGACTGTACATATATTTATATTAATATTTAGGGTTTGATAGCAATTCCAATTCTTTTCGTGTCAATTTATTTTAGTGACTCTAGTGGAAAAACTTGGCTATCCCTGGATACATGACGACGAAGACTTGAGTATATTTTTGTCCTACATCATCTCGAAGGGTTTTAAGTGGATATGAAAAATATAAGAACGAATAGTTAACTGCCTGAACTGATGTGATGCTAGAGCTTGAGCTTTTTGTGATATATTGTTTTGAGTTTCCAAAATCCAGTGGCTCCAATCCTTTTTTTACGTCAGTGAATACAAAATTAATCTAAATCCACACGACCCCACTGGACTATTGTTGACCCTCAGCGTGAACCGTGACTATTTCTTCATCCTGGCACCTGTTGATGGCTACAAGAAGGGCCATTGTTTCACCTTCCTGGCCGCCCCACTCGTTGTCGACCCTCTGCCCCCGCCCCCAACAAAGGGACAATTATTGATCGCCAAATTACGTTGACTGTACGATATCCCATTTTTCCTTTTTTAATCCGAAACAGGAATCGGGAAGTCCCTAATCCGGGTTTCATGATTGGGTTCCTAGGTATTCGGGAGCACATGTTCAGTGATGGGGGTGTTTGTGGTTCCCAGGTAATTTGTAGTGGATCACTGAGTACCCTTTCCACTTGAGTACTGATATTCACGCTATGTATTTGAGTATTGCTGTAATATTTGCCAAATAATTACCTAGGTGATGATGACAAACCATTTCCTGCAATTGATAGGAAATACAATCAATTTTTCCAAAAATAATATTTTTAAATTTATGGAACAGTTTGTTGAATAACAGTTTATATTTGTTAGTAAATTCTTCTATTGAATTATAAGTTAATATAAATTACTAATTTATTTATTAAATAATTAAATCTATCTCTTGTATATTATTAATATAAAGTTTTATCAGTTCTAACCAACGAATAAGCTTCCGTTATGAACCATTAATTCACGAACAAGAAGTTCCTGAATTACTTTAAAGTCTGATTTCCTAGAACCTTTTTATTTGTTAATTGTCAAAATTAAAGATGGCTGCCTCGTATTTAAATTTTGCAATGATTGTTAATATAAATCAGAATCTTGAATTTTGCTGAAATTTTTACTTAATCTGCCTAAGTTAATAAACTTAAATCACATCAGAGCACGCAGTTTATAACTCAATGGTTTACTAAAAAGATTAAAATACACATTCTTAGATGTCGATAGACATTCATTGTGTTGCTTCTAATGTTCTTCTATGGGAATTTTTACAACTTTCACGCGCAAATTTCTCGAAAGAAAGCAACACAGAAAATTTATCAAAATACCAAAGTTAGATATTCACAACTCTTCAAATAAACATCTTTATCTCTTCAATATTTCAATTCTCTGAACAGGAAATTTACAAATGAAAAAAATAACATCTTTCTTTCATTTTTAACATCAGTTAGGAATATCAGATTGGGCAGATCTTGTGATGAAAATGTCTCATGATCCGGATCCAATAGTAGAGGTTATTTACGAATCCAAAGATGAAACGGAACGGTATATTTTGGAATCTGGGTTTATTAATATGGCAAAATGTATGAACCGAGATAGATCGTTAAAAATGAGTACAATTTCTTTTGGATTATTTGCAAAGCTTATTAACAATAATAAGAACGTTAAGTTAAAACTAATTTTAACCTTATTTGTATTGTAACGTTATTGTTACTTTATCGATTTAATGAAAAGGTTGTATCATTGTCTTTAATAGTGAAAAGGAGAAAATTATTTCATTTACTTGATTATTTTCATTGTTTGTAATAACGAAAGCAAGGAATTTATTTGTACCGTTGTGGTATTCTTTTGATTGATTGTTATACTTCATTTCTGTTAGAAATGGAAGAAAGATTTTCTCATTTGTAAATTTCCTGAAGAAAATTTTCATTCAGAGAATTGAAATATTGAAGAGATAAAGATGTTTATTTGAAGAGTTAAGGATTGGTGCTTCCTTTTATTAACTTAATAGTAGAAGATTTAGGATGTTACGATTTAGATATTCTCTTTATCTGTAAATATGTAGACCAAGTTTCAAGAGGTTCCGAAGTAACCATTGACGGAATTCGTAGCTTTTCCCATCTCTGTAATCCTTAAGCTCTCGAAAAATGTATCATTCGTGTCTGTACGATTTTTAGTTTGGGCTGCAGAAGAGAAGACGTATGAAGAGCCCCTTTGGATACGAAGTCACAAAAACAAAACTAAGCTAAACTAAACTAAAACTTTATCATAAGGAAATACCTTCTTATTCTGTTTTATTCAGTAGCTTTGAACATACGAGACATGCGCAGATGGAAACAATAGTCACGGGTTGTCTGATGATGCATGTTTTTAGCTTAGCGACTAAACGAGTAATTTTTAGTTTTTGAACATCTTTTATTTCTCACAGACGTAAGAGTTTCTTGTTTTGTATTTGAATATTTTTTGGAAGCGTTTGAAACAAGTGAATTAATTCTGATGGCATCAATTTCTATCATGGTCTGCAACAATGAACTAGAATTTTTAATCTGTTTTAAGTTATTTGGTTGATTAAATAATGTACGTAACTTACTTTCAGTTCATGGACATTTTGAAGACAGATTGTTTGATTCAACGCTGATTGTAATTTACATATTCGGAGATTTATCCTTTGAGATTTCATTCCTTGTTAAGAAACGCCAGAGTTTAAGGAAAATAGTTTTTTTTTTAAAGCCTATTCAGGAATTCATAATTATGTTCTGAAGCATTATTCTTGAAAGAAAAAAGAAGAAAGAATAGAATAATAATAATAATAATTTTTTTTTTTTTTTTTACTGTAAGCATTTTTTTTTTTTGCCGATTGAATTTTTACACTGTATTTACTTTGTGATCGTAACTACTAATAGTATTATAACTAAAAAATAAAAAGCAGATCTTAGGAAGCTGAAGTTTTATTAAAAATGAACAAACTGTTCCTCAGGTCCTAATTGATTTTATAGTTTCTCTTATTCGAAAGGTGGTATGCAAACTTAAATTCTTTTCCTTTGACTTACAGAGATTCTGGAGCGGACATCTTTTGTAAGAAATATATTGACTGGCGATAATCCGACAGTTACGGAACCGAGGGGGTGTCGGATTATCAAAAATGTCGGATTACCAAAGGTTGATTTTTTAAAACTGAATTTTGACTTCTAAGCCAAGAAAATTTAAGTTATGTTTATACAGTACGTATATTGTCACAATACATATTCAGTACATTTTTTACGGCATAGTTTTACAAAAAATGAATACGTATATATGTAATACTAATTTATTACTGTATTTATGTCTTAAAAAATAAAATTACAGTATATAATGTAAAATATAATTTTATGTCTTACAATAAAAAATAAAAATACATATGTATGTATTTACGGCTTAAAAAAAACCTGTAATCGTTTTTTTGTTTCTTCTTAAGTAAAGAGTCTGTCATGGCTTTTTCTTGAATATCTTTTAACATTAAAATGTTCTCGAAATCGAGTTCCCTCTCCTCACACCAACGTATCAAAGTGTTTGCAGCCGACATAACTTCATCGCAAGTGATTGTGCATTTCACCTCCGGGACCGTCTCAATCGGGTCGATTTTCGAACCAACCGGCGTCGGACTACCGAGCGTGTCGGACTGTCAAGTGTCGGATTATCGCAAGTCATTTGCATGTAAATAATCATAGTTACGTAGATGTAGTTCTCATCGTACATTATTTGTAGCTGACGATTTTTAGTTAGTTTTTGTCAATGATGTTTTAGTGTTCTCAGAGAATGTGGAAAATCTTTGGTAAATATTTTCTATTGGGTAATTTGATAGAAAAGCGTTAGCTGCTCTTTATTTCAGTTTAATTCAAATATAATTTCAAAATATCATGAATAGAAAAAAACATGAAGACTTCCCATATTGACTAAAAAATATATAACTTTTGTAAAAGCAAACTTTCATTTTTCAAGGCTATCATTAGAATAAAGAATAAACAATTACTTGAAAAGGTATCGTACGACACTTGTATCAAATGCAATAACACATTTCGTTGTTTAATCTGATACTATTAAATTCTAATTGTATAAAAACAGACTTTTTTTAATTTTTAAACAAATAGCCTACATTCTCACATATCGACTAATGTAAATAAAAAATAATAAAAACCATCACATATTAAAAGTACACACATTATATTACGCTACTAATAATGATAGTACGATTGTGTTTCATAAGAAACAAAAACGATAGTTACGTAATCTATCAACATATTTGTACTACTGATGTTCCTAATAGTATCATAATAAATCCTGTAACCTTAGTAACACTTTTTTGCTGCTTCAATACTTTTGACCTTCAAAAAGATCTCAATGTTCTCAACTTAACTTTGATTATTTTAAAATTTTAATTTCTTTTGATTTTTTTTTATTATTTTCTTTTTATTTCTTTTTAATCTTTTTTTATTAGTTTTTAGATGGAGTGTCTTTTCGATTTTATTGTAAGCATAAAATTCAGATTAATTCTTGCTGGAAATAAAGAGTTAATCTCGGAAAAACTGGAGTGTAATAAGTTTATATAAGCTTATGAATTTAGAAATATGCACCAATACCGTAAAGTGTGGATTATGGATGTATCACTGCTCATGCGGTGAAAAAGGTCAGTGTGGCTGAGAACACTACAAGCATCATCGCTGCAAGGGCTGTCATTATCTGCTATTAAACAAAAAAAGAAATCCCAACCTATCTGTGTTAATCCATTCGACCATTGGTATTCTTACAGCGTTCAGTCATTCTGTCCAATAAGCACAAAGCCTCCAATATCAACAATTAAAAAAAAAAATGTACGGGAAAGAGAAGAGGTAGGCGGGTGGGTGGGTGATATCAAACATGTAGCACCTGCTTTCCCGCCGTGCATCTTCCGGGGCGGTGGGGTAGCCGTGAGAACCAGGGTGCCTTGACATGCATGCTTAACCTGCGACCCTAGGCTGGGTCTGTGCCGCTATGAGATACACAGTTATGCCGACATCGAGCGAAGGGAGTTCCGCCACTGCCCACCAGCGCTTCCGTTGGCATACCGCGTGCGGTTTCCGAAGTGTGTGCTGCGCGATACCATTTTCCCACAGAATCCGAACCAATAATTTGGGGGTTTAGGCGTAATTCTCCCTTTCGTGATGAGGACATAACTGTCACCCACATCTCAAACTGTCCGGTGACATAAAAGAACGGGATGACGTAATACGGGTTTCGTTTTCACCACTTGAGTCCACGGCATTGTTTGCAGTTTTTGTGGTACCTCATTGATATCCGTGAGAATATCGGACTGAAATCTACACATCACCTGGAATTGGGTGGTGCAATCAAATTAGGAGCGGTTTGGTTATTGTAACGGAACTTCCACCACAATGGCTGACCGAGGTGGTTTTCACTTTCAACACATTTTCCCATAGCATCAACCACATTTTTTTTCTTTAAATAATTAACCAACAGATGGTATAATTAGGAAGTTGAATTACGTTAAGGTATTTCGATGAACATGCACTTTATTACACCTTCTCACCATATGGCTTTTTACTATTACTCTTTCATATGTATAACAGACTAAGGACACACACAATTGTATATGTAATTTGTTGCAAATTCGTGGGGAAAAAAAGCACTCATAATTATCAGACTTCCGGTGCAATGAATTTAAAGAAATCAAAGAAAAAAATATAAGTTAAAAAAAAAAAAAAAAAAAAGAAAGTTAAAAACTCTTGTACCAACCTTTATGCCGCATGGTAAGATCCAAAAATAATTGTACCAAGAGACAATATATAAATTTTAAGCATTTCTATGTAATTATGTTTATTTATAGTATTAACGATACTTTTCGTGGGTCCAACTTCTGCCGAAATCTATGTGGGTGATATTTATCTTCCTACAATTTCAGATTTCTTGATAAATAATTTTTGAGTTATCGCAGCTTTGTTTTTTTTTTTATTTAATTTTTTTTTTGTTTTTTATCCCTTCCTTATCAAAATGAATCTTTCTTTTAAAATCTATACTTATCTCTAAAATTTAAGCTTCCTAAAGTAGTTATATATAAACATACGATGGACGGACGGACATACGTATTCCGATCTAAAATTACATCCGATCTATATCGGAGGAGGATTATAAATGGTAATCCAACTGTATAATACGATGTGCTACCATGCCTTTATTAAAGGAGCATGTAAATTAGTATTAAACTTAACGAAACAATATCATTTAAAACATTTTTTTCCCCTGATATTAGAATTGTGAAGCTGGGAAATAGCAGTTTTTTCTAATAGAAATTCTTAATTCTTTATTTTGTTAGAAGTTCTTGTTTGATTTTAAATTTGACACTGAGTTTACGAAGACACCCCTCCCATTGTATTCGGTTTCAGTTCAATATTGTTGAAAATCCTATAATATAAATTTAGAGAAGAAATGCGATACAATTGAACTTCTGAAAACAAATAAGGATTATAATAGATTACAGAGTTTTAGTTATATTTTTTTTTAATAATTACTAGATAAACTATTATAGAATAACTAATCAACGTTTCATGTTTTGCTACAATTTAAGAGAAAAACAAATTTAAAAATTTCTAATATTTTACTTTTTTTTAATAATATAATAAAGTCATTGATCAGTCATTTCAACAGAGTTGGTAAATACGAAATCTATGTTCCTCCGTCTTATGTCACAATGGTACCTCTTTTTCCAGTCAGTGAAGATAAAGTTATTAGATGTTGGCGTGGATAAATTTGATCCATAACAATTAGGATCAGTTAATTAGGTATCAACTTTTGAAGCGCACAGTTTTGCGAAGAAGGGGAAGTAATTTTATTCTATTTACTGGGTTCGTGAATTTGCATCAAATTAGTATTTTATTTGAGGGAAAACAAAACAAACAAACAAACAAACCAGATTCTTGACGTAGAAACCTTCACGCAGTCTTTTGTTGTAAAATGATGCCGTCATTGACGTCGGATATAAAACTGTAACATTTCTTTCCTATCATCTTTACATACCATATTTATTAGAATTCTGATAAAACGAAATACCTATACGCTTCCAATTCAATCTACATCGTAAGATGGGGATTGGGACTTTCTTTTTGACAGTAGAAAAGGAAGTGATTTCTTATAAATTAAATGTGAAAACAACCCTTTAAACAGAAGGCAATCATCAAAGTACTATGTACTCCGTGAGGATGATTTAACATGTGATTCTTTTTAAAAGTTTGTTTCACTCACTGATGATGCTCGCTAGCGAGCACGAAACTAGTTTGACCTTTTTATTTTTTTTCATTTTTACCAATATTTATGTTTTTAATGAGCAGTTTTAATAATTCAAAAAAAAAATTTTAAACTTATGTGTAGGCTTTTTTAACAAACTTTTAACTACGTACTCCGTCTTTCTGTCTTGCAGAGAAGTTAACTTGTTTATTTTCCGGACTGTGATCTAATACAATAATATCTGCAAGGAACTTGACCTAATGTCTTTTTCGAAAATTCATATTCCTTTCGGGTTTTGAGATAGACAAGTCGTGCTTAACTTGCTTTACATGAATTCATGCTATTTCAGGAACATACACAGGATTTTTATTGCGTGTGTATGGGGGGGGGGGGGCAAAAAAA
>JAFIDM010014012.1:63135982-63159825 GCA_023159025.1 Thereuonema tuberculata
ACAGGATTTTTATTGCGTGTGTATGGGGGGGGGGGGGAAAACAAGTTAGGAACTGACATCAACAACCAAAAAACCCCCCCCCCCCCGCCAAAAAAAAAATACTTCTGTACCAACTATAGTACGTTTTAATCATCTACATTTTGTAATTATTCTTGATTATTAATTGAATATAAATAATATATTTGAACGTAGAACAAGAACTTCTTGAAAGTACGTGACGCTTACTTTCCTTACAGTGTTTTAAATTTTTGTTTTTTTGTTAATTTTTCATCTTTGTTTAAAGTCGTGAAATAAAATACAGTTAAAAAATAAAATGTATTTTAATATATAAATAAATTCCCGTTTATTTTTAAATTGCAATGTCTGATAGGAACAGAAACAGTAGATATTACCCAGTTTAAAAAAAAAAAAGAATTTAAAAATGCGGTTATTTGTAATAATATCAAAGCATGTAAATTAATGCTAAAACAGATGAAACATCCGTTTTTGTACATCATTGTTTCTTCCTGTGGGGATTTTTCTCACTTTTACTTGCTAATTTCTTGACAGGGAACCACAATTTGAAAAATTTCCAATATAACAGAGAGATCGTCTCTTGTCCGTAATTGTTGCAGTCAAGTTTCAAGAAGAAGTTATTAGGGGAAGACACACACGTATACGGAATGCTTTGACGAGTCTTACTTTCATAGGGAAACAGGCTAAAATAAAGATCCTGAAAGAATTTGACTTCATTCCTCGCTTGCCTTCAATGGTATGACAAAATTTCAATTGTAAACATTTTTTTTTTTTTTATTTCTAAATTTTTTTATTTATTTCTAAATTTAAAATTACAGTCCTGCTAGGTTTTCAAAATGAAATCCTGTGATGCAGGTGCTGAAAGTATAAATAATTTATATTTGTAATTTAAAAAGTATTAATCATATAAAATCATATAAAAATTATATAATTACGCAATTATACGAATTATATTTAAATTAGATTCAATTATATAATTATATAAAAATCAATATATCACAGAAATATAAAAAGAAAATCAAATACAAAAAGAAAATTATTATAAATATCATTCATTACAATCAAATTTAAGGTTCCCAAATTATTTTTTACTTATTATTCTAATTACAATTTCTTTCTTTCAATGTTTATACTGTATAACATTACTATATAACATAATGCTTATACTGTATAACATTAAAAATTTCTAAATCTAATTGTGAAAATAAAACTTTAAATAACAATCTCTCATGCCAAAATTATTCAACTAAAAAATATATAAACAAAATATCAATACACAAGACCAAAAACACACAAAATATAAATATAGTATATGTAATCAAAAATACCTAAATATTCCAGATAATTTCGCCAAATATTATTTTTTTCAGTATTTGCCTTTTTAATATACTTATTTTATTAAATTTATTTTGTTTTAATTCATTTGTAATTTGCATAAAAATCTTTAATAGAATTCTATTTTTATTTCTTAATCCAAAGTTGTTCTTAGGATTTTCATAATATAAAATCTTTATTAATGTATTTCTAGTAATATTTTCTAAGTTATAATTTCTAATTTGATTTCTAATTTTATAAAAGTTATTTATTATTAAAGAATATAATATTTTTTCTTTTGGCATTAAAATTTTATATTTTATTCTTATCTGTATTTTTCATTCTTTGTTAATATACAATAATCTTGTATTATGTAATTCATTATTTTATTTAATATTCTATTTATGTTATTAGTGTCTGTATTACCTAAATGTACCCAACAACATAATCCATAATTTATTAATGAATCTATAAATGATTTATATATTAACATCTTGTATCTTATAGAAAAGATACCCTTTATATGTTGAAACATATATATTAATGAATTAAGTTTATTTAATATATATAAATAATGTGTTTTCCAAGAGAATTGATCATTAATATATAAACCTAGATATCTAATTGTTTTAATAATTTCAATATTTTTACAATTACAACTTTGGAAGTTTATGTCATCATCGAATAAACAATTATAATCATGATATTTTATTACTGGATTTGTATGTAAAAATTTATTTTTTGTTTTCAATATCATTAGTTTTGTTTTTTCACTATTTATTTTCATTTTATTATTGTGTGTCCAAATAATTAGTTTATTAAAGTCTTTTTGTATATTGTATTCTGCAGTTTCATAATTTTCATTTATATTTATCAATATGATGTCATCAGCATAAGCAAAAATTTTTGATGTTGATATTGTACTATATAATGTATTTAAGTATAAAATAAATAAAAGTGGTCCTAAGTTTGAACCTTGAGGAATTCCTGTTTTTAATTTATATGTTTTACCTAATTTTGAATTTAAATTAATTCTTATTTTTCTATTTTTTAAATAGTTTTTTAATATTTCTATCATATTGCCTCTTATTCCAATATGAAATAATTTTTCTATCAATATCTTATGATTAATACTATCAAATGCTTTCTCAAAATCTATAAAAATAATATATATATAATAACCGTTATTTAATGCACAATTTATGATTTTTTGGAAATCTTGAAAGAGTTTATCAGTACTTAAATTTTTTTGATATGCAAATTGTTCTTTTTTTAGTAATTTATATTTATACAGAAAGTTATATATTGAATTAGTTAAGCATGTTTCTATAATTTTTGACATATTGGAAAGAACAGAAATTGGCCTATAATTTTTTATATCATCAATTTTTCCTTTTTTATATACTGGAGTTATTTTCGCAGTTTTCCAAATACTTGGGTAAGTTCCATATTCAAACATGGCTTTTATAAGTTCATGCAATATTGCTGCAAATATATCCATATACTTTTTTATATCTTTTACAGCAATATTATCAATACCAACAGTATTTTTATTTTTCATTAATGTAATTATATTTATTATATTTTCAATACTAGGTATATTAAACACTATTGAATTTATTGAAGTTTCAATATCCGTATTATGACTTCTAGTGTTACAATTACATGTACTAACAACTTTACTAAATGTTTTACCAAATAATTCATCAGTTTGCTTATAATTATATTTTTCTATTAATTTACAAATTTTGTTTTTATCAATAGTTTTATGTTCATTATTTTTTATAATATTATTTATTATATTCCAAGTCTTTTTATTATTATTGTAAGTGTTTAGAAATTTATTTTGATAGAATCTTTGCTTTGTTTTTTGTATTAGGTTTTTTAACCAATTACTCTTTTTTCTATAAATTTCTCTATATTCTTTATTTGTTTTATTGTTTTTATGTTTTTTATATAACTTATCTTTTTCCTTAATATGACTATATATTTCATCTGTTATCCATTCATGTTTATAATTTTGTTTTTTATTATTTTTAGTTTGATAATGATATTCATGGTTTTCTCTATATTTTTCTTTATTGCTTATTTGTTTTTTAGATTTATTTATAATTTTTACAAATTTATTTATTATTTTATTTGGGTCAATTATTTGCTTATTTCTAATATTATTAAGTAAGTTTTCTGATTTTTCAATAAATAATTCCTCATTTATTATATTATTGTGTCTTCTGAATTTTTTAAGATTTTGATTACTTTTACTTAATTTTTGATTAAATATTTCTAACATTATTATATAATGATCTGATATTTCTGTTTGTATAATATTACTTTTAGTATCTTTATTTTTTAAATTAATAAAACAGTGATCTAAGCATGTTGAAGTATAAGATTTTATTGTCTGTACTTCTCTAGTTGCAGTATCAATTAAATTCTCAAAGCCATAAGTATTAAAAATTTCTAAATATTTCAGTACCAAAGAATTGTTTTTTTTTTCTAGAATATTAATATTCATATCACCAATAATTATAAAATTATAAGTTTTTTCCAATTTTTTATGAGCATATTCTATAGTGTTTTCTAATTCTTTAAGAAAATAGTTTTTATTCGTTAGAGGAGGTTTATAAATTATTAATAATTTTTTTAAATTTGTACTATTATCAATTTTACTTATATTAATATCTTTATATTTAAGTACACATGTAATATTTTCAAATGTTATTGTGTCAATCTGAAAATTCATCAATGTATATTCATTTTTATAATACATTATCATCCCACCACCTCTTCTATTTTTCCTGAGATTATATATCATACTATAGCCTTCCAGGGTAAAATATTTAATTTCATTTTCATTTATGTTTATTTCTACTAAAATTTAAAAAAAATAAATAAATGGTTTCTTGTAAATAAACGGATTTCAGCTGTTCCGCCACGACCGAGCGGTCTAGACGGCGGGCTGCCGTGTGGTCGATGTGTCGGAACCTGGGTTCGAATCCCGGCATGGGCATGGCTGTTTCTTTCTTCTTCTGTGTTTCGTCCGTTTCTTCCTGGGACTTACAATCTCAGGGTTATTTCTGGACCCTGAAGATGTGAATCTCTTCCCCCCCTTCTTGAAATTTCCTTGCCTCACTATCCTAGTCAGGTAGGGCTAGCTCATGGTCCAAAGTTGACCGTTGTCGATTAAAGAAGAAGAAACGGATTTCAACTTTCGTTCAGTGGGGATTTGTCTTAGGAAATTAGGTCAAAAATTGCTTTAATACAATTATTTTCATTGTAATATCTTATTTATTTTGTAAAATTAATAGAATTGTTATATCCAGTGATCTACTTTCTTCGTTCAATCATGAGATATACAATACTACGCCTAAAATGTCTTCTTTAATAATATAACAACAACGATATTTCATTTTCCACAATATAGAATCTACATAAATCGTTCGTTGTACAATACAGAAATCGCAATCTTATACTATTATTATTAAAATGTGTGATAACGAATTCATTTGAGGAAAAAGAAAGAGATTTCTTGTCCTCAGTTATTCAACCTGAAGAAGGTTTCTGTTAAAGAAAATGAAAGATCGTTGTTGTAATTAAAGAAGACATTTTGTAAGTCTTGTCTTTATCCAGTGATCTTTTAATATTAACTAATTTCCTTTCCAATTGGAAAATGTATTATTTAAAAAAATGTATGTCAAGAACAATTAGAATAAAATGTTAATTATACATTATTTTAGTAACAGCTTAATAGACAATAACTGAGATTTTTACATTATAAAAATATTTCGCAGTTATAATTATCTACATTTACAATTGTTATTTAATTGTTGGCGAGGTAGATCTACTCGGTCTTCTGGTTAAACCCTTCTCCTCAGGTGTTTCCTTATGAAATTCCTGAATATTTAAAACAAACAAACAAACAAACTTACCTTTTATTAAGAATTATCATCACTTATTTTTTTATTTTATTTTTTATTGAGCATTTTCTTCCTTTTTCTTTTTTAATAAAGCCGTACATTTCATTTCGTATTTTTGAACATTTGATGTATTTTGTTTATAAGATTATATTAGATAAAAAAATATGTATATTTATAAACTATACATAAGTATAATACTTAATTTATATAAGATACATTATAGATATATACGTTTATATGGTATATGTATTTTAAAGCATTCCTTATTTTAAAATAAAAATAAATCAGTTTAATTAGTTCAGGCATTTTTCTTTAATGAATTTAAGATGCTTATGCTGTTGCCGATAACAAAAGCCAAATCAATGTTTAATTGAGAAGAACTTAGAATAATAAATTTCTTTACTTTTTTTTTATTAATTGATTGCTTAAATTGGACATGAAAAGCCATTAAAATTGTAAAGTATAAATTGTGGAAACAATTGTCTTCTTTATTTAAATCAGTAATTTCTGTAGTGACTTCCTTAACTATTATTGGTGTCGGTCCGTTAGTCTCCAGGTGAACTGAGTGTCTCTTGAGCAGATGGTTTTCCTGCATCAGTTTAACACCTGGAATGCTTTGGGTACCTGAGTTACCCAACGTAACTGGCGTATAACTACCTGGACGTTAAGAGCCCTTGATTTAGAGGAAGAACTTTTACAGGATGATTAATGAACACCAGGAACAATAACCCCCACCCCCTCCTTATTGGCGCTTTCAAAGGGTAACATCCTTTACACTTATTAAAAAAAAAAAAACCTTAAAAAAAAGGAAAAGGGAAAAAAAAAAAAGATTCTTTTAATAAAGGTATGGTCACTTCCTCAGAGAAGCAAAGGTGTTGAATTAAGGACCGTATTGTGTTGATTAGGCTTAGAGCTTCCTGTATTTTCCGTAGGAAGGCGCTGATGTCCTTTGTTGATGAATTTTATTTCCTCCTCTATCTGATTTCAAATCACCTTCTATTAATTCATTATTGATTTTTGTTTTTGAAAATGTAAAATATTTAGAAAGGCTTAAGTATTCGATACATAAAAAAAAAAAGTTTTCGATAGAACTTGTAGTCTATTTCCTTAAAATATATTCATAAAAACTTACAAAAATGGAGGCTTTTTATTTGCATAATTTTAACTTTACTTTTTTTTTTCAACTTTAAATGAAATAAATATTTCTATTTGACAGATATTAGTTTAGAAGAAATATTCCAATAGAGAAGGCAGATAATCTCTTGTTCTGTGAACATGCACGTCAAGTCTCAAGAAGACCATTTACCGGCTCAAAGTTGTTAGGGGATATTTATACACAATATATAATCCTATATACATAAATAGACACTTGAGTTTTTATTTTTGGAACCAGTGTAGAAATGATAATTACACAAAGTTGCTTTGATTCAAAATAAAAAACAAAACCAAAAAACAAAAAAACAAAAACAACCCATTGAATATCGGAAATTTCATTAATTTTGAAACTTGAAAAAGAAGAGAAGAATGGGGGGAAGGGCTTTTTGTTCATTCCATTTATCTTTTTGTATCTCAGGTCCTCAGAAAGTGCGGTCATAACGAAATTTAAACCAAATTTTAAACATTAATGCTTTAATCTTTACATGAGCAATAAAATAACTTAATTTCTTTTCCTGTTTATGTAGCTGTTGTACTTGTTTCAATAAGAACATTCTTATATAAATTTAAAAAATAGAAGAAGAATAAAATGCTGCTTTGTAAATAGGTAGTTGAGATTACATGACAGCAGATGGCGCCACCGTATGAAACAGAACAATGGCGACCGTATAGTTGGTTTTCAGTTTCTTGAGGTCATTGTTTGGTAGCTCACAGAGACATTGATTATTTTTTTATCACTGTTTATTCGTATCTTAAATCACTATCGTTATAGCTTCTAGAAGAACTCTAAAAGGGACTTAGTTGTTGCTTAAACCCATATCTTTCTTTATTGGTTGTTTATCGTAATAATTAATATACGAATTCATTATTATAATGATTAAATGTTATGTACGTCTGCTTTTTTCACCCCTAATAACACCATCAAGTTATTTAATCGTATGGTGGGAATTGTTTGTAATCTGTTAATTCTTATTTCATTAATAATCAGTTAATAAAGAAAGTAGGTTGTGAATTCTTTATATATACACCATAGGCCTGGGTTTTTAATATTTCATACTTACTTATTTGTATTACAGTAATCTGTGATATTTTAGATACATTAATTGTCCTTCTATTTGATGTTTTATTTCCTGGGAACTTTCAAATTGCTTGGAAATTTTAAATAAATTTATTTCCATGTTTCAGTGTTTCCATCGATTTCCTCGTTGTTAAATATAATCTTTTATTTACCGGTACCTCAAAATTCATCCTTAATGATACAACAATGAATCTGTTGAAGATGATACATTGTAAACTGATATATGTACCTTTTACTTAATGCAGTCAGTGTTAATTTCTTTCCTGTGTATAGTCCCATGAACGAAATATACAATGTATACATGTAACGCGTTTGTATATTTTTGCAGTTACATCCTCTGAGCGATGTAAGTTTTTATGCATCGTAGTGTCGTTGTAGACGACAACAATGAAATAGTTGCATTTAAACAATGAAATAGTTGCATTTAAAAGCTATTTTTGCTGAAATGTTTACATCACTCATTCCTAATTTAGGGACTTAATTCTGCAAAGTAGAGTTGGCGATATAAATTGTTTTTAGCCTAAGTAGGAGTTTTAAAACTTACTATACTGGTGTACATTGTAACTTTTGAACTAGTGAATGGACCTTCTTGAATCTCATTTGGACAAGAAATGATTTAAATAAAAGAAGTCATTCGTCAAAGCCTCCTATTGGAGGCGAAACCGGTTGTGAACTTTTTAATTGAATGTAACATTTTTTTCTAACTAGTCTTGTGTCCTGGCTCTCCGCAATTTTTTAATTACTATGCACAAAGCAACATTTCTATATTTTAAATGATTTCAATGCTTGAGAATTTTTGCTCATGGGAATGTCTCAAGTGAAATTTGCGCCTGAAGATGAATTTTTCTCCAATAGAAAAGTAACAGTGAGAAACCAAATACATCATAACTCCAAGTTGTAATTTATCTGTATGTATATATGGATACGTATCTATCCTTTGTATTGTTTTCAGATCTTAAGACAAAAAACTAAGAAACATGTTAAGAAATGATGTAGGTTCGTTCTGGAACGTCTTGTTTAGTTTGAATAGTGTGAGTTTACTATCAAAAGGCGTCGCGAGGCTGAATAGTTTAAGAACCAATGGTGTACTCAAAACCAAACCTATCTTATGACATTTATTAGTTAATCTCTACTAATCCAAATTAAAAAGAAAGTAAATTTAATCTCTTAAATAAATTAGTTTTAATTGTTTAATTTTAAATTATTATTTTTAATTACAGATATTTGATTGTAAATTTAAGTGAATGAATTTTATTATTATTAATTAATTATTTATTTTTTTAATTTTTTTTATTAATTTTTCTGTTTTGATTTATATCGTTATTAAGGTCCGAGCTGTTCTATTTGAGATTGTCTGGGTAGAAAGGGTTGGGTAGAGGGCGGATGTTCTGGCCTTCCTTGGGAGGAAGATGATGATCCATTAATTCCGCTTTGATAGAAAATCAGCTGATCTCAGTGTCTTATCTGTTTCCTCAACAGACACTCGTCGCTTTTCACCCATTCATACATTTCATTCGTTCATTCATTCACGTTTCCCTCTTTTTCTTTTTTCATTAAATGCATCGTCATCTCTGTTGGCACGTCCTACTTTTTATTTACATTTTAAAAAAAAAAATGACTTAATGTCATTTAAGGTTCAATAAAATACTTTTTAAAATAACTTAACGAAAGATTTTGATTTTCATTTTTTTTAAATCGCATATCTACAAATTAAAAGTGCTAATGGTATTACCGGTGACTGTCCGTCCGTTTAAAGATCAGCGCTCGAAATACATTAATATTTACATTCAGAATATCTGTTACATCAGCTTAATAAATAACCTAACAAAACATATAATAAATTACTCTGAGCAATGGGGCACCTGTTCCAGGATCTTTTTAATGTAATTACAGAAATTAAATTAAATTGGATTAAGTTTGGAAGATATTAATTAAAATAAAAAATATTCAAAATTCCAGTCTCCGGACAATCTATTTTATGTACTCCGCAAAAATAATTTCCAATATTTTTTTATTCACTATCTTTCTCTATTCCTGGTCCTTCGAAGTGTTTTTCCTTTCCCAGCCTTTCTTTTCAGTTAGCATTTGCCAAAAAATAAAGAATTAATAATAAAAAGTCAATTGTATTTACTTATTTTCAATTATAAGGTAATATCTTATAAGGAAATAACTTCATAAAAAAACATATTAACTAATTTATTATTATAAATTTTATAAGATGTGAATAAGAAAAAAAATTACTATATAATAAACTTTGTATTTTCTATTTAATTAATAATCATTACAATTTTAATTCAGCGCATATTTTTTTTTTTTATCTTTTTTAATTTTCTTTTCAAGTGCATTACATCTTGAACTTGACCATCAGTCATCCTCCTCCTCGTTCTTTCCTCTCCCACCTTTCCTTTTCTTTCTTTTCTGATGAATCGCACGAAGGCAGGGCACAGGAAGATCAGTCACTCACTCTTCCATTCATATTTTCTTTAATTCCTTTATCCCAAATTTGACTTTTGAGTACAAGTGAACTGAAGTGAAATTAATCACGAAATTTCATACTCATAACCTGTACCCCAGAGCATCACTTTGAATACGGATCTTCTTGAAATTGATATGTACATTTATGGACAGGAGACTGTGACGTGTTTACATTTTTTATAAAGAAAACGAAATCCTTTTGATAAAATTATTACAGCGATGAGATGAATTCTACAGGTATTAAGTTACAATAACAAAGAACAATACGATTTGTTTTTTGAATAATGATTGGAATAACAACTTCCTCAGCTCTTATGTAGCAGTAAAAGAAACACAGTTATTAAATGAAACAGACAGTAATGAACAAACAAAAAATATTCTCCAAGTTATTTTAAGATTTTTCTTTTATAATTAATACGTTTTTAACATATTTCTACTTTGTCATGTATTTGTCTTTAAAAATGGAAGGAAGGATTGAATGTGAAGAGTATTCAAAATAAAACAAGGTAAGGATAGCGATGCTTCGCTTCTGAAAGACGCAATTGTTGCGATTGTTGTGATTGTTGTGCTTTGCATTATGGGATACTTGGCCACAGACAGACGGACAAACCGGGATTATAAGGCTTCCTTTCAGAAGCCTAAAATAAAAAAAATGAGTTTTGTTAAGTTTACTTTTACATTTTTTACTTTGATACTTCCTACGACAAATGGGGCAATAAATATGTATATCCATCAGTGTATCTTTCCCCACCTAATAACTTTTTAAATGGTGAATGGAACTTCCTGAAATTTTACATGCCTTTTTTACGGACAAGAGACGGCACAATTTTTATATTTTTGTTCATAAACTGACAGCAATTTCCATAGGAGAAGCATCGGATGCGACATTTTTCTTTAATATTTTAACATTGCCTAGTAATTCTTCACTGTCATCTGCTCATGCTTTGAGAGGATTAATATTAATTAATTTAGAACATGTATGAATTTAATTAATATTCAACAAAATACACTCGTACCCGGAGTTACGGCAGGTTAGATTCCGGAGCGTATGCGTAAGTCGAAGCATTATATTTTTTTTCACCTATTAATGTACCGGTACGTAATAGCCTAATAACTTTTGGTTTACGTTGTAGGAGGTACAGTATCACACTTTGTTTCTAATTTAATCACTAGAAAACACTAATATAACAGTTATAAACTTTTTAATATCAGTTTAAAGAGAAACAACCAAGACGCAAAGAGATGCGAAGTGAACTGTCTTCGAAAAGAATCTGACGGAATCTACGTATCAATGCGCTACGTCAGCGGCAGCGTACACATGTACTTTGAACTCGGAAATAAACTTCAGGGGTGTGGTTCTAATGCAAAGTACACGTTAGTCGAGGGCATATTTTTCCGGCGGGGGAAGAGGTTATTACTGTAGAAAAATTTGAAGATAAATGTTTATGTTTAGTGTATATTAGTAACATATAGATATGAAGATTATGTTAAGTTTTCACAACTTTGAAAAAAAAATACAAAAAAAAACAAAAAAACAAAAAACAAACCACACACATATACAACGAAACAATGTAAGGTAGTTTAGGATTTTATTTTTTTTTCAGCATCTTTTTTGTATTGAGTATTTTGATTATTGGAATCATGAGTTATTGTAATCAAAGCTAAAATAATATTAAATGATAAAATTGGCGGGCAAGGAAAAAAACTACTAGTGAAAAAGTAAAACTGTAGTTTTTTTTTTTTAGGCTTTCTGAAAGCGATAAACTTTTGAGTGTATAGTGTACGATGTTATGTAGCGTCATTTGTTAGTTTTCTTTTTCTTTAGACGTTGATGACACTTGAAATTTGGATGACGCTATTTTTTTTAATGCTTGTTAATGAGATTTTTAAGTTCACTACTTTATACATTTCTATCTAATTAGGTTTTTTAAAGAAAAATCCAATTAAAATATACAATTCTAAGGTAGCGTCTTTTAATTTAATTTCTATATAAATTTATAATAATATTCTTTTGCGTTTGTTTGTTTATTAGCTCAAAATAGCTTACCCCAGGGGCGTATTTACAGGGGAAGATCTAAATTAAACAGCCCATCTCCAGTCACCAGCCGCCTTAAAAATTCCTGATCGAGGGAAGAATTCGTATCATCCAACCAAAAAAAACCTCGAAAGAAAATAGGCGTACTCTATATATTTAGAAAAATTAAGATAGATCTCTCCTTCATTCCATATTTCTTTATACTCTTGTCTTTATTTAATAACAAAAAGCATTTTCCAGAACAGCTAAAATAGGATATTGAGAAAGGACAGTGTTTTTTATTTTTACGTCGTTCTGAGGTTTTCGTTAAATTTCGTATGATTTTAGAACCTCAAAATAAAAGCGTACTTTTCTTTTTTTCTAAAAATTATATAAGATTTAAATTATAATCTAGTTTATTGTGGTTTTTTTTTTGTTTAGTTTGGTTGAGATTTAATTGAATATGTTAAATTTTATTTATCATGCACTTAATTTCTAAGGTTGTACCGTATTATCGTATTTTTATTTAGTAGATTTTCGTTAAGTGCATTAAATGCTCAATTTATCTCTGTAAAGCTTTTAATAAAACCACAAATGAGAAACAATTTTAGCAAAACGAAAGTGGAACCGGAAACAGATAAAAGTGGTGAATCGGCGCACATGCGCAGATGGCTTTTCTTTCAATTCTCCGGAAGAAATCTGTTGCTCACTACCGACTGATAAGTTGACCTCCATCCTTGATAGTGGCAGGCTCTGTTTCCTCTGATCGCCATCAGATGGCAGCACCAGTTTGATTAGCTTTGTATTCAGGCAAAAAAATGGCTTCGTTGATTTCCATGGTTCCCAGAGAAATCCGATAGCAATTTCGGAAACCTAAGTCTGGTTATAAAAATTATATTGCAGTTCATAAAACACCACAAATTGATATTCCTTCCTTCCTAGATTCGTTTTTTATTAATTTTTTATTCTTGTTAAGATAATTACGGCTGCGAGAAAAACCTAGCCTAACATTAGAAATCGTGTTAGAAGATTCGTGTTTAGTCATAAAAAAAAGATAAAACGTTAATGATACACTGTTAAAAACCACCACGAATTATGATTGTATTCTTATATTATTTAATTGAATGTTTCCGTGATTTGGAGGGTTTTATTTTAACCTCATTTTTTTTAATCACCTCACATATGTTGGTTTTCTTGACTACTCATCAGATCGTTTTCACGAAACTATCAAGGGCCTCTAAAAAAACAAACAAAACAAAAAAAAAAAAAACAAAAAAAAAACTCCATTAGTAAAAAGTAGACAAATCCTAAACAGTGTTTCTCAATTTTCGTTAGCCGTTAACTCCTTGTGCATATGTCTTCAATTTAACAAACTTGTCGAACTTTTACTTTATACATCATATTTTTTACCTTACGTATATAGTAAAGCCCCGATTTTCCGCGAATACCGCCAAAATTTTTTTTAATTACGAACCTCAAAAAAAAATACAAGCCAACAACAGGGAAAATACAATAGACCCTACAGTGCGAAGGTCGTAAATTACTGACAGCTTTATTGTGCATCGTAATCCTATAGGCCTTCTCGGATTTTGTGGATGAGTGGCAGGCTCTTGCTCTGCAGAAAGCTTTCTGCTGAACTGTACATATTTTAAAAGTTTTACACATTATGTTTTTTATACAGTAAAACATAGTTTTTAGGCTGAAATATTTTTTTTTTCATGTTTACACTTCATTTTTTGTCTTTTTTTCGGGTTCTCCGTGATTTTCACTATCCGCGGTGCCCTTGCCACCCAATTCCGCAGATAATCGGGGCTCTACTGTACATATATATACTGAATATATAAATATATCAAGTAATAAATGTATCAGTAAAATTGTATTTAGAAATATTTATATTTTATTTTTTTTAAAAATAGAACCTGTGTTCCAAATACTGGGAATTGTAGAAGCACTTGGTATAAAGCATTGGTTTCAAACTACCCGCCTTGTGTTTTATAATTAAAATTAATAAAAGTTTTGTTTCAAAAGTTCTCTTTAAATTCAGTGAAAAGTTATTGTAAATTTCTTAGAATCATGAAATGATGTTGGAAAAAAAAATCAAAAAATCATGGAAATCGGGAAAAAAAAAGTTTTGCATCCAAATAATATTTTTTTTCACTATTCGTTTTAAAAATTAATTCTTTTAAAAAAATGATTTAAATGAATTATTTTTTTATTATTATTATTATTACTACTGCTTATACATTGTGGTTTTCATTTGATCGTTTAACAAAATCCCGATAAATTCTTTATTACAGCTGCCTCAATGATTGCTTTCCATAATTACATGAAACGCCATTTTTCTTGCATATACAGTAAACTCCCGATTATCCGCGGACCTCTCCTGTTTCCAGTTTTTATTTTTTTTTATTTTTTTTAGTATACAATAAATTACGGAATTAAAAAAATTTAAATCTAGAATAAGGTAAACAATAACAGAGGCTAACAAAGTAAGTGAAGACAATTATAGACAAACAATTTAAAGACCGACCTTGTGGGCGGAGCTTAGGCCGGCAGGTTACTAAATTACGTCTTCCCGTAATAATAAAAATTTAAAAATAAATAAATAATTTAAAATAAAATAATTGTTTAATATGTATGTACTATAGTTGTATGTATTGCCATTTTAATGTAAATAAAACATGTTAAATGCATTTTTGTGTTGATTTTCGTCCTATTTCGGATAATATTTCGGAATTCGCTTATCCGTAGTTGCCGCGCCACCCCATTCCGCGGATAATCGGGAGTTTACTGTATTTTGCTTTACTATTTTCACGTGGTCATTCAATCGCTTCATCTGATAGTAAGATAACTTGTCATAACTTCTGGGTTCTGGTTACTGATTCACTGTAACTTCATTATTTGAATGTTTCAAATTTTTAGTTAATATTTCTTCTTCTTTTTTAAAAAGTATATATATATAATATATATAATTAAAAACAAACAATTACTAAAAAATTAAGAAAATACGCTTGCGATTCTAAAAAAAAACCAAACAAAGTAGGATAGCGATTAGTAAACCAATCACAATGCTTCGCAACGTCTTCTGATACGTCTATGAAAATATAATTGATATTTTTAATATTAAGCATCAACATACTCAAGACAAATAAATGTAATAATATATATATATATACATTTATTTAAAATGCAAATTTTCGAAGAGAAATCGTCTCTTCTTCTTCAAGCCTACATGAATAAGTAACGAAAAAAAAAAAAGAATTTTAATAACAAACTAAGGAAGCTTACGTAAAAAACAACATAACATAGAATATGGAAACAATTAATTTTTTTCGTTGCTTATTCATGTAGGCTTGAAGAAGAAGAAACGATTTCTCTTCAAAAATTTGCATTTTAAATAAATGTATATATATATATTTTATTACATTTATTTGTGTTGATTACGTTGATGCTTAATATTAAAACTTCTAAAAGAGAGGAAATGAGGAAGAAGTATGGTGTAAACACTTATAATTGATATTGCCTTAATTTCCATAATAATATTATAATATTATTATAAACGTGATTGCTGCGAATGCAACAGGCGGAATTGTTGCGATTATTGTGATTGTTGTGATTAACGATAATTTAATGATATTTTAATGCTACTAATGATAATTTAATGATATTTTAATGCTACTAATGATAATTTAATGATATTTTTAATGATACTTGTTCACAGATGGACAGACAAAACGGGAATATTAGTCTTCTGATACTTATTAGATCAGTTTAGAGACTAAAAGGAAGCAAATTCTGACCAATGAATGATTTCATCGTAAATCTACAAATGAAATGATTGCACAGAGTTTGAAAAAAAAATCGAGCTGTACATAGAGTAATGTAAGGATTCACAATAGTTTTCCGCATTGCAATCTAAAAACTCAAATTTCAAAATGAAACATTATGAAGAATTATAATTATATACTAGGAAAAATATCCGTGTTTCGCGCGGATTAAAAAAAAAAAAAAAAGTTGCCTTAAGTGAATGACGAAGAAATTGTAATTGTGTGATCATTTTGAAACTTCTCCAGTTGATAAAAAAGGCACATGGTAGTTTCAAATTATGTTAAACACCTGCTACGGTCGCTTCGCTCCGGAAGTCTTGCGTACGTAACGTAAAAAAAACGCTTTATTTCTTCAAAAAAAGCAAATTACATCAAGTAAACTGAAACTTAGAATTAAGAAAGATTTCATGTTTGCAATTCAAGGGTTTCGGAGATACGCATGCCCTGCAGGAAAGTTTGTTCCCCCCACCCCCGTTTACTTCCCTTAGGATCATAATATCGGAAATTCGTCGAATACGTTGGCCTGTACTACAGATTTTGACAAAGAACCATGTCAAATGTCGTGTTTCCAACTAAAGAGGTTTCAGAGATGTGCGTACCCATGAAGAATGTTTGTACCCCCCCATTTACACCCCTTAAACCGGATCCGGGTTTCCGTTGTTCATGCATTATTCTGGGATGCATGTGGACCTCCGTCCCAAATTTGGTAAATATCCCGTTCAGAAAACGGCGACGTTGTTTTAAGATGAACAAACAATCAAACAAACACTCGCGCTTAATATACGGATATTCTAAATAGGGTAGGAAAAAACTTGTTTCCTATTGTTTACGAAACCGTAACGACGCCATTATATGTTTCATTTTCGACACAAAATTCGTATCAGATATAGACTGACCGCAGACCAGAATCGTACTTTTTCCATCTTTATAAGTCAAAAGGGTGTCACTTCTGTCTGACCGACTTATTGTTTGAGCTCTAACAAGGGTAGTCCGCGAAGTGTTACTCTGAATTTGATATTGGTTTAAGGGTCACTTTATAGAATTTTCAACGCTGAGTCCGAATTTGATATTCATTTTCATCTCCGGTTAATGGTTTTCGAGATATCCGCATGGGGGCGTAAATTTATAACTTTAATTTGTTATAACTTTTTAACAAATTGAGATAGAATAAAAATTCCATTTATGTTACTTGCATACACGACTACCTTGTGTGTCAATATGAACTGAATCCGTCAACTAATTTCAAAATGGTGGACCCAAAAACCTAAATTTATGGCACTTTCAATAGAAAATAGGCTCATCCAACCCTAACTCAAAAACCGATTGATAGGTGGCAGCACAAGACAGGCAACACAGGGCAGTTACAGCAATTTGATAATAGATGGTAGCCAAATAAAACCAATAAACTTATTTAAATCTCCTTTAACCGGAAATACGAATTAAAATTAAAACATACAGAATTATAAAGAAATAAAGCCACTAGGAAAGCATCACTATAACTGAAATTTCATTAATAACTTAACTGACAAATTTACATAAATATTTTATTTTGCAAATTTTATATTTTACACTGATTAACAAAATTAATAAAAACAAAAACAGGTTCAGGTTCCCAGCTGACATCCTCAACGTTATCCCGGACAGCTACCGTAACACGAATGTCATCAAACTCCATTTTGAAATTAGTTGACGGATTCATTACATATTGACACACATGGTAGTCATGTATGCAAGTAACATAAATGCTTTGGAATTTTTATTCTATCTCCATTTGTTAAAAAGTTATAACAAATAAAAGTTATAACAAATTTACGCCCCCATGTGGATATCTCGAAAACTATTAACCGGAGATGAAAATGAATATCAAATTCGGACTCAGCGTTGAAAATTCTAGAAAGTGACCCATAAACCAATATCAAATTCAGAGTAATACTTCGTGGACTTCCCTTGTAAGAGCTAGTGACGAACGGACAGACGACAGAAACTTCTTAAGAGCTCTCCTTCTATCCGCTTCATGTACAGGGGAGATGAAAATGACAAAATAAGGGAGGAATCTTCCATCATGCACTAACACTAAAAAAAAAAAATCATCTTTTGAAATTATACAGCGCAGATGAGAACTTATCGAAATCGGATGAAAAATTAAGAATCAAACGTTTCATTTTTTTTTTTTTTAGAAATCTTTCACATCGATCAATAAATCGTAAAGAACACTTCTCTAGGATCCTACTGAATGTATTATTATTATTATTATTATATAGCGTTTAATGTAATACTGTATTAGAACTGGAATGCAATGCTATCTTCACTAAATGCCACTTGAGATCGAGTAAATATCATTTTCTTATTTAACAGTTCGCTTACTAACCGCAGCGCTACACATTTTTTCTGGTTGTGGCTTTTTTAAGTAGGTTTTCTGTATTTTCCCAATTTCTTCCATTTTTTCTGGGAATTGGTTTCACTCTGTTGTAAATACGATTATCCTCTCTTCTTGTGATTAATTAATACTAATTATGAAATAAACAGCCCCCACCCCTCTCATTTTTATTTTTCTAGTCGCGGTGCGTCGGTTGAGAAACTCTGCTTTAGAGGAAAAAAAATGAATTTTAAGTGGGGATAGGTAAGTCTGTCCGTCCGTCTGGAGGGAAAAAAGGGGAGAATCTATCATTAGATAGAAAGAAGAACGAAAAAAAGGATAAAGATAAATTTGTCCTTTATCTTTTTTCTGATATTTATGTATAATAAAAATACCTACATTTGGAAGATATTCTGTTTTTCTGAACTTGATAATTGAACTTTTCTTTCGATTTACTCTTCTTCAAGGAGAAAAGAAGTTTTAAATTCGAAAAAAAGTAACAATATAAACATTATAATGGAAAAGAAAATTTTTCTTCCTTCATGTTATTATTTCTTGTCCTTTTTCTTTACTGTTTGTCTGTCTGTCATTAGCGATTTTTTTTTCTTCTTTTTTGCGTAACACCGACAACTTTTTGCCTATATTGTACTACAGTTATGGCGTACTACAGTTTGAGAATCTCTGGATAATGCAGTCGGATATAGTTTACGCCGGAGGCCAGTCCGAAGTTCGATCTCCATTTGACGATGAGAATGAACTTCCTACTATGGTTTGATTCAGACTACTCCGACCCCTAGGCAAATGCCTTACTCATCAGCCCTCTCTTTGACATTAGAAAACAGAGGAAAAGAAAATGCTTTTTTTATTTTTTTAATTATTTTAAGAAATAAAATGGCATCATAAAATAATATCTGTATCTATTTATATTGAATATTGACGTCATATTTACCATCCTGAAATCTATCAATAAACGAGGTTCTCTTAACGTGATAGTTTCTTATCTCTACCTGTGACCTTTTCCTCTGTCTGATTAGTTACTGATCTTTTATTGACTTGTCTCTTAAATGGAACCGCGGCTTCCCTTTGCCGCCTTTAATAAACCACCAATAATAAATTTTCTTTTCCAAACAGAGACAAGTTATCCAATAACTAAAACAAATAGAACTTTTGCCTCATGGTGTTCCTGAACTTTCTTTTTAATTAAATTACAAGCTTATATTAAAACGAAAATAACTTAAAGCGAACTTTTCTTAACCAAAATATAGATATTACTTTGATTTTTTTTTTTTTGGATGAAAGTAATAAAAATATTTTTACTTTAGAACAGTTGTCAGCCTATTGGTTAATATCTGCTGAATTCTTCATTTGCTATAACTTGATTCAATCGCATTCACGTTTAAATCGCATTCACGTACGTTTAAAACCTGTAACTTTAATCAAATCGAAGCACGCGCAAATTTAAAGTGAATTATACAGCACGTAGTTGGAGTTAAGAACGAAATTCTTTAATTGCCGTCAGTGAGAGTTAATTTCTCCTTCTTATTTTTATGAGCATTTTTGTAACATTCACTGCTTCAAAAGTTGTTGCGAGGAAACAGACCCACACACACCCACGATATTTTATATAATTTTAAAATTATAACTTAAAAGAAAGTGTGTTGCGAGAAAAAAAAATCATGTTTTTTTGGATTTGTTTTATCTTCATATAGTGAGAAATAAAGAAAGAGTTTTCATGTTTGCCTGTACTGACCTATTTTCGTAATCTATTAAAAAAAAACACTGAAGTACAAATCTAACGATTATTAAATTTAGAAATCTTATTTTGTATGTATGAAGGATATCATATGGTCTTCATAAAACACAATGATGATTCCACGCTTCTAATCCCGTGCTGCAAAAGCTCCATACGTTCTGTGGACTGTCGTCACACTGTCCCGAGCTAACTCTGTGTGATTTCCGTTTCTTCAGATAAATAGAGGAGCTACGTATTAGAGATGTACGACGATCTGCAGTACTCTGGACTGACTGCAATGATTAATAAAGGTATTCATTTAGACGCCATAATGAAATCTTAGAATCATAATGGAAAATACCGCCTGCTACTTCAGTGAAAATGATGTGTACAATATATATTTAAGTACAAACAAAGGAGAGAAATAATAAATAAAAAGGCCAACACACTTGACTAGTTTTAAAAAAACATTTAACACATTAAAAATTACATAGGACACAACCGGTTTCGCCTCCTTTATGAGGCTTTGAGTGACAAAGATATTCGAATACATGGGTATTTAAGGTCTTTTAAAGTCCCTTGGAATCATGGGAGGATGGGTGGTGCCATCTATCGGGAAGATGGGTGGTACAAACAAAGGACTTGACATAAAAGATAGTTTGTTATCGAATCAAATTTTGCTCTATTTTAAACTTTCTCAAATACTGACGAACGCTGTATTCATGGCCTACTGACTCGACTGTTTGAAGCTGGGTTTCGAATCCCAGAGCCGGCATGGATGTTTCCCTTTCTTTCCTGTGTTTGTCTGTATTTTCTTCTCTTTTCTTTCTTCCTTTCGCCATTGATATATTCTATGGCCTACACAGTAGACCTGAATGCCAGTGCTTGTAACAGTGCCAGGGCCCTTTCAAATCAAAACAAACCAAAACAAATCCTCCACCTACACTACAACCTCGTTTATCCGGCCCTCGTTGATCTGGATCTCCGGATAATCCGGATCAGATTTGTAGACATTTTTTTTTTCTTTAATGTTCACATAGATAATAATTTTAGCTATGATAACAAGAACATAACTATAAGTACGCCAAACATTCGCTTTTTATTTTGATTAAATGTACAGCTCTTCCATAGATTGTACCATAAATTATGATAATAAAATGCTTTTTGTCGAGTTTAAGAAAGCTTTACTAGAGTGTCACAGAGCGTTGAAACTACAAAACATAGTTTTTTATCGTATTAAACAGTAAGTCTGTTTATTTAAAGATTTGTTTTGCTTATTACCCATATTATCCGGATTATCCGGATTGCCTTTGGTCCAGTTAGTCCGGATAAACGAGGTTGTAGTGTGTATCTTTTTTTTTTTATTATTCATATTATTTTTTTTTTAACTTTTGCATATATCTTTTGTTTTTTTAACTTTACCAGCTTGTTCCTCATTCATAATAGACCTGGAGTTCTAATTAATCTCAAGAGGAAGCTTCTCGCAATATTCTCGTCCATGGGGTTTTAGTTCTTCCAAATTCCTCAATTAACTCCTGCATTAAGAAAAGACCAAAATTCGATGTCTCTTTCCAAAATCACCACAGAGGCCAGATTGTCTGTCTTTTTCCGATATTAGTAATTTGATCTTTTTCTTATCATTAGCTTTTTTTTATCTGAAATCTTCCATTAAAACAGCTGGAAAAAATCTGTCTTCGTCGTGGATCTGATTTAATCCGTTCCGATTTCCAGCAGCTGTTTTGGCCATGATCTGACACAGAAATATCAGATCCCAAAGCAATTTATCACAGCAGTTATCTCTGTAACAAAAATCACCGTTTAAAATCCTCTCTTTATTTCAATGGATTCGCAATGAAATGACAAAATGCTTCAAAACAATTGTTAAAAAACAAAACTCAGCAGAAACTCCCTAAAAGAAATTTCCTTAAAATTGTGCAGTATAAAAAATTCTATGGAAAAAACGAAGCAAAGCTGCGAAACACAAAATTACCTAATCTTAATTATTCTGTTTATTTTTAATTTTTGTATCTAGTGAATATTAAAAAAAAAGTACTGCGTTTCCATTTTCTGCAAAAATAAATAAATAAATAAATAAATAAATAATGAAAACCCGCAAAGACTAAAATTAGTCGAAATCATATCAAAACACGCGCACGCGGATTACTAAAGGGATTAATATGCGTCGTTAAATACTAACAGAAATTTACTAACTAAGTAAATGATTTATTTAATGGAAAATTTATTTAATGATTCGAGTCTATCACATTCGTTCTTAGCGTGGTCAATTCAGTACAGATAGACAGTTGCACAAGTTTGCCCATTTACCATTACTTTCCTGACCTGGTCAACGGCCACCTAAAATCGGTAGCGGCCTGGATCGGAAGTAGGATGTTTTCTCTGAATTTCTAAGTCACAGGGAGACCAATGAGCTCCGACTCTCAGTTTGGGCGTTTTAGACAAATGCACAGACAGCAATTTCAGTGTTTAGTTTTGAGGATATCCAAATGTGATTTGTGAATCCTCAAATTACATTTGGATATCCTCAAAACTTGAAAGAATCCTTCCAGTGACATATTATAAGCAGGGGTTTTGTTACTTATTCGTGTGGGAGTTTTCAGATTAAGTAATTTTCAAGGAAAAAAGAAAAGGAAATGTCTTCGAGAGAAGATTCTAACTTACTTTGAAAAGAGTAATTCGTTGAGTGACCCCTAATTATTCACATAAAAAAATTAACTTGAGAAATTTGTTTTGCTTAAACTGAAAAAAAGTTATTTAGTTTTCCCTGAAAGTGATCCACCAATTAAAATACCATGAACCAGTAATCAGTTGTAGTTTCACACAATGACTGGAACGCTGATTATCAAAAAGATTAAAGATGTAGACGTTTTTTGTTTATAGCCTCGCATTGGGGCCCTTTTGAAATAGAGGGACATCGCAAATCCATGCGCCTAGAATTTAAAACAAACTTTTTAACTACTACTAAAGAGCAGAAAATCCATTCAGTGTATCTCTTTGTAGTCTAAATTCATGTAATCTTTTGAACCTTTGAATTATTTTCTTGAAGTTTGGCCTGAATATATGAGTGATCATATCTTAATTTTATCTTTTGAATTTTGATTCATGTGGAATCTTCTCGAGAAATTTGCGCTTGAAAGGGAGGACAATTCACATAGAAAAGCATTGGAGGCAAATGAATGGATAGTCATCCTTTTATTAATCTATTGAACGTGACTACAGTTAATTAGATGTAAACATTTTAAGCAAATATTTTGATTTAAAAAAAACAAAAAAAACAAATAATTATATTCAGTGGAGAATACAATTCTAAATACACGAGTATTTCTTTATTATACTGTTTTTTTCTTTAAAAAAAAAAAAGCGACATTATAAAGAAAGTAGATTTGAAGTTCTTCAAGGAATTGTTGTTGAGGCTGAAATAGTATAACTACTCTTACAGTGACACCCTGCTCTTTATGAACAGAGAAAAAAAGGGAATAAGTAATGTTTGAAAGAACTGTTATTTTTAATGAATATTATTTGGCGCCAAAGTTGAAGAATGGCATTAATTTCCGCTTCCGTTTTCCGTTAACCGAATGCTTAAAGATGTTGGCAAGACATTTTGCAAAAAAAGTGCTCACTTCGAAATAACATAACATAAAGTTTTTTTTTGTATTTAAAAGCATTTTTTGTATTACATTAGAACATTAAAATTATCAGATTCATTTTGTCGTTCAATTGGATTTCATAGAATGATAAAGGAAGCCATCGAAGTTTCACCCTTCGAGTCTATATTGTTGCAAAAATCATAAATATGAAATTAATTTATGAAGTCAGACTAATGCCAAATAAAATATATATGAATGGAGAGAAATCGCCAACCGGACAATAAATATGCCTTCGCCCATAGAGCCAACATCAACGAGAATTCTGTACAATTGTTTCATCCTTATTGGGGAATCA
>JAFIDM010014012.1:63160225-63179407 GCA_023159025.1 Thereuonema tuberculata
TGATTCCCCAATAAGGATGAAACAATTGTACAGAATTCTCATTGATGTTGGCTCTATGGGCGAAGGCATATTTATTGTCCGGTTGGCGACTTCTCTCCATTTATAAATGATTACGGACGTTTAACTTGCTTTCTAAAATATATATGTTAACCTTAATTGCTAGTTTTCGTGATCTTTATAATACTTACTGTAATGGAAAATAATGTAATATTACATTAATCGATTTTGTAATTGTAAACTTCAAATTACGAGTTAGTTAAATGTGTTATTTCTTTTAAAAAAATACTTATGTTTGTTTTGTTTTTTTTTTTAAAGTTTTTGCAGTTAATGTGACTTATTTCATTGCTTAATTTTCGCTTATGGTATTTAATAAATACCATAATAAAATTAGAGAGACTTTTCTTTTTTTTCTTTTCTGTTCAGCTTTAATCACTGCTGCAAAAGCTCATTAAATACAAAAGCATATCTTCTTCTGTTTATTTAAATGTCTTCCTGTATTAAGACAATATGGTTTTGTGTCATTGACCTACATTCAGTTAAAAACAAAAAGAAAAAGCAACCGTGTTATCGTAGCAGGTAGAGAGCGACCGGATGTTTTGCATCGTCTCCATCTTGGACTGGAGCAGATGTGTCGAAGCAGATGGTGGGTCTTCCTCACCTGGACACCACTGCGGCTGCTGCCTTGCTACAGGTCCGCCAGCTGGACGCGAACGGCACAACCTTGTCACTGCCAGAACCACCATCGCCCATGAGGGTCTCCAGATGGACGAATCCACCTTACACGGGGAGTGGGGCAGAGGCAGGGAGCCCGTGGCTACTGGTCTTAGGTCATTACGAGACAAGATATTGTTTCAGTAAATTCTTACGGAAAATATGAGAATGAGATTCAATTGATTTCGCTTTGTTATTGACAAATTGTTCTTTATAACAAGTAGTCATTGTTGTTCCTGAAATAACTTAAACAAATAAGATTAAATTAACAAGTTCCCCGAAAGAACTTGAAACCTTCTTTCCTTATAATGTTGCCAGTATTTCTTTTTCTTTTCTAAAATACATTCTCCGTGTATTTGTATATATTACAGTTTCTGTTGAATACAAACATTATTTTGCAACTTCCCGTTTGCTTAAATTTAGTTACATCAGAAAATACTTGGTTAAATTGCTAGTGAAATTGAATTCCATTCAACAAAGCACTGCACTTTTTTATTGAAAATGCTTTGCTAGATTTTGCTTGATTTTTTTCGGTTGTAATGCTGTTGTAGGGAGATATTTTTCATCTTCACACACAAATTTCTCGAAACGACTTAATATGGAAATATTTTTCAAATCGTCTTCTGTCCATTAATATGCATGCTAAATATTAAGAAGATCCTTTTATTGTTTAAAAATTGTTAGAAAGAGACGACACAAATATAAACGAAATTTACGATTTAGGAAAGTTAACAGTTTACATTTTTAAGACTAAAAATTAAAAAAAGAAAACTTTTATTATTTTTAATGTTAAGAAAGTAACATGAAGTATTTTATTTTTATTACAGCTTTCCTTAATTAAGTATAATGGACAATTTTAACCAGTTATACTTATTATTAGCTTCTTCATCCTTATTAGTCTTTACTGGGATGACCAGTGTCCTTACGTAAGTGTAGCCAATGCAGGAGATAGAGGATCATGCGATCATCACATAAATCAATCTGACCTAGAAAATAAATACCTAGAGCAGTCTGGAATCAGACCATTAAAACCATCAGATTTTGCAGTAATTTTTTTTTTTTTTGTAGATTTTTAGAATTAAACACGTAATTGTTTTAAGAATGGCAGTAAAAAGAAAACCTCGACTAACAAAATTTTATGAAAATTAAGAGTAAGTCTGCGTTATGCCGCTGGATAAATGTTAAATTCTACATCACATGTGATTTGTAAGCAAAAAAAGCAATAACGTTACCGTTAAAAAGTGTTTTGCATAGTAGTATCTGGAATTATCCTACAGCAGCCTTCCCAGTCAGATGTATTAAAAAAAAAAAAAAAATATGAGGCGCAATCTGAAAAATAATTGTGTAAAAGATGAAGTTATAAAAGAAAAACTCAATTCTGATATTAAATTTAGGGTTTAAAACGTAGGGTTTAAAGGAGGGATTTGTAAAAAATCAGAGAAATATTTACAAAAGTCTCTACAATTTATAAAGAAATTTTCAAGTTTCAATAAGACACGAGGGAAAAAACACAAAAAGCCTCTCATTTTTAGTCGTTTGTTAAATAACGAATTTCATCTTAATTTTAATTTTCAGAACCAATTTTGTTTTTAATTCTTAATTATAGAATTATTTTCCCAAAATATGAATTGACTTTACCGCATACTAAATAAAAAAATAAATAAATAATTGAACTGAGGATCACCTTGATGTATTCCGTAGGTCGAAACTATCATTTTTTATGATTAGTATGTTTATATGTTTTTTTGTGTTTTTTATTTCAGTTTTAATAGTTCTTAAATAGAACATGTTTTCAACGTTTGCAATATTTTATAAATATTATTAAGGTGTTTGATAAGCATTCATTCCCACACGTTAAAGTTGAATTTACGATAATAATAACAATAGTAATAAACTACCGTATTAAACCGTATAAAGAGAGAGAGAGAGCCGTAATGAGGATTTTTTCCCCCATCTCTCTTTGAGTAGTGTTAGTAAATTAAAAAAGATAAAAACATTTACTTCTGATTTTTCTAATTCGTAATTCTTATTAAAATCTTCTTCGTATTTAGTTATTTGCTAATATTTATTTATTTACTGATTTGTTAGACGCCTTGAACTCAGTGCTGCAATTGATTTTCGTAACTGATTTTCTGCGAAAATTTTTTATTTTTCATTTTTTTTCCTAGCCTTATTCTTTGTAACTAAGAATATAATGAATTTCTATCATTACTGAAAAGCTCCCCCCAAAATCAAAAGATGTAGTCCTTAATAAGTTTTATTTTTTCCCTTAATTAATACAAAAGCAATTCTTTTCAACATCTATTAGAATTCACTAAGTATTATCTGAAATCTTCATTTGAGGATGCTCGGGTCTACAACTAATGCTGGTTATACAATTCAAATTCATACAGTTTTATATTTAACTGCCAACTTGCATTGATTGTATCCACAAATATAAAACATCGCTGTCGTAAACTTCCGGAAAATTAATAAATTGAAATTATTTCTTTATAATTTCAAACCATTATTAGTTTAAAAGTAAATTTCATTAGAACTACCAGACAAAGAAAAAACTTCTGAGGTAAGATATGAGGCAGCAGGGTTTTTAGATCTGTGGCTTTCTTGGTCTCTGGTAATTTTTGAGCTTATTTTTATAACAGAATTCCTATGAATTTTCTTATCGTGTGTTCTGTTGTCTTTTACAGTTTCTTATATCTGACCGTCATTAAGTATTATCAAGATACTTTTTTCGAGGGGTTGAAATCCATTGGTATTCCACCGAAACCCGGTAGCATGGACGGATTGTGCCAAAGATTTCACGGATTAACAGGGGAACACGTCGCATGAGGCAACCACAAGCGACTTCCTGGCCATCTGGACGCTGCAGCACCAGTTGCTGACCCCTGAGGTCAGCTCAGGGACCGTCCCAAGAAAGCAGCTGGCACGTGCCTCCTCCTCGCCGGCTGCTTCCAGTTTTCTCGCTTCGAGAAATCGATTTCTGGAGAAGAAATGATTAGAAGGAAAAGGGATAAGAATAAAATCCATCTGCAAGAAGTGGGTTTGGTCAGTGTCTTGTAATTGATAGTTGCTGTTACACCCTTCGGGAAAACACAGGAAACCAAGAGGTGCTTTATAAATAGATATGTTATATGTTGTAAACAGGAAAAGATGGAAGATAAATGAAGAAGGTACGTGTGGTGTAGGCCACAACTAAAACCAAAAGTGAAAAAAGTATAGTAATAACAGTACAGTTCCTGTTTCTAACCACCTATCATTAATGACTCAGGAAATTTAACAGCGCGTTTAACATTTGTTAAGCAATTACCAATATTAACCAATAAGAAGTCGCTATTGATCGAAAAAGCATAAAATGACTGTTTCTGATATCGCCTAGTAAACACTAGATTTTATTTATTGGTTCTTACGTTTAAGATAAATACGTGGAAGTTATAATAAAACATATATACATTTGCTAAATCATAAATTTCTTTAATATAAAGAAAAAGAAGGTGGAGAATTTGTTCTTTGAAACAAGGTTTCATCAACTTCGAAAGTTGTTATTGTGAGTACATTTTGTCTTCGTTCATTTAAAGTAATTATAAACATGTACTGTTTCATTTTAACGTATTTCTTTTAATATCGGTAATATTTCGCGGAACTACATCATTCCGCTTTTTCAAACCATTTTCTAACAATAACATTGAATTACTTTCTTCCAATACTTGCCTTAATACTGATACAATCATGCATAATATTGATATACTGTCATGTCATTATTATAAATAATCGTATATTATTTCTAATAAACAAAATAACATTAACATAATCAAGTATTATACCATCATTATTAATCTGATATAATTGTATATTATTTAAAGTTCACTGTCTTTGTTGGTATATTCTCTTTATTGAAATTTTTCTCTCTGATTTCTGACTAAGTCTTGGAAAAATGATAAAGTGTTCTGGTTTACCATATATCCTCTGTCTTTGTTCATACATTTAAAAGTCTTGATGACACTCGCTTCTATTACATATCTCCTGTATTCGGAATGATTTAGTTCCGCGAAATATTACCGATATTAAAAGAAATACGTTAAAGTGATGTGTTTTTTTTTACATTATTTTAGAATGTACTGTTTCATATTTAAATGATGACTTGTAAGGTGTAGATACAGAAAGATGAAGGGACTTCTTCTGAGAAATGATATCTCGTTGCCAATATTTGATAGCGAGTTGTTGTTGTTCTTCGCTGTCAATATTTATTTATTTAATTAAGTTCCATATCTGTTGTTTTGGTTTCAGAATAATTGATGATCAAAATTAAATACGAATAATTTATGTTCTTTCTTTTTGATCCTCTTTCCAATGAAAACTGTAGAATTCTTGTCTTTAATATATTTCTGTTTTGTACATGTATTTGAGTATTTTATTTTTTCCTGGATTTTCAGTGTATGACATGCTTGGAAACATATTTTTTTAGAAGATTTGTGTGAGTATATAGTAAATAATCTCGATTTGAAGAAAGTTGCCTCAAGGGACATTTTTAAGGAATTTTATCGAATTAAGTCTGAATTTTTACGGAAAAAACTATTTAAGTTCTATTTAGCCTGCTTTCCTAAGGAAAACGAAGCTCATTGAATCTTTTCTCTCCTTCCAACCTATAAACCGGTGATTGAATCTTCATGAAACTTGCTGTTTACATTTACAGAAAAATGCGTGATGTAATTTTTGTATTTAAAAAAAAATCCTTTCATCTTCTGGTCGAGAAATTAGAGGATCCTAAAAATTCCCATAGGAAATAATAGAAATGGAGTTCCTGGGCAAATATAGGAAGGGGCGGGGGAGGTAAATCTCCAAATGTGTAGAACATAATCAAAGACATGTATTCATTACGTAAATAGAAGCCTGAAGAAGCAGAGTAACCACTCTGCGAAACGTTGTATTTGTAATGAAGAGAGGTGGAAGAAATAAACGTTCAAAATGTGTAGATTAGCCATATTTACTTTCCTTCTTCTTTTTTTTTTTTGGTTGTTGCTGATCATTTCCAACTTGGCCTCCCCTTCTCCCCCCTCGAAACAAAATCCTACGCACGCCCCCGATCGATTCAGTGAATTTGTATTGATATCTAACAATATACATTACTTTAACCAATCATTAACACAAGCTTTGAGTTGACTAAAATTAGTTGATTCAGATAATTTAACGCAAATTTAAATATTTGACAGAGTAGACAAATTTGTATTTGTTGTGTTCAATATACGGACCGACCATATTTAATTTCATAACGTTTGAAGAAAGTTATACTTTAAATTATTTGAGGAATATCTTGTTTTTAATGAAAAATGTATTTTTTCCCCAAGGTACTTTTCAATTGCAATATTCTATTTTTGGAAAGAGCGAAACAAATAATGTATGTAATTCCAAATTTAATCATAGTTACACATTACAATTTCGTACTATAATCTCTCATTGAAATTAAAGGAATTTCCAAATGGTGGGAAATTAATTATTTCGAAAATCCTTTTGGAAACTTAGGTAAAAGTAAATTCTTGAACTTTGAATATAAAACGTTAAACGCTTTCTTTGAAAATTTTAACTTTTGTATTTTTACACTAAAAAAAAAAAAAAAAAAAAAAAAAACTTTTTTTAATTCTGTACGACATTAAGATCACTATCAATGTGGATTAAAAATAAAATTAAAAAAAAAAGAAATGAAATAGGACAAGGTCCTTTGAAAACTAGTTCCACTTGTGAATGGGGTGCTCGTAGATCCCCTCTCTTTATTCTTACCAATACTTTCTTATACCCCTTCTTTTGTAGTTCCTATACAGGTTGGTGGATTGATAAGAAGCAAGTCCAGCTGGGCCGTGAGGGATCCCATTTTTTTTTCTTCTGTGGGTGGTGAGGTGAAATGAAGCGCAGTGGGTAAAGCGAGCAGTCCTTTGGCACGTGCCAGCTGCTGTATTGCCTTTGGGCAGGGCACGTGCCAGCTGTCTAGGTGTCCACCTTAAGGAAAGGTGGCAGATGCCTGTCTTAAGTTCTCGATTGATGCATAATATGGAGACCTAAGGAAGTGGGGGAAGGCAACGATCCCCAAGACATGTCCTCCTATTAAAAATGGTCACGAACGTCCGCGTTTGGTTTCCAGTTTCGTGTTCCTACTTCGTTCTTTAGTGTCTCTATAATCAGCCACGCTCATGTCTGTTCTTACAGCCTAAGTTTACTATTTAGGGGTAAGAGAAGGTCAAGAATCCAAAAAGAATATTATCTATACAACAGTACTATAATAAAAGCAGTATTCAAACTGCATTAAGTGTATTTCAGATGAAGTTGAAACTATATGAATTGTTTTTTAGTATTTCTGTAATTGACTGAGCAAACGATGTATATTTAAATAGGTATTTTTTTTTTGTATATTTCATTAAATTATCATTAGGAACAATCACATCAATTGCGTCTTTTGCATGCGCAACAATCGCATTTATAATACAGCTCTCAAACAATCACTACAATCACAACAATTGCGCCTTTTGCAATCGCAACAATCACATTTATAGTAATAAGGAAATTAAAGAAATATCAATTGTAATGTCTTATACGTATCAGAACCGGTGGAAAGCATTGTGATTGGTTTACTAATCGCTGTCACTACCTTGTTTTATTGGGAATTTTGTCAAAATTCCCAATTTATTTTCTGCAAGAGCCACGCAGAAAAAAAAATTGCCCAAAAATAGATCTTGTTTATAGATATGCGTATCAGTGAGTTATTCTAAGTGGATGATAATAATCTATTGAAGAAAAAACGGGGGTGGAAACATATAACTTTAAAGAGCATAACATTATGTTTGAAAATAAATTAGAAATTCAATAGATTTGACAAAATATTGTTATTAGGGGATGCAACCAATTAGATATAAAAAAACCAAATCCATAACTTTTATTATCGATTTTTTTTTAATGAAGTGAAATAGAAATAATGAATGCTACCTTTACTTCTTACGAATTTTGAAGGTTGGGCTGATCATTTCATTAAAAAACAAACACTACCATTTCAATAGTATTAGTTGATTTGTATCCAGTGAATTTTCGTTGAGGGTTTCTTTCTCTTTATCTTCTTTGTTGTGATCTTTTCTATTCAGATTCGGAAAAAGTGAATAATTTTCATTTGGACATCTAATACTTTGGGAACAGCATTCATCATCTTTGCTGTAAGATCGCTTAAAAGTTAATCTATAAGCCACCTCCGCCTTTCTTCATTATAATGAGAACCTTCTAAATTGGAGAAGTTGTCCGCTCTTATGTCGTGTTTTCACGATCTTCCTCGGGCTTCTGCGACTATCGCTGCTAAGTCATAGCAGTCATACAGTATTTTTGGATAAATATATCTAAGAAATACGGTATAAGAGAGAGAGATTATTTAACTTTCGCACGCATTTGGTTAATGATATAAAGCGCATTATTCAGCGACCAAAAAGCATTGGCGAGCTTAAAAAAACAAAATATAACCAAAAAAAAAAGAAAAAAAGAGTAAGGTTCCGCATTTCGACGATTTCCGGTTTTCGACTAAGTGGTTCCCCGACGAAGCGGAAGACATTAAGTTTCGAATTTCCATTTCTAGATTTTTGTGTTTCTAAGAGAAGTGAGATTCTCCTAAGAAACCCACTGATTATTATTTGTATGTGTAAAAGTTTCCTCCTCTCCAAGATCTATTACACACAGACACATTGATTTCATTAGCTTTTGAACGGAAATCCTGGCGTCTTCATGGATAGGAATTTTTTTTTTTATTATTAATTTTTTTTTGTGTGTCTGTCAAGAAATTTGCGCATGAAGATAATAAAAATCATAAGTAGTTCAACAATGCAACCAACAATGCTAACAATGAATATTAATTGATGTTAGCTGCGCGCGCTTTGATGCTATTTAAGTTAACTGAGTTCAGAAAATTGAGTGTTTAGGAATTTACATAATTTTCAACTGATGACAAATTTGAAATTTCGATTTGTATTCAACAGTTTTTACAAATACAAAGAAATTTCTCTTTGTTTTCTTTTTTTTGTTTTTGTTTTTTTACGATTTAAAAGCCGCAAAGGAATGACAAAAACATAAAATTTTACGAAATAGCCATTCACTTCTTTGACGAAGAACTTATTGTTAACATATGACTTTTCTTCTTTCGAATTTGGCCAACAAGGGACACGTAAAATAACCTCATGATTTTCTTCCTTCATTCATTCTTTTGTTTTATATTAATAACGGAAATATATTTCTTAAAACAAAAAAAAAAATCTAGCTTTATCGAGAGATTTACAAAAATCTGATTAGGTTTTTATCAATCCTATCTGACAAAAATGTTTTGACCGGAAATGATTAATTTAATTTCTTTAATAATTTTCACTTTCTGTAAAAAAGATACGGAACTTTATGTAGGTCATCTAGGAAATTGAATATCGTCGGAGCAGCTGTTAGTTTTCTTGTTTGTTGGGGAACAGGTTGTCCAGGTGAGACAGCCTTGGCCCTAGTGTCGTACAATACTAAGAACAGTGGGTCATCACAGAACCTCATTTCCTCGAATTGCAGAAATAATCTTCGTAAATACAAATCTTGCAAAATTAAAAACCAAAAATCACTTTATTGACTTGTAAATACACATCATTCATTTGTAAATTTAGGTCAAACAGCGTAATTTGTAAAAGTAGAAAAATTTCCGAATTGTGAGACTAATTGTGACTAGAATCTCAGTAATGGAAAATGTAGAACTTTCAGCCAACTTTCGTAAGAAAGAGAGAAACTTGAAAACGTCTTTGTACGTTCAATTCTATTTGACAGTTTTTCCTTGGGTGGGGGGGGGGGGGTTCCTTATTGAGAAATTTGCGCGTGAAAATGACAAATTTCTCGCTAGAAAAACGTTAGAAATGAAATAACGAATTTCTATCGATGTCAAATAATACATATTAAACTATTTAGTAATCCATTATCATTTGCGCCTGCTTTGATATGTGTAGAATTAATCGGATTTACGGAGCTTGCAATTTATTTATTTATATATTTCCTTATTTATTTATTAAGAAACTGAAATTAAATCTATATGCTTATTGTTTGAATGAAGAAGATATAATTTAAAAAGATATCTTTCATTTGTATTGTTTGGACGACAAAAAAAAAAAAATATTAAATATCGTTTTTTTTGCGAGAAACAAAATGAAATTAAAACAAATTCCCAAAATTAAATAACAAAAACTAACCTCAATTGATGTTTGTATTTTTAATATTAATAAAGAAACCTCTGAATACAAACGGAGTGAAGGGTTTACTTGATTACTCCAGGCTATTAATTTCTAAAATAAGTAAATAAATGAAAACTAGGCCATCTCCCGTGTACACGCGCTTGTTTTTCTATATCACGTAGATTTGGTTAAGTAAGAATATTATATTTAAAATACTGCAACGTTTCGGCAATGATAGTTTTAATTGTCATTTTCGAATTACAAATAAATAGACGGATCGGAAATAAATAAACAATTTTGAGATTCAGAAAACAGGTTGAACACATTCCTTATTTATTGGGGCGAATGGGAAGGACACATAAGTCAAAAAAACAAAATAAAGTGAGTTGAAGTCCCGGTGGCCTAATGTATAAGACGGATCAGGAGGTTGGAGGTTCGATTCCCGTCGTTTCATTGTAAAAATTACTTATATTTTCCATTCTCACAGGAAATTGCGCCGGACAGAGAAATAAGACATTTTAGTGCTGTGGATTATCTATGAAATTGGTCTACGAACGTTTTGATTTGCCAAGTTTACATCTTTAATAATACTATAAATAAATAATACTATTCAATAATACAGTAGACTCTCGATATCTCGAACTTCGATATCTCGAAAACCTTGATATGACGAAAAATTATTTTCCCCTTGATATTATATATTCATCAAATGTTAATTTTAATTCTTATGTCGAAGGTTTTTCCGGAAATGGATTTTTCCGGAAAAATCGCCGTTCAGTTGTGTCGAAGCAAATAGAGATATTTTTCCAAGAATCTCTCACTTTTTTAAGAAATTCTAGCAATTTAAGTTCATTGTATTTTACTAATTCCTTTCAATTTAATGTAATTATTTTCGACTTCTTTTAAAAATTAAAATTATCATTGCTGTATTTAGACTTATTGTTAACTATCATTACATATTTATACTTATTCTCATCTTTCAAGACTGTAATTTTTAGAATATTATTCCGTATCTTGTGTTTTTACGTGAACTTTTACGTTTTGATTATGACCTTGTTATCTCGAATTTTTTTTTAGCGTCCCTTCGACTTCGAGATATCGAGAGTATACTGTACTAAACGTTTGATTTGATTTGTTGGATGTTTTGATTTGTGGACGCGTTTAATAAAGGCTGATCGAAGGGTGCATTCATTTACACCTTAGCTATTTCATTAGAAGAAGCATATTTTGATGATCAAACACTTTTTAACTGACCACTGTTTAGAGTTGTTTATTTTTTTAATTCTTATTTTTTAATGCTCTTTATTTCCTGAGCACGATCCAAGCGCATTTATCTTGCACTGAATAGGATCTTGTGGAAGATGTTTTGGTGTAGAAAAACTTGGCTCACGAGGCCAGGTGGTGTGATGTTAAATGCCAGCACAGTGTTCTCTGAGAGGGAAGGGTGAACGACGCAGCTTCCGGATGAACAGCAACAAGGGACCGTCTCTTCGTCACCTGTCACCATTTGGTGTCAGATGAAAGACATCCTTTTAAAGGGCATGGCACGTGCCAATAGGGCAAGTCCACCAAATGAAAGGCCTCGAAGAGTCCATTCATTAGCTACCAAATAGGGATGCGGGTTCTAAATAGTAGATTTCATCTCAACTCTAAATTTAAACTTTCTAATAGACATGAATTTGATCAATGAAATGTATAATAATATTACAAAATAATTACATCTCTCCTTGGGATATTTTTCAAGGAGAAAACTTTTTATTTAAATATTGATGAATAATGTCTAGATTTTCATAATGTATCATTTTTTTATTCCGGTTCTTTATTTTCATTTTAAAATTCATATAAAATATTCTCCAGTTAATTTGTAAAAGAATAGTGTTTTATTTCGTATATGAATTCATAGTTTGACCTTTAGACAAATTTTGGACCAAAGAGGAGAATAGTTGGTCTAGATTTTAGGGATAATTTTTCATTTGGAGTATTTTAATGACACGCAAATCTGGGCCTTTTTTTTTTGATTGGATGTAAGTCGTGTTTATGTGTGTGTGTTTCATTTTTTCTTTCTTTTTAGATCGTAGTTTGTGAAATTTTGGAACAACGTTACTTTTTGGTGTTAGATGATGCCAGTCTATGTTGTAGAAGTCTTACAAAATTCATTAGAAAATTCCTCTGATTTTTTTACTTATTTCTGTGAAGGATATTTACCTCTTCCCCCCAAAACACATCAAACTCAACACTAGCATTACTATCACAAGTTAGCAATCCGACAATACCACTAATGATGTCCTTTCAACCAACAGAAACATGTAACATCGCATCGTAAAATTGTTCTCAGTTGTTAGTTTATGGAATATCTAAGAATAATAACTTATAATAATACGGATCCTGTTGACAACTATGAGAAATGTTGGATTTTAAAGAGAAAAAAAAAAAGATATTGAACATCCCTGATTGAAGAAAAACGGAAGTGCAACAAACGCTTTCTTCTTCGATTTTGATGTCTTCGACTGTTAACATAACTAAGAAAGAATAAAAATCAGAGAAATTAGTTTAAAATTTAAAAAAAAAATTGAATTAAACTTTTTGCTTTTCAAAAAGAAATTAAAAAAAAAAAATGCGCTATAATTGTGTTGGAAAATTTTCAGGCGTATTTACTAACTTTTTAAAAACATTAAAGTCTAAATTAAAAATCTGTAGCTCTTAATACACAAGAAAATATCGCACTTGACAAACAGAACCGTTAAAATGCAGCCAACAATATAGACTTTAATGTTTTCAATATTATTATTAAACTCCAATGTATAAGTGTGTAATTTTTCTCATTGTCAGAAATAAATTTTCATTGAAATTTACTGATAATTTAAATAATAGTAAATAATATTGAGTTAATATTTTTTTCATTACTACTTAAAATAAAAATGATTTATTTCTTAACCCTTTTCGTATCGGACTCAACTGTGGAATCATAGAAAAATAAACATTAAAAGAAAATCCACTTTTTCCCAGTAATATCTCTTTGCACCCAGTGCTTAAAGTGCTATAAATTTTATTTCCTTATCGCTTTATTATCTGTTATAACAGCTATTTCAAACTCTGCAGGCGGAGAATAAATTACATCAAGGAATTGATTTGTTGTAACAAACGCATGAATGTGTTCAATCGGTCAGTCCTACATCGATTTTTTTCCCCAGCACTTGGATGCGCGGATAAAAAGGAATAAGTCACTGAAACTAAAAGTCGAGAAAAAGACAAGATAATTCAAAGTTTTGGTTAATTTTACCCATTTATCAAAATTTGTCGTTGACTAGATTTTCACAATTCATCAAAACTAGTTCACGGAAGTAAAACAAACACTACATTTTGAAATATCGTGAATTTTTCAAAAATACAAGATTGAAAAAGATGTTCTAAGCTCATTTTTTTTTAGAAGGAATAAAATGCATAAACCCTGCTGCTATGGCAATTATATAGCGCTGACCGAAAGACCATCATTATACGATTCTTGATTTTTTAACATCAACATGCTTTCCTGGTACTTTCGGCGAAATAAGTTAACCTCCCGCCCTAAAACAATAGGCTCCTCCAAATTGAGCCTGTGAGAGTGCCCCACAAGGGGCGTAGAAATTATTTCTACTTCTTTTTTTTTATTATTCACTAAATGAATAGATGCAAAATTTTATAATAATTTGTTTATACTTAAGTATTCTTTTTTTTACTTGTTTTTGAATTAACATTTTTGGATTGATTTAAAATAATTAAAGATTATTATTTTATTTTTTTTGTATAAAATTTTAATATTCTCTCTCCGACTCTCTTCACTTTGATGACAAACGTACATCCGTTTTTTGCCTATTAATAGTTGATTAAAGCTAAATTTTACAAAAATCTTCAATTTGTTTCAGCATTTTATAATGGCTTTTTTTTTATTATTTATTATTAAATTCATTTATAGCTTTGACTAAAATATCTAAAATTGTGAAGACAAAAACGGAATCTAAATTTAATTAAATCTTAATTTTCTTTTTTTTGTTTTAGAACAGTCCAAATTATTAATTTGAAATTCATATATAGGAAAACTTTTGAGAAGAAATAATTTTTGATTGTACTCCAATTCTAAACCTATTCTTATTAAAAAAAAAATACTCAAAAATCTCCAAAATGACTAATGAAATTCAAAATATTAAACTTTATATTAAAAGTTTCAAAACTGAATAAATTTGCCTTTGTTTTGTCCATCATTTTAGGACACAAAATTTATAAAAATAAATTACAAAGTGGACAGTTTTTAAAAACATCATTTTCAATCAACTGCAGCAGGATGAAGATCTCCAAGTTTTTTTGTTTTTTTCGGTTCTTTCGGTCGAAAGTTTTTCTCGACAATCGAAGCCAACAAAACGTTTAATTTCATCTACCTGTGGATCATCTACCTGTGGACGCTTTCTCGGCCTCCTTTCATTCCTGGCAGTCCAGAAGTCTTCCATTATCCCTACGAACTTGCTACATGGCCAGCCCATTTCCATTGGAGCTGCTTTATAGTGATAATAACATCAGGTTTTCTATCTCACCCATACATTTCGTTGACGGTCTCGTCGTGTGGTTCCTAACGTGCATCTTTCCATGCTTCTTTGAGTTGTCTGCAGTCTCTGAATTGCTTTCTTGGCCCATCTCTCTGATCCATGTATTACCAGTTCTAACCATATACGTATTTTAAAACAAGCTGCAATAATAGGTAGAGAGACCATTGCTGCTTCGTTCAAAAAAATGGCTGAGATTAATCTGACTTTATTCTTTATTTTCACATGTAAGTTTTATTTGTAAATTGAAATTTACAATGATGACAAAATGAAGGGTTTTATTTTAACGTAGTTTTTACTTGGTTTATTTTCGCTTCGAAATGTTTCGAATGTAAAAATGTCTCCGTAGTTGTTGAGTCCATCGGATTTAAAAGGACAGGTCCTTCTCGCACTTGAATAGACCCCCTTTAAAACCCTCGTCCACCTGGTCGTGGCTGCGCCCCCCTCCCCTCCCTCGTCTGTGACCGTGTTATTTTATCTCCGGTTGCTATATTCTCAATGGCACTATTGGAAAAGGGCTCTATTGAAGTTAGGGGAGTAGCGAAGCCCTTCCCTGGGCACGAGCCAAGCCCCCTTTATGCAGAAGGGATCGAATGAAACAATGAAGAGGGATTGGCTCAATCTCTGAATCCCCTTCTCCCCCTCTTCAGGGAAGATTTCGCGTAAATGTTTGGATGATCACTTAAAAGATGGATCGTACAACGTTGTTTGATTATAAAACGTTTACATATAATAAGTGCAAGGCTTTTCCGTAATACAATCAAAGGAACTTAAGTATACGATGTTAAAATATAACTCACATATTAGTAACATTATACTGAATACATATAATAATAAAATTAAAATTTTATTACGCTTAATATCAACATTAAATTAAGGTAAAAATATTAAATACAAACTATTGTAAGTGATCAGGTAAGGGCATGATTAGATGTACTGTAGAATATAAGTTAGTGGCGTGGATCAGCTCATGATGTAAACAAATTTACTAGAATGATAGATTAAGTCAAATCTTCGCAGCTAATCTATTTCCAACTTTCAAAATAACTGTGATGATTAGTTACAGATTAAATAGGTAGAATTACTTTCAGAATTCAAAGAACTGCTATACTGTATGTTTTGATGACGATTGACCAGTAATTGTTGCTACTGAGAATCTCATGGAATTGAAGATATAAAAGAATAAAGAATATCAGAAATCTATGAAGTTAACTTTATTATTCTTTTCCTTCGTTCTCTTTCGTATGTTTTGAAGCCTTTGTTGGCGTATGTATTACCTATAGGTTTTTTTAGTCATCATTATATAATATTGGGGATAGGAAAGCATGAACAACTTTCCCGACAATACTCCTTTCAGAAAGGAAGTCTTTATCTATGTTCATTCTTAAAATAAAAGAGAAAACTTCACTTACACTCCTTAAACTGTTCAGGCGTAGCCAAATGGTTAATGCCGGTTTTCTCCATTCGATTCTTGGAACTGGTTGTATTTGTCTGTTCGTTATTTGTTTCCTTTTTGCCTTTCTCTTGTTCCTTCCGACTGTACAATAGGCCTAATTTCCGCATAGAGCTAGTGAGGTGGAAGCATTGTCATAATAATACAACAGTTGTTTGAAATTTCAATACTTCTCCAAATTTTATTGTCTTAATTCCTTGTTTCTAAGCTAAAGAATCATAAAACCATCCCTGAAAGACTAACCAAACTTTTAATTCATTTTTAATTTCACTTTTGAAATTGATTTAATAATAAATGTATAATATTATCTTTTGAATATAACAAATCATTGTAAGCAAATTATTTAATAAATTATTTTAAGCCAAATATTATTAAAGTCCGGAACTTTTTAGCAGATGATTTTATTATTATTATTACTTTTTTCTTCTTATCTAAAATTTTGTTTGCATAGGAGGACAACAAATTTTCTGCAGAAACTGAAAGGATTGTAATTCACTTGTTATGATAATAGATGAATCATGCTTTTCAGATAAAGACATTAAAGGAGAGAACTGTTGATATATGGATGTTTCAGTGTTCATCTCTAACGATCAGACATTTTCTGAATCCAGGTTTTAAAATAAGTCACTTCCTTGTTTTCTAGTGCCTTACGCCATCATCATAAAAGTTCGGAAAAATAATCTAGAAAACTGATAGAATTAATAAATATAACTTTATTTCTTCTTCTTTCTCCTTTTCCTTAAATCAGATCTTATATATATATATATATTTACCTGAATATTATAGTTTGGTTAACTCTTTGTACATTAACTTCCTTAATGTACAAAAAGGAGTGAAATATAGTTTTGTCAAAATGTACATGTCCTTTTGTGATCAAGATAACTTTAAAACTCTACATTCTGGAATTTTACACACAGTTTGTAACAAGTTTCACATTCACTTCGGATGAGTAAAAAGGATCAGAATCTTTCTTCTAAAAAAATCTGTACGTCTATGGTATGTAACTATACATTCAGGAAAACTAAAACTCTCGAAAATGACCGAAATGCTTAAAAAAGAGGAGGGTCCTACGAAAAGTTTGGTACCATAAGACCACTAAGTTAGAGCCAAAACCGTCAAAATAAGAAAATGAGCAATTCTTTTTTGAATGAATGCTTTTTTCTTTCTTTTATTTATTTCGTTGTTAACTATTTTCTATGCTCTTTTATCATCTGATTTTCAAAAGTTCGCATACCATTTATATCTTGTTTACTACTTACATTCTTGACACAACCAAGTCTAGGTAAGAGGAACTCTCATTTCCATGGAAATACTGATATAAAATTGATTTACATTCCCAAAATAGAGGAACAAATTTAAAACTAAATTTACGAAAATTTATTTTAATGGAGAATTTACGTAAATTTAGTTTTAAGTTTGTTTAAATAGAAGATGTTGATGGAATAGAGCTTTTATTAGCTTTTATTTTAATGGAGACCGAAGACCTCGCTGCTACGATCGCCAAAGACAATAAAACAACTGTTCTAGGATGACAATTGCTCTCACTCGTTGATATGAATAATAAAGCGGGTAGTGAAGATATTTAAAACATCGAAGCAGTAAGAAAAAGAAATTAGTCCTTAATGGTTTAGAAATTTTGAAGACAATCTAAGCCAGTGTCTGGGACGTTGTTCACATAGATCATAAACAAAAAAACTGTTACCTAGGTATTTAATAATGACATTGACGTTCTTTCTATTACGTATGTTCTACAACGAAAATTTTCAAATTAAAATTCGTTGTTATTATGATCTAAGTAACGGTAATATTGTTAGTCATCCACAGAACTCCGAACTATAAACATGTAATTCAGTATATAAACTGTCCTGTTCCAATATGTACCATCTTATAAGGCTTAGTTTCCCAGTGAGCTTCCTTCCCGATACATTCTTTCTCTTCCAGTTAATCCTGTACCATACAGTTGTAGTTGATGTATCAGATTCCTTAAGTGAATTTGTCTAATTAGCAATTTTTAACAGAAAATTATAAAGTCGTAATTCTTCTTCATATTGTTTGCTTGTAATGGTTATACATTTGTCTATTTTGTTCTCTACTTAATACTCTATATTCATTAGTGGGGACTTGAAAATTAGCTCGAGGTCTTTATTACTCCTAAATGGTTTAATCAGCCGATTAAGTCATAATATAGTAACGTATGTCTTTTCTATTATTTAATTTCAATACGTAAATAAATACACTGTCTTTACCATGGAATATTGATCCCATTAACTTAATTTCTTAAAAGAAAGTTAACTTTCTTGAATTTTCTTTAAAAAGTTACGCTAAAAGAATCAGTATTCTATGTGTCTCTCATTAATTTTTGAACTGGTGAATTTTTGAGGAATTCCTTGTTTCTTGCACAACAGCCTTTTGGGAAATGGTTTAACCTCCCCTCTTCATTGTTTCACGTCAGTCCGCCAATACGAATCATTGCAGTATATTAATAAAACTAAAAATGTGTATTACCTGACTAATGAAGCACAATAAACACACTGCACTCGTGTGTTACACTGCATAACATTCTTTATTAATACATCTTTGTTTGAAAAAAAGTGTTTCTGCACTCAAAAACCCCAGAGTAATTGTTCTCAATCTAGATATATGAACGAGAGTCAAATCTTTTACTTAATTAGATGTATTTTGTTAAAGAAGACCCCCCCCCCCTTCCTCCCATCATTTTTGTTTATAAGTTTTTCGTTTATGTATTTCGACCAGACAAGGCTTCTACGCTCCCGACGCAGGGACCAGCCCCATCAGCCAATCCCCTGTGCGATCACTTTGTATTTGGGTGACCGCAAAACACTCCCCTTACTCTATAGATATTCTGTGCAGTCATTGATGGTTGCATAGCAGCGACACTCGTCTCTTCTACCAACCAGGTGGCGGAGCTTAGGAAAACCTGTTTCCAAAAGTCCTTTCAGCTCAACTCAAGATCCGTTTTTTTTTATTTCCGTGTGATTTATTGAACTGAATCTATGTTCGAAAGTAATGGATTTTTATTATAGAAATGTTTCATACAAAAACTTTTAATTTCTGAAAGTGTTTAAATTATTATTACGAGAATGTTCGCCACTTCAAGTTACCTAATCTAAAAATTAAATAATATTAATGATGTAATGGGTGAAGGTCTATATTATAATTGAAAGGAAAAGATCCTGGGTTCGAATCCCGGCAGTGGCATGGGTGTTTCACTTTC
>JAFIDM010014012.1:63179417-63218179 GCA_023159025.1 Thereuonema tuberculata
TCCGGTTGGATCCGGGGACACGACAACAACAACAACAAGGAAAAGATTCAATTTAACGTGTGTTCGAATTTTTAATTTAAATAATACGTAGCATTTTATTGTAAATTTAATATATTTTTATACATTAAATAGGCTACATATGTTTACATTACACACACAAGCCGCATAAAAATATATTAAATTTACAATAAAATGCTACATGTTTCGTTCGTGAGCATGAACATCTTAAGACTAAGAAACAGTGGTTTGCACAGGTTATTTTATAAGGAATTGAATTTGAGTGGTTCAGTGGTCCTTGGGAATGGGAGAATTTTTTTGGTGACAACTTTTTATATTATAATTTTATACATAATAACAGAATTACGCTGGGAACTCGGAGACCGCCGATTAAATTCAATTAAAGCAACCCGTCAATCTGCTATGCAAATCAAAGATTTTCTCTGATGCTGTAGAATCTATAGAATGCTTTTTAATCTATAGAAAGACCGGCCATCGACAGAAGAAGAAAAAAGCAAATTAAGAATCTAACTTTTAATTCATATTGAGTCCTAGAATTGTTCCTATTAGCCTCTGTACCGAGACCTCTCTGTTTACTGGTGACCACTCCTAGCTGACGATCTCCCAAGAGCGTGAAACAGCTTTTCTACGATGGCACTTAATTAGCGCTTGGTCTCACCCGTCAGTGTTTTCTAAATTTTAATATTTATCCTTATTGGGCCTAATTTCAGCTTTGTTTTCTTTTGTATCCTCCATAAGAATTATTCTCCATTGGAAATCATATAATGGCTTACAGTATTACATTTCACGATTGAGATAAATTTTACTACAACCTAACTATTTATCATCTGTTCAGGAATATTTTCTCGTTTTCCCTTATAGTTTTCGTTAGACTTTTAGAAAAAATTCCTTAGCATTTATCGCTACAAGAAACTAAAATAAAGATTGTGTTGTTTCTTTATTCTTGAGGTTTTCCCATCATTTTTTTTTTTTTTTTTTTATATTTTCTTAAAGTTTGGTAGCTGAGGAAGTGGAACGATTAGCAGCCAGATCAGTAATCCCTTTAACTCCAAACAAATTAAACCAATATCCATTGGACCCGCTTGGATTTTAAATTACAACCGAACCTATTTCTTGAATTTCGAATAATAACAGAACATGAAGCAATATTTGTATAACTTATATACTGGACGAGTCGGACTAATGAGAGTTTAGCAACAATACAAATATCAAAATTAGCTCAGTGAAGTTTTGTTTAGTTATGTGCGTTTCTGCTTTCTTTTTATATGGGAGTAATTTTTGTTTAGGGATATTTTCCAGATCTTCTAAATCTGTCTATATATACTTATATAGCCTACATGATTTGATAATTAAGTTTTTTTAATTCATAATCCACGATCCTATTTCTGCAGTGGCATCTATACGTAGCTGTACAGCGAGCAGGCAGTTCTTACTAACTAACGTGCGTTTCTTGTTTTAAATATCAATAAGTGGTCACGTGATTAGAGTACGAACGTGTCAGGAGCCTTGAATTGTTACGAAAGGATGAATATTCAAGGACCTCTTATTCTCCTTATTATGTTTTATTTACGTAAAAATAATTTTATTTTCTGGTTTTTTTATTTCAGTTTTTATTTCTTTATTATTATTTATTTGTTGTATTTAATTTTTGAAAAAATACAATGAAAGTAATAAATATCAATTTCCTGTTGCAATTTCTATCCTTCGATCTATTAACAACGATTAAAATATTCTGGAACTGAGTCGCAGCCTTGAATGTGGTTCCGATCACACGACGGCCATTTTTCTTTTTCCCGCTCTTTGTCTGTTTCCATTGTTGTTGTAGATACATTCCTGTGTTTCAGATACACGTAAGCGATTTTGCAATCGGATCATTTATGCAAATTGTTTCGATAACAAACTACTGGGCTGACCTCTTTTTTTCTGACGCTGTGATTGGCAAATGCGGTGTGGATCAAGGCCCTTTGGAATCATCCTTTAATAAACATCATGAACTCTTCCCCTTGTTGTGATTTATTGGCTGGATCAATATCAAGACCTTCAGCTTATTTTTTTATTTTCACTTTATTTAATTTCTGAGTTATTTATTTATTTGTTTTCCAATCCTTTTTCACATTGTAAGTATAGTATCGTATTTTTGCAAATATAAGACGCACTTTTTTTTTTTTTTTTTTTTTTTTTTTAATAGCAGTTTATGCCGTTAAAATTAGGATACGACTCAAACAAGAATTTTAATTTAAAAAAAAAAGAAAGAAAAAGAAACTTAAGTTTAAAATAATTATATTTGTGAGGTCGGGTTCTATATGAAATACTTTGTAGAGAACCATTAGAGTTTAGAAAACCGGAAATGAGGTAGAATGACGTTGCCAATTCGGATACTACTATATGCATGTTAACTATTCCTTGGCAACACTTTACTTGTCATATAAATTCACAAATTAAAGTGCACAGAATATTAGGAAATATTGATCCTCTGACCCTAATAGAGCCCTCGACAATGTCAACAAATCACCGTAAAAGTTGCAGAGACAACCAATCTGCTACGAATACATGACAAATAGGATATTTAAATATGAATGCAGTTAGGTGTGTGATGGTAAAAAAAAAAGCTATCATAAAATTTCAACTTTATTTTAATTATTATTATTATTATTGTTGCGATCAAAGATAGGTGTTGAACATTTTTACTTAGATTTTAAAAGTTATTTAAAAATCTAATTTTATTTTAGCCTGCTTTCTTAAGGATAATGAAGCTGATAAAGTCATTATGTCGCTGTATTTCCTCATTATCTTTTGAACCTGTGAATGGTCTTCTTGAGACTTCTTATGGATAGAAGACTATTGAAGCTTTTCTATTCCCTCATTCATCCTCATCCGTAGTTTGTCGGGTTGAGGCTTCCATGGACAACATTGTCCATGAAAGATGTCGGCAAATCCTGCAGCCTCCTTCCCTGCACCCTTTGGTCCATGGCTTTTTTCCTTGTTCATTATTCGAAGCAACCCGTTGGGTTTCCCTCAACCGCCACCCGAGGGCGCGCCGGATAGGAGTCTGGTCTCCCTCCTTTTAATATCTTGAGAAAGACACCGCGGTGGTTTCCCAATTGCCATCCTCAGGAAACCAAATCTGAAGGAAAAGACGAAGAAGAAAACACAGGAAAGGAAATAAACATCCATACCGACGCTGGGATTCGAACCCAGGTTCCGACACATCTGCCTCATGAAAGTTGTCCCTTTGACCACAAGGCTATGCCCGAACGGACTCTACTTAACAACAACAACAACAAAAATCTAAGGGGTCCCGGTACATAAATTTCCCTGGAAAAACATTAGAAATGCAATAATGGACTTGTTTGGTTATCCACTGAAAGGCAACAATTTGGTTTTAAATATCCACTGATATTTGCGCCTACTTTCACGTGACAATTGAATAGAGACACTTCAGTAACAACTTTTAACTTGAATTCATTTTCACCAAACGGAAAATTTGAAGGTAGCGTTAGAATTCGAAATGTTTCATAATTTATAAATTATTCTTTTACTATCTAGCTATCATGGTTTAAAAAAAAGGGGAAAAAACAATATTTTAAGGAAAATAGACTTTAAATTCTTAAAATAACTTTTTTTTTTAGTTATAAAGCTTTGGCTCTGTCTGAACTGTTTATATTGAAACTGTCATAATAAAAAAAAGATGAATATTTCTATTAAAGATATGCTTTAGTTAAATGAATGTTACGGTAGAATTATAATTTATTTCGTCAACTGATTTCATTTTTATTTGCGATAATTGGCACAAAATAATAATGAAAAAAGTTTTAGAAATGTGTTAAGTCTTCTAGTTTGTTCTGGATACGGTGGCTAACTGAACTTTCCGTGACTCTTTCCGTCGAGATTAACTGGAAAAAAAAAATTAGATACTAATAAATCTAGAAGATTCTAAGCGGTAACGCCCTGTCTCAGTTTGCTCTTGTCATTAGTAGGGTTTATGAATCAGACAAAATCTCGTTAATAGCGAGAATTGCTATCTCTGGAGAAAATTCAAGAAAATAAACTAAATGATAGAAACGAAGAATAAAAACAAGGGATTCTTGAAAGAACGTCAATAATTTTACATTTTAAGATTTATTTTATTTTTTTTTATGGGGAAAAGTAGAAAAAAAAAGTCCTGCTTATATTTGTAAATTGTAATATCTGAAGTAATAATATTTTCAAAATTCCATTGAGTAAGGTAGGTGTATCCCGCTGGAGGCAAGGCTCCCAACCTTTCATTGCCCTCTGGAACTGAGATGAGGTTGGGTGGTTAGTCCAATGCTGGCCCGCCTCTACCCGTTACCCATTATACATAGGGCTGGGTAGATCCTAGGACCGTGTGGACTAGAATGTTGCAAATATTTACTCATTTTATTAATTTTTAATTACATGAAAGCACGAGCAAATGAAATTAGGCTACAATTGATTAACTTAGGTTTTTTAAAAATTGATAAGAAATTCATTGTCTCCATTAATAACAATGTTTTTTGGAAAGTTTTGCCACCTTCATGTGCAAATTTCTCGATTTCAGAAAAATGATCAAAACACTGAATTTTACATCGTCTCTTCTCTCTAAATATGCAACCCAAGTTTCAAACAGATCCATTCATTTTTAGAAACGTTATTAAGTACTCACAAACATTCTAGCGTCCGAACTAACTTTAAGAGCCTAAATTTCCTTCGGAAAATAGGTTAAAAAGATACAATTATTCTATAAAAATCCCGGACGAACGAGGGATTGTCATAGTCAAGTTTTTGATATGTCAGGACTATTAATTAATTAGAATTAAAAGAAACTTTTGAGTAATTTAACTTGAATTGTTAATTATTTGTTAGCAGGTCAAACACTAAGTAAACAGAAAACAAAAGTCGACCAGAAAAAGAGACGTAGGAAGAAAGAGAAAAGAAACACAAATAAAATATGAATTATTGACCAGTTTTCGGAATATTTTATTCATTCTGATGACAGATTTTTGGAATTTCCTTTAATGAAAAAGATACGAAAATGAATTTCCCTCCCTCTTTGAGTGGAACAAAGCAATGCTGAAATACTGACGTTCTTCAACTGAATTTTAACATTGCTTGTAGTGCGGAGTTTTCCCGTCAGAGGGCATCTCTTACTGATGCAAGGACAAATTATTGCGAATTTAAAAACATTATTATTATGTTTCAGTATTATTTAATTACAACCTCCTTGAACCGTCTCAGTATTTCCAAATATCTAAGAATGTTAATTTTTTTTTTTTTTTTTTTTAATTTCTATGTTAAAATCATCGTTTAAAAGTTTTACTTTATCCTCAATTATCAAAAGAAAGAAAAGCAAATACTAAGATTATTACAATAAATTTCGTTAGCAGGGTAAAATATTAATAAAAATCTTGTATTTATTCCTCAAAAAGCGATATTTCGCAGACAATTCTTTCAGTCTGTTTTTTTCTGAAATTGAATAATATTTTTTTAATAAACAATAATAACATACAATTCTTTTACAATCAATGTTCTTCTGCAACGAAGATAATATGAAATTACATTGAATTTTGAAATCTGTTAATAATAACAACCTACAAAGATCATTAATTAGTAAATTATGGCGAATTAATTACTAATTATTTTTAATTTTTTTATTTAAAATTAAAAATTAAGTTAATATGGATTTTTAGTTTTTAATAACGGAACTTTTCAAATAGATCAAGATATTATATAATTACAAATTAAAAAAAAATTATATTAAATATTTTTGTATAGTATAAAAACTTTTCATTCTTAATACATCATTATTTAATCTTAAACTTTTATGATTGAAGTTATCAACAAAATTCCATTCTGTATCTTTATTTGCTTGTTTTTCATAAATTTGTCAAAATTCTACAATTATCAAGAAAGTGGCGGAATTTCTAAAAATATCTGTATATTGGTCGCGCCCTCTAATATATTTTCTTTAAATTTCGAAAAAGACTAAGTTTCTAACAAATTATTTTAAAAATTTTGTATTTTAAAATTAAAAATTAAAAAAAACAACTTAATATTGATTTTAAATTTTTAATATAGAAACCAATTGATTTTTATATAAATAAAATAACATATTGAAGTAATTAAACTGCAAATAAGTTAAGAATTGAAGTGTTTAAAATTGCACAGGAATCATTTAAAAAAAATATATAAGACAAAAATAAAAATTACGAATAAAGATAAAACGTTTTGCTTAGAAAGGGAAATAATTGTTACATAATATTTACAATTCATTCTCCCTGTCTTCCCTTAAAATTTTTTCCCCTCTTCAATTTTAAATCTTTTCTCCCTTTTCTCCCTTTTTAAAATGAATTTAAATAAAATTCAATTTATTTGACTATGACTTTTTTTGCATCTAAACTTCTGAATCAGATCATTCTTTTTCCAATTCATCTGTTTTTTCCCTATCTTTTTGTTTTTCTTTTTCCTTATTTTTTTGATTTTTCATTGTAATATTCCGGTCCGTCTTTTGATTATCTTTTTCGTTCTGTTTAATTCTCTTTTTTTAATACAGGTATTTTACAATTATGATTCTTTCCTCACGTAAATAGACTCTTCTAAAACCTTCAATCCTATGACTCAAATAGTTTTACCCATTCTCTAATCGTTCGTTCATATTTCTAAATGTCTTCCCTTCTGTGGTCCATTATTTTTCTCTCCTCTCCTCCTTTTTTGTCTTAAATCTGTGGTTGTCTGTAAATGTCTTGAGAATGGTCACTATATGTTTTTATTCCAATTCACAAAGTTTCAAATTTGCAATAAAGTCAGAGAATGTCATGTTGCCTTATTAGAACTAAACACCTACTTTCCCAGAAATGTTTAGTTTTGATTTTTCATTTATTTATTTATTTTGGAGAAACTTTAAGAAGTTTCTCTGAATATCTGTTTATCTCTGTATTATAAAACTTTCGGATGCCAAAAATCATTTTTCGTTTTCTTCCATTTCTTGAAAATTGACTGAATTCCAAAACACGTATTTTTAAATCATAATTTTTTTTAAAATTTTCCCCTTGAAATTAGAAGCTTGGGAACTGCTCTTTCAATGACATAAATCTAATTTTCTATTCAATTCAAAATGGATTAGCCTAAATTTAATGTGGATTACGAATGTACTGTTTGACGTTGGTAGGAATTCGTAGTTTGTCGTCAATCAGAGTCAATTGTTTCTCTGTTAATGGGATTTTGTTTTTATCTTCATGCACTAATTTGTTCATGAAGATCCACATCAAGAAAAGTTTCGTAAACAAAAGATCTCTTGTTCTTAAATAGGCATGTCACGTTTGAAGAAGATCCTTTCGCTTGTTCAAAAGGTAAAGGGTAAACATCAGTCATTAGAATGACACAAACAATTTATAAACTTGTTTTATGAATCAAACTTTCATATTAATAAGACTAATGACGGTTTTTCGTTCCGAAGGTCTTTGAAAAACTTGTAAATGCTTTTATTCTTTTCTAATTGAATCAGACAAAGAACTGGCGGTGGTGGATTTTTTGTATTCAAAGAGTCGATATGTCCTTGGATCTCAATGGATCCACCACCACCTATCTCCCGGAAGATAACATACAACTAGGAAGAGGAAGCACTTGTTGGGCAACTGGCGGGAAGTGTGGTGAAGGTCGTTCTATTTAGCGACAATTAACACCCGAGAGATGCAGGTCATCAAATCCCGGCACGTGCGCCTCTCCTCACGTAGCCCCGGTCGTGTGCGTTTTTTGTTTGAAAGAGCCGCGTTATGTAACAGAAGTAAAACATTCAATGGATACGATTGACCGACGAAGTCACCTAGAGAAATCCACTGCCACCTTCTAAATCCAATCAGAACGATATTTTAAAATCCGTCTTTTGTATCTAAATTATATTTTGGTTAACTACTTAAAAAAGAAAAACAAATTATTGACAAGAAACTTAAACCAAACCATTAGCCGTCAATTCTGGATTCACAAGATTAAAATAATGGCAACCCTGGAAACCTTCTTATCCCCACCGTAGCTAAATATCAGAGTTTATTGTTGGTCTAACGGTTTGAAATGACTCTTAGCGTTTATCGGAGCAAAAACAAATAAAATAATATTTTGTAAAATGCATTTAAATCGAAATGTCCGTCCGTCTGTGATTAAGGTAACTCAGAATTTACATCCTACAAAGCTAAAAACTTTACTAGAAGGTTTAGGAAGGATCCTGTTGATTTTGATAAAGACCAAGAAGATTAGAAAAACAAACTACGCATTGAAATTGGTTCCAATATCAGAATAGCTTAAAAATAAAAGAGGTTTGGGAGTTCGCTTCCCTGTAAAACTGTTTTACTTTTCAGTTCACCTTCGAACTCAGTCTCCAAATGATGTTTTAAATCCTAAGTTCTCTGTTTCTTTTCGTTTCTTTTTCTTAAATTATCTCCTTTGAATGCAATGAAATAAATTTAAATCTTTAGGCTTTTATAGTTTGATAGTTTATTATTTTTAACAAAAAATTATAAATGAATAAAGAAATAGTAAAGAATTCCTACATTTTCTTCTTTTCTTCAGTGATCTTATTTCTAAATGTTATTCATCTGTTTCGTATTTTTTGTTTGTTTTTTGTTTTTTTTGTTTTTAAATGATAGAATGATTTATTATAGATAAAAGAATCTTAACTTTGTATTTAATTTCACTTGAAATTATTTTAAATATAGATTGTATATTAAGAAAAATAAAAACAATTACAAAAGAAATAGCCATTTAAAAAAAACATGTTTCGGGAACTCCAGTCTCTTTAAGTTCGCTATTAAATGTTGATGGTTTGAAAGAACAAATAAAATATTTTTGCAGAGCCGAAACTAGTAGTTTTTTTATTTAAAGACATGTGCGTCGGCGTCACTTTCTAAATAAAATATTCTTTAATAAAAAAATAAAAATAAATAAAGAATGGGTAAAATGAATGAAGAAAGAAGTTCAGGACGGAATTTTTTTTTAAAAAAAATCCTATTTTAAAATGTTGCTTCGTTATTTATTAACGAAATCACAATGTTTTGTTCTAAAGTCAAATCATTTTGTTCACATTAAGTCTTACGGTAAATTCATTTTAAGGAACTAACGAATTAATGATGATTTTTACACTTCGTTGTTTAGGTTCTTCTGCTTCTCTTCATATCATCTTCTCTGGCTAGGACCTACCCTTAAATAGATTTCAGTATGAAAGGTACATCCTCTCAAGTCCTTAAATATGCACGTCAAATTTCTAGAAGATTCATGCTGAAGTTCAGAAGTTATTAGAGCAAGACAAACACACAAACGGACTAACTGAGTTTGATAAGCCGCAATTTTTTCCTAGAAAAGTTAGTTAAAAAAAATAAAATAAAATAAAAACAAAACAAATAAACAGTAAAATAATTAAATGCAGTAGCGTAATAAATATACAATACCGTATTTACTCCCATAATTTCCCCTTTTTTTTCATCAATATTTTGAGAAAAAAAAGGGGGATGGGGAAATTACGCGATGTTTTTCAATTTGAGGAAAAAAAATATGGTGAAAGTGTAAGGAAAACCATGTTAAATATTGATTTTTAAAGCAAGAAATTTATTTAACAACAATTTTATTAACACGCAACATTTAAAATATAAGAAATCACATCTCAACATTTGTTTTTTCTTCAAAGTACAGTTATTGTTGTACTGATTCAGAAAGGAGTCTGCTCTTGTACTGACCGGGGTGGGGGTGGAATCTTCCCCTAAAGTAGCGTGGGATAGAGAAATGCGGAAGTAACGGTACATTGTCGCGTCGTCGTGAGTTCACCGCCAGTCAAGATCATGTTGGAAACGCGTTGAAGTAGAGGTGGGGAAATTATGCGATAAAAATAAAAATTGAATTTTGTAATCCACAAAAACTGGGGTGGGGAAAATACGCGATGGGGGAAATTATGCGAGTAAATACGGTATATATTTTTTTATTCTTTTTTATCATTTCACTAATACGTGTATTTGAATGCAGAATATTTTTATTTCTAAAACAAGTTCTTAACTGCTTATAAAATTAGCTAGCTTTTCCGATGCATTTTTTCTATATATATTATTTGTTTTATTTAATATTTTTGAAATTAATTTATTTTTTATTTTTATTGTAGGTGTTTTTAAATCAGAACCGGTTTTCATTTCAGCAATATTGCCATGTGATAATCACAATGTTTTTTTTTTTTTTGTTAATAAAAAAATTATAAACAAAGATTTTAAATTAAAATATTTAACTCTTTGACATAGAAACCAGGGATGGCCGTTTCATTTTTTTTTCTGTCCCCATTCAGCTACATTTGGCTGATCCTGATTGATGAGCTTTTAACACCAGATAACGAACACTGTTAAAATTACGAGAATTTTTGAAGCTAATGTTGGCCTCTTTTTTGTTTTAATTTCGTTCTACGTTTCTTTGAATATAAATCTACATTAACAAGATTACTGATATCAATCCTAATTCCATATTATCAATTAAAGATTCCCAGCAAATTTATCCTTGGATTCTTTCAATGTAGCTGCCAAATTTCGATTGGACTGCAATTATTATCAGTTGTTATTATATGTTTTATTTGAGGCTTTATCATTTACAATGCAGAATGCCATTTATTCTGTCAGTGACCAAAACCACCACTTCTGCCGAAGTTAGGTGGCGCACGTTCTGCCCATGGTAATTAACATTCGTCAAAGAAATCACCTGCTCTGGCAACAGTTTCATGGCGATGGTCTGTTGTTTTCCAAATGGGGAAATGGACTCTGCATTATTTAGACCAACTCTTTAAATAGAGAAATCAAAAGCCAGATTAAGCAGCAATAGAAATCTTTTCTTGGCTCTTCACTGTCAGAATTGTTCAAACTTAGTAACATCTTTGAATTTTTCATTCAAAAGAAATATTTTCAAGACCTTGGATTTAAAGTTGATGCGTAAATCATCTCAACAGTCAAAACAAAACTTGTTGGAAAGAGTGTTTGCATTGTTTGAAAGAAAACAATGCGAACGGAAAAAAAAAGAAGAAAGAATCCAAAGCCTACTTTCTTCAACATCTTTTTTTTTCTTTCTTTTTTTCTGTTCTTAAATGAGTTTTTAAAGTTTTGAGACAATTAAAGTGAAATTTTTTTTATACTAATAGTACAGAAATACGGAATACAGCATCTTAAAATTTTTCATTTGCTGACAATTAAATCCGTAGACACTTACTTAAGTTACCTGAAATCTATTCAATAGTAATTCAATATGGCCGTCCACGCACTGACATGGAGTCTGATGCCTGTCCAGAGGAAGATGTCGACCCCTGGCGTATGTATATATACTAAATCTATATATGCACACAAAATAAACATCTTGGACCTGCCATGGCTCATTGATGCTTATTGATTAATCCTGAATTAATTGATTCAATTATCTTATTACAAAGTTCTTGGATTAAAACGTTTCGTTTACTTTTTTAATGTAATTCTATTGGAAACACGGTACGATTTTCCATCAAATGTTTAACTTTGTGAATTTATTTACTTAATTAGTTTCCGATGAAGCAGCAAATAGCTGAATTCTTAAAGTTTCTTTTTAAGATGAAGAATAAGGAAACGGATGAAGAATTACCTGGATGTGACTACAAATATGATTCAAAATTCCCTGTACAAACTTAGGTCAGGAATACCTTAACAAACCGTATTCATAGTGAAACGTATGTCCTCAAATGCCACCCGAATGTGCTAGAAGGTACACTACGGTTCAGAAATAAACGACAAAAAATAAGATAGACAATGTTTATTAACCCCATGTTTGCAATTTTACAGTAAGGTGTACACAATCAAGCCCGTTTCTTTCGATCCAGTTTCACACTCACTAATGCAAACGTTTGATGATTGGGTACACGTCTGTTGGGGAACCGTTCACAAAACAGTCGTATAGCGGCTCGTCCGTTTCGTTCGCTGCCCCATAGGCTAGGTACATATCTGCCGTCTCAGCATTAGTGAAGCGATACATCCTACTCGTACAAAGTCAACGTCTCAAATGACGATCGCTCACACTGCCCAACTAATGTGCTGCCAAATAGCGCCCTCTAGCACATTTGGGTGGCGTTTGCGGACATGCGTTACCCTACGAATACAGGGAATTCCTGACATATCTTTAATGTTTGTACAGGAAATTTGAATCATCCTGTATATCTGACCACGATACAATATATCAGGGAGAACAAAATGCTTCAGCCGCCTAGTTTATTGATACGACTTACAGATTTCACGGAACTCCAGAACACAACTTTTGTGCTTACCGTTCTGCTTCTGAATTTGAAACCCAAATAAACGGTCCAAGTTGAAATCAAATATAATGAAATATGTGCAGCATAAATAACTTCAGTACATTACTTCTTAAGTTTATCCAATTTGACGTGTAAATTGGATTCATTTAAGTCGCTCTCAAAACTGATTTTCATCACATTGTACCACACAAGGGAACTATCCAAAGTCGTTTCGAAATCTCAGTTTTTTTTTGTTTTTTAACCCCATACAGATAAACTAAGTTTTAACTAGTCAATGGCATTCAACGTCATTTTAAATGCATTTCTATTACCACCACATCAGTTTTGACGCTTTGAATAATTAACTTAAAATTTCTGTACCCCTTTCAAGAAAAAAAAAAATAAATCGACGTGGATATCGAATATAAAACTGACATTGTTGATGAGCATATCAGGTATTGACGTCAAGAAAGCTTTAGGGTTAACTAGATAACACATCTTTAAGTTCCCCAATCTCAGAATCTTTTTAAAACCTAAAGATACTTTGTAGTTTCTTCCTGTAATATTATAAATAATTTAGATAAAATTATATGTTTAAGCAAATAATATTTGTAATATAATAGATCAATTGTTTTTTTCTTTAGTTCGTTTTTTCTGTAGTTTTTTTTTAACGAATAATGGGGGATAATACAATTCTTTAAAACATTTGTCAATTAATAAAATATTTGGAGAACTTAGGGATATTAAACTTTAAATATATTGATATGATTGCATTATTAGCTTTATATCAATAGCACAGAATAATACTATAACCATGTAATAATACTATGTATTAAATACTTAATTTATTCAATTAGTCTATACCTTGTTTTATCTTTGCATTTGTAATAGAATATAGTATTCTTCCTTTTTTTTAATTTATAAGTCCTTTTTTTAATTTATAAGACAATGTCCCAAAAGAAACCTTCCCAGTCAGCTGTTTGATAAGTGGGAAACATTGGACATTTGTATCAAAGAATTCAATAACAGTTTTTTGACCAAAGTGATAATATTGAAGAGTAATTAAAATACTGTATGATAACAATAAAATTATCGAAACATTGTAACTTAACAAGAAAATGTAAATTACTATACAATCAAATACAATTAATTATATTAATTATTGCTGTAATATAATTAACGAAAATGAGGAATGAAGTACCTGTAAAAACGCCATATTGACAGATTTAGCGAAGAAGCAAAAAAAAAAACAAAACAAAACAAAACAAAACAAGAATCCTGAATGGAAGCTAAATATTTCATGAACAAGATAGGATTGATCGCTTGTTTTCAAAGAATATGATGAAGAAACAGCATTATTTATTTATATGATCACTTCTGAAGATAAAAACAAAAATAAACTTAAAATTAATTATTTAAAGTAATTTTATATATTATATAAAGTACATAAAGTAATTGTATTCCTTGTAGATACGTATGTTACCTGTAAGGCTGTATATTTATGAATTGAAGGGATCTTCAGGCCCTGAGGTCCAAGAGGTCTGGTCGCGACTGAATTTAGGCTTGATCTGGCAGTTACAGAAGGATGAGAGAGAAATAAAAGAAGGCATTATTGGGGAATTATTCTTGGCTAGATCTTCTCACTTCTACATCTTTCTAACAATCCTATATAACAATAGCATAAATACAAATTTTAAAAAGTCGCCTTTCAATTCATTTACTAGCTTTATAGATGTGGCAAACCTCTTGGACCTAGTGTGTGTGGGTCTTTCAGCTAATCTAATACTTAAGCAAAAATACTCATAGATCAATTTAAAACATGCCTACGTATATACAAAACCTAAAAACATCTATAGACAAATTACTGAATGGCTTTATATAAAAAAAGCTCATTTTTGTATTGGTATATAAAATTTACATCCATCAAAAAACGGATTCTACATTATTTATTCTGCTTAACGTATCTTTTCGCTACTTTGTGAAAATCCTCAGTTAAGTGAGTGAATCATTGATTCTATCTTGTTTGTGGATGAAATATTTATTCTCCATTCAGGATTTACCTTTTCTATTTCCTTCGCCCCTTAATTCTGTCGGTTTTTTAGATGAGGTGTTTTATTGATTTTTTCATTTGTCGAATGGCAATTTCACAGTTCGATCGTTGTTGCAAGGAAAACAGACGATTGTAAAACTGTTCTTGAAGCAACACCTGGTGAAGCAAACCACCTGGTGATAAGAAGGAAAAATAAAAACGGCCAAATTTATCGCTAGGTCCTCAAACGTTGGCTTTGCAGAGGAAGAGAGATTCCAGTCCGATAGGCTTCAGTCTGATAACAACAACAACAAAAACAATTACACTGACTGCAACAATTTTCCTGGTTCATATCCGGAAATTTATTTTTAAAATGTTTTCAATCTCGTTAAATAAAAGAAAAAAAAAGAAAATACCTATTTTTCCTTGGTGGTACTGTACAGATGTCCAAAAAATTTTATGTTATTTGTGATGGTGAAAGAGGTTGTACGTGCAGTGGGATATATGCTTCCTTGCTTTGATTCCAACATTTTCCGGAGGGGGGGGGGGGGCTATTTTACGATTAATTTGTGAAGGAAATACTTAAAAGTAACAATGGAACAAAGAAATTGAATGGGTATTCGATACAAAACCCATTTAATGGTTGAAATAACAGTTTTGCTATTGTTGAAATAATAGCCTTTCAACAATCTGTAGTATTCAAAAACAGTATATTCTTAATCTATTTGCACGTTTAATCCTCAGGGATTTACTTTTTTTTTTATTTTTTTGTCTTCCCATTACTGTATGTTATTAAATACCTTAAGGTTAGTAAACATTTCCGAATTCGTCAAATTTGTCCAAAGTTAAAACATGAAACTAGATTTTTTTGGAGGGTAAATAATATATTTATGATTGTGATTACGATGATTTTCGTGACGATTAATTCATTTGCTTGTGATGTTCAAGAAACTAAAATCTTTGCTAAAATCTTGTGAATATTTAATATAAAAAGTAGTTACCTGATAAAGAATTATTCTCTCCAACTAATTATTGTGTGATGAAACGTGAATATATTTATACGTTAAAATATGTATCATTTTGTGCCTCAAGGAATATAACAGTGAATAAATGATGCAAAATGGTTGAAAAACCAGTTTGTTCAAAACAAGGAACAAAGCATGTAAGTAAAAATAAGTAAAAAAAGTAAGTATTTGTTATTCGAAGATGAAGTCTAAAAGTCCTATGGAAAACAGATGGTATGGAAGAAATAGGATTACTTCTTCCATGTTCAAGATAGATAAATGAGAACTATATGTATACTCTACATATGGTTCAAATATATAAAACCATTTAAGAATATCTTCAAAACAGTAAATATCGTCCAGTGATGATACAAATAGGAGAAATATTACCATCTGAACATCGTAACTAAGCAACTAGGCATAGGATGTTCCAGAATGAAGAAAGGAAATTTATCAGGTCATACAAGGGTTTCGGATCTCATATAGAAACAAGTTAGGAAGGATACGGAATTCGGATTGCAGATATGGAAATATAAGAATATTCAACTTCATTCGCTGAAGATGGTTTAAGGTAACAGATACAATCATGTATGTTCAGAATCTGTTGTTATCCTTAATCTATGGGGATTCCTGTAGATATGTATCTAATACTCTGTAAATACCAATTTCTCAATTGTGAAGCGAAAGAGGGAGGATACAAAGGGTGGTAGGTGATCTATTCCAATCGACATATGGTTTTTTCTTTTCATTTGTTCTCTCTTCCAGTGGAATAATTTATTACCCCCCTTTTTCATTCCACCCTAAATGAAATTGCTACCCCTCATCCCCTGTCCCATTCTTTGAATTGGATCAAATAACTATAATTACAGACTTGGATTTCCCAATAATTAGACTATACTTTTTGATTTTTATGTTCTGGCTTTGGCTACTGTTATTAGTAGAACAGCAAAGGAAATAAATATTTATAAATAAATACATTTATAACTAAATTTAAAAAAATCATGAAGAATTTAATGAAATAAATTCAAATAGTGATAGCGATTAATAAGTCAATCATAATGCTTCGCAACGGCTTCTGATACGTATAACAAAATATAATAATACTAATAATGGTATATTATTAGTATTGTTCGTATTGCATTGTTGTCGTTGATATCAATGGTTACGTTGACATTCCTTGTATCTCAGAACCCCGACCACGTAGAGACACAAGCTCTGCGGCTTTGAGCTGCTCTCGACGAGACCTTTCCAACGACGCCCTGACCAAGTCTCTAGCCCTCGTGGTTGCTACGTTGATGCCTGTTCACAGACGGACAGACCAATCGGGGATAAAAGGCGTCTGATACCTCGTATCAGAAGCCAAAAAAACCAAACAATTAAACTTCCAAGTAGTTACTTTTAATCTCTTAAACTCTGGATTTCGTCAAATTTCTTTGTAAAACCTCTTAATATGCTTCGGAGAGGAGAAACGTTTGTTACAAAAAAGTTTTAAAATAAACATTTTTTGTGGAACAACGGATGTCTGTGATTAAGAAGCTCCTAAACGTATTTGTCCGATGTATCTCACCCTTACAAAAGGGACCAATTGGTGGTAAGCAGCAAAAACTGCCGAAATAAGTCGGAATTCTTTGCAAATGTTCAAATAAGACTTTGATTTCGTTTCCTTGTAAAAGATTCTTCTTCTTTATTTGGAAATATTTCTATTTATTCGAGTTCACTTGATTGTTGAACTATTACTTCTTAATTTATTGACTTCTTTTATTTTCACTTAGTTAATTGGTTTCAAATACAGTGCAACTTGGATAATTCGAAGCTGAAGGGAGCACTACAAAACTTCGAATTAACCAAGACTTCGAATTAAACACGTTACATCTTTTAACTTTAATTTCAGGTCCACTGAATGCTTGAAAAGATTATTCTGTCAATACGTAAAATTATCAATCATGTTTAGTGAACGGAAAACAGCTTCACTCACGTTGGTTTGTCCTTCAATGTACCGACGAAATTCGGCGCTATCCCGTACTCTTTGGCGATTTGGCATTTCTTCTTCACACCCTTTTCCACCTCGCGAATGACGGCGATCTTTTCAGCGAACGTTAAATTCTTGTACATGCGTGGTTTACTAAAAGACATGGTAACACTGACAGCAGGAAGCTCGAATAGCATCTGAAGCGTCACTTGTCGAACGGTGGCGGGAAGGGGATTTCAGTTGTCACGTGTCGAATTTGGTAACGATGAAACGCCGAAAAGTCGTTATGGTTCGAAATTTTTTATAAAAACTTCGAATTAAGGAAGTTGAACTTCGAATTATACACGATTTTTTAAAATTGATTTAATAAGAAGTTCAAGAGACTGAGAGAAATCTTCGAATTAACCACGATTTCGAATTAAAGACGTTCGAATTATCCAAGTTGCACTGTATAAGAAAAGAAAAAAAAAAAACAAAAACAAAACTGTCTTCAATTTTGTTTTAGATCTTACCGTGAGGATTGTTGGAATGTTCGCCTCCACCTAATTTTTTTCCCTTAGAAAATGAGATTACACAAAAAACGTTTTTTATTTAAAAAAAAAATACTTATTATTTTTAAAATCATAAGAAGCTATTCTGTTTATTAAATGGATTTATTAATAGTAGCGTAAAAAAGCTTTTGCGAAAATAGAAAACGGTAGGTTTTAATTTTTAAAATATTTTTAAAATAATTTTTAGAATTTTTTGCGTGTTACTTTTTCATTAGTTCACAAAAACTTATCTTCAAGGACAAAAAAAAGAAAAAGAAAAAGCTTTTAAGAATATTTTAAGTGTAAAAAAAGAACATATTGTGCTTTGAAATTTCAATTTTGCTTTGTGAGATCAGTTTTACTTTTGGATCAGTAAAACGCTTTGTATTTTTCTTATATTAATAAAATGAATTAAGAAACAGTAAGAAAGCTGCTTCTGTGCTGGTTGAAAATAAGTGGGGAACTTGGGGGATTTTGATGTGTAGGAGATATTAATAGCTGAGTTATTTTAGGGATCGTGAATTAACATCCATTTGATTTGAAACAGTTGGAAGTATCGTTTGCAAATGAAAACGCACAGTTGTGGATTAGAGATTGATAGAGATTTTTCAGAAATAGGATATTCCGTCAGCTGTGGGTGGATGCAGAACAAATTACCACTGCCATTAACTTTGATCACATTCAGACAAAATTCCTTCATCATCTTTCCATTTTTAGTCATAATAAATAGTATCACAGCGCAGATGCCTCGTTTTGGACATTCATAGAGATAGAGAAAAAGAAGAAAAAAACAGAAATTTCTAAGGAAGTCATGTCTGGACAAATACTAAAAAAAGAATCTTCCTTTAGGTTTGATAAAGATTTATCTTACATTTTTATAAGATGTAGTTTTAATAAGAAGTCATTAATTTGGAAATACGGAATCTTGTGAAAACAGTTTCTCAAAGTTTCTAAAATCCTTGTCTGTAAAGATTTCTAAAAGTTAGTTTATAGTTATTATTACAAAAAGTTTTCAGAATTTTTAATAAATTAGGAAAGTAATATAATTCATTTACTGTTTGGTTTTCTGTTTCTTTAAAGAAAAAAAAAATGTTGAATGATCTTAACTCCTATTTATACTTATTTGGGCTGCGTCTTTTTTTTTTCTAGAATCATGAAAATAATAGAGAAAAAACTTCTTTGTATGATAAATTAAAATACCTTTTCATATTTCCCATTTACTAAAACTAAACGAAATCCGCAAATACTGTAATTTTAAGTTAGCTAAAGAAGCCTATCTTACAAATCACACCAAACCCTTGGCTAACTTAAATTGTCTAATTTGAACTAAGTGGTTACGACGTATTTTTGGAAATTTGTCAGAGAGATGATTGTTGTGCTTCTAAAGCTATTTCTTTGGGAATCTTCACTCTCTCAATATGAATACATACGGAGAAACTTTAAAATTCAAAAGACAGATAAGTGTCCTTAAATGTGTGTTACGTTTCAAGAAGATTATTCAATAGTTGAAAAGTTATTAGGACGGAATCGATTGACACGTACAATTATTGATTTTATGATCATGATTTTTTTTTTAGGAAAATACGCTAAAAATAGAATAAAAATAAATAAATAAAAGTGGACATTGATTCACCAGCACTTTTTAGTGTCTATGATACTGCAACCATTAAAGTTAAAATAATTTAAACTAAAGAAAATGGATAAAATAAAATAAATAGTTTTCTTTTTCAGTTTCTGACTAAAATAATCTTAGATTCACAAGGGGTTCCTGACTTTAATAAAGGCTTCTGAGTTGTTTAAGAAACATTTCTCAGAAAATAATATTTGCAGTTTGTTGTTATTCACTAAGCGATCTTTAATCATCGGGTTTAAAAATATGATCGTATTTTTGATGAGATATTTTAATAGCTATCAGCTCCGTATCGTTTTTTAGGATAACAGCTTTTTTTTCTATTAAGCATCATAGGACATCTTTCTTTCCCACCATTCTTAGTAGTTTGATGTAAATTTCAAATGTTTCCAGCTATCGACAACAGTTTTTCTTAGGCCATTAAATCATCCAACACAGTATAAGAAGTATCAGCAAAGTCACAGCTTTTAAATATCAACTGGAAATGAAAAAAAAGAAAAACTGTGAAACTGAAAATAATTCATTGTGGTTTTCAATTACAAATACCTAAACAAAGTCGAAGTTGACTAGAGTGAAGAGGAAAATAGAATTAAACTTAGGAGCTGAAAATGACTAATTTAGAGATTTCAGCAGAGTATGGTTTGTGTTAATATGTGGATTTCATCATGAATATGTTTGTAATTAAAGCAATTCCGGTAAAAAAAATATCGAGAATAACTGTGCCGAAGTATAATAAAGACTTTTAAACGATTTATTAGTGAAGTTCTTAACTGAATAAATAGTGATAATATGTAAATGTAAAGTAGGTTTTATCATAAACATATGTAACATAGTTACATTCAATATTGTTATTTACGTTATTTATTCAACCACATTTTACTTTAAATCCATTTATTATTTACTAATTAATAGATTAATAAACGAAAACAAAATAATTTAAGAATATTTCGAATCATTCTTACAACAATGGAACGAATTCAATCTCATATCGAGTCATTAAGTTCTAAAGATGAATTGTGGGAGTTCTTTCAATTTATTTCAATTGGAAAATCCCGTAAAGGATTTCGAAGTCACGCGAAACATCTGTTAACTTGAATTCTTAGATTGTGAAGGATAACGATGTAGGAGGGTTTGTTTACATTTAATTGCAGAGTTATTTCGAGCTGTTACCAAATTCAGATGAAAACAATACTTATTACGATTATTATTATGAAATGCACAGCAGTTTATTAATATTCTAACTTACAATAAGTGTCATTGTAATAACACTTATTATAATATTGAATATCAATCGCATTATTTTTTCCTTAATTTCGAAGTTGAGTGACGTGTGTAGTTTTCCAGTGTTCCTAATTCTATCTTCTCCCCCGCTTCTCTTTGCCTAATTTTAGTTGGGTGATTTGATGGCCACTTCCTATGATTCACTTCTTCACCTGCCTGCATTTCCATTGCAGCCTATTAACGATGTAGGCGGCGCAGGTGAAAAGCCGCCGTGAATCGCAGCAGGTCAGAGGTCATTGCTGCTCCAGCGGCAAAAATGGATTAGCCGGACATTGACAGCCACTTCCTGAAGCGTTGCCCACCCACCCTCAAAGCCCATCGGGCATTCGCCAAGTGTAGGCGTTGATTTGTATTTAATGAATTTGTAAAAATCTCCTTTAAAGCTTCGTCACATCCGTTTTGTTTGCTCGTGCAAAACAACTTACATCCTTTTGATTCGATTTTGATGAAATTTTATATTTCCATTTATCTCCAAAACTGAACTTCGGTGAGAATTTGTCAATTACTATTTTAAATGCGAACTCGTATAAAAAAAATGAACAAATATAAAATTCCAAGTAATGATAAAAACATTAGAATTCTATTTGAACACAAAAATTTTCATTAAGATTTTTATTTGTTTTTTACTTTTACATTTTCAAAAGTATATTGATAGAAAAAAAGAAAATAATTTTCCGATTGTGTTCACTGTGACTTGATATTGCAACTTTGATTCTGACTTTGTAATTTATATTATCGTCGGCAAATGAAAATATTTACTACTCAGAATTCACGCAGTAATTTTACGATCATTATTATTCGTTTTTATCATCATGTCTATATCCTAACACATGTGAGCTTTTTAGATTCATTTTTATATAAAATTCTAAAAAATGTTAATATAAGCCAGAAATGAAATAGAGAAGTTCTTTCTTGTGGCACGAATTTGTTCGTAAGTAACAGTAAGTCAGGTTACAATTTTGGTTTGTTTGTTTGTTGTTTTCTTTTTTAAATTGTACCTCTTTGTAGCCAGACTTCTACTTATATGAGATCGTTTCAGATACTTCGCCTTAAAGTCCAGACGGGCGGAAAGATATATATATATATATTCAAAAGACTGAAGAACGTCTCCCTAGATAATTTCAAAATTCTCAGATGGACAGGAGAAACAAGAAACATCTACGGCTTTGCGGGATTCGAACCTGGATTCGAACCCACACTTTTGCATAACATCGCTAAGTTGCTAATCTTACTGGATTACTGTTAGTGGACTGTTTAAAATATATCTTCTTATTTTATATTCATTCCTTCTATATTGTTTGTGATGTCATTCACTGTAGGACTTATGTTAGTGAATTAAAGCTGTAATTATTCTATGTATTTTACATTAAATAACACAGCAGACAGAGAATGATGAAGCACGTCTTCCATTCATTCGTGACACACATGAACACTTCCACGAGTGCATTGATTTTTCCCTCCCATTTCTTCATTTAGCCTTTCCTATTCTTAAAGTAATTATTTTTAACTCTGGCTTCACGGGAGTCTATTTTTAGTTCGTCAAAAATTAACAAGATTCTTTTAAATTCACCTGCGGCTGTTTTAAATTTGTTTACTGTGGTCAGGAAGTTAGTTTTATTTTTGGAAAAAAGAAAAAAAAAACAAACAAACAAACTCATTCTTGGCTCTTCGGAGTTTAGATGATAAGTCCGAAACGAAAAACAAGTTTGTGAAAGGACTTTAAAGTAGTTTTCCTTTCCTCTGCTACGAAAGGGTCTGTGAATAACTCTAATAATTTCTGAACCTTTGAAACTTGGCGAAAATATTTAAAGATAAGAGACTTTACATTTGTTATATTTTCTTTATTTGTCGTCAAATGAGACGATGACAAATATTCCCATACAAAAAATCATTAGAAATGAAACAGTAAAATAGATTACTTCGTTAAGTAATCCATTAATTTGCGCTCTTTGATAAAATTAATTTAGAAAACTTCGAATTTCATTAATTTTCTCAAAATATGGAATTTGTTTTACAGTTTTCAAAAACTGGAAAATGATAATAGTCAGAAAATAATAATAATAATATTTAATATTGTAGGAAAGTAAGTTGTAAGGTCTTTCGTGAACTTATCATTTATTTTTTATAGTGAAAAGATATAAAATTAAAGCCTTCCTATTTTGTAAATGACGACTATTAAAATTTACCTTCATATTCTCCGTTTGCTGAAAATTTATTTAAAAAAAAAATCTGGAAATAATAAATCGAATTAATTTTAATCAAATCAGATCATTTTAGAAATATCAACAAAAATTCATTGGTTACAACAATTAGGAAACCATTGTGGTCTTCGTAATGAGAAATTTTGTTACCTTTAAATACACATTTCTTTACTTTCAAAACACAAATTCTCAAATATCACAGACAGATCGTTTTTGTAGGTAAATTTGATTTTATTCAAATCATTCTCCATTTAAACAAGATTTATATTCAATGATTCGGAGTTGAGGGGTGTATGGGTGATAATTCAGATTGGGTTATATGTGAGCTAATTTAAAATAGGCAAAATAATAATAATAATAACAATAAAAAGCTAAAATGAAATTTCATATTTGAAGGGAGTAATTGCTAAAATATCATTATCCACTTTTTAAAATACATAGAAACTGATAAAGTAACTGATACTTCTGAAATAAAGAAGCCAATGATGATTTTTTGATTACCCTATCTAAAAAAAGATTAAAAAATTAAAATTTAAAAAAAAAAAAAAAAAAAAAAAAAAAAAGGTTTTAGAAATTAAATAAAAATCAACTTTAAAATAGATATTTCCAATCTTTTTTTTTTATTCCGTCTTTTTTTTTTTTATTCCAAAAACTGATGAGGTAATTTTTTAATCTTTATTATAAAAAGATCACGTAATCAATTTATTTCAATTCTTAAAGTATGATGGTTGACTCAACCTTCAATTGAAGATAAAACAACATAAACATTGATCTTGATTTTCATCAACGATGAATTTAAATTTGTTTAATAGTTTATTATCTAAATACAGATTGATTTTATCAATTTCTGTTTTTGCTTTTCTTAATATTTGCCATCAACATTATCCTTTTTTTCTTTAATGCTCTGGATAATATGAGCATGGAATTCTTTTTTTGTTGGAATTTGCCTTCTTCTTGAATCCTGAGATTTTCCTGGTTTCTTGTAAAGCCATTTGGTAATTACAGCTCTTTCATTGACTTCACTGCCTCTGAATGATAAAAAATAATGAAGAACTTGTTAAAACCACAATCAAATTCAACAATCTTTCTATCATTAGAGTTGTTTACTATAAACAGCGGGTTTTTGTTCTGATTGAGTGACGGTAATTTACCTTTTTACATTCACTGCTCAAAGGACAGACGATATCTCGTTGAAGAAAATAGATAATTTTAAACAGCTTTTAAAGTTCATAAAGATATTCTATCACCAAAATTGAAGATGATTTTTTTGTTTAGTTTTTTTTAAAATGAAATATCTCGTTCTGAGTTTAAAAGTGAATAATTAAACTTCTCTTTCACTTATAATAATATACATTAAGAAAATTAAAGGGAAAAAAAATAAAAAAGTGAACGTAAAAATATATTTATTTAATGATAAAAAGAAAGAAAGATGTAATTGACTGGCAGTGTTTTTTTACTTTTAGCTTCTTATCTGTTTGGTTTGATTTGTACCAAGAAATAATAGGAACCTACAAGAACGTAAACTTAATTTTAAAATTTCAGATAAGTAAAGAGATAGTTTAAAAGCAGATTTAACGTGCAGTTAACTCATTAAAGAAACAAAAAAAACAAAAGGCTGCCTATAAATAAGCGGTCTCCGTATTCTTCCACGCCTTTCTGTGCTTATTTTATCGAGTCTCAATAAGGACGTTCCCGATTCTCTCTGATGATAAACTCAACGGGTGAATGCTTATTTATATGCAGCCTTTTGTGTTTTATTTCTTTAAAAAGATAGTTTTTTTTTGTGGTATCATGATTATAGTCGGAGATTATTTCTTCTTAATATTTCATTGTAAAAACTTTTTTTTCTGATGCTTTTTCTCTTCGATGCATATTAATAGTCGTTACAATGCTAGATGAAACCCCTAAAATACCGTCCGTCGCTGGCTGCTTTGCGAGTAAGTCTCTCATTATTGTCTCCGAAACGATAATTTTATTCAATCATGTTATTCAACTAAAATGTCTTTCAAAATTCATCATATATTTTTGTCGGGGAGAAAAAAATGTTGCTGTCAATGTAGTTTTTTTTTTTTTTTTTTTTTTTTTTTTTAGGATATAATGTTTCTTTTTTTTTTTTTTTTTTTTTTTTTTTTTTTTTTTAAGTCACGATTAAAATTTCTTTCTTTATTCACAATATTTCGTTTTCTTCAATAGAAAACTTCTTCAGGTCAAATTGAAGACAAGAAAACTTTTTCTTTTTTTCTCATTATACATTTATTTTAAATACATTTATTTTGTTGAATTAATTATTGTTATTTTAATTATTGTTTTTTAATATTGATCCTGCTTAATAGGACATAATGTTTCGCAAATACTAAAAAAATTAAAAAAAAACAAACAAACTACATTGACAGAATAATTTTTTTTTTACCCAATCAAAATATATGATGAATTGTCATGTGGGCTATTTCTTTGCCAATTTGGAAGTTTAATTATGTATGTTAAATAATGCTTTTCTCTAGATTATTTCTTTTTGTTTAGAATCATTACAGAAATCATGTGCAGATTGATTTCTTTTTTTTGTATATTTATGTAAAACAACGAAGTGAATTAATAATCTTTAATAAAGAATTAAAAGTCAATCAATCTCGAATAATAATAATTGTAAGCAGAAAAAAAAATTGTGCCATTTGTTATCTTTAAGATTATCAATAATAAAATTTTACAGCATTATATTTAATAAATTAAAATTAAATAAAAACTAGTCGGCTACCCGTCGCTTCGCTCTTGACGCTTCGCTTATGTAACAGAAAACAGCTTTTTATTTATTTAAAAAAAAAAAACAAACACACACACACACAAATTACCGGTACATCAAGGAAACTAAAACTAAATTTTTTTAAAAGTTTTTTTTTTTTTTTTTAATTTAATTTTTGATGTCTATATTCTCTCAATCTACGACTGCTTTTAGAACCAGCGTGTAATCATATATCAACGATATATTTTTATTTTTTATAGAGATTAAAATATAGTCCTCGTAGTCTAATGGCTAAGACATCTAACTTCTGAGCAGTATTCTATCTAATAGAAATAGTGCATCTTTCTTCCTGACTCTCTTTTTTTTTTATTCCTATTGATACTTTTCAGTAGTTTTCGAGGTAGCAATAGTGATGGTTTTTGAGTTACAAATAGTGATTTTTCAGTATTCTACGTAATAGAAATAGTGCTTCTTTCTTTCTTGACTCTTTTTTTTATTCCAATTGATACTTTTCAGTGGTTTCTGAGTTACAATAGTGTTCAGTATTCTACCTAATAGAAATACTGCTTCTTTCTTTTTTGAGTCTCTTTTTTATTCTAATTGTCACTTTTCAGTGGCTTTTGTGTTTCAAATATTGATGGTATCTGAGTAACAATAGTGTTCAGTATTCTACCTAATAGAAATACTGCTTCTTTCTTTTTTGAGTCTCTTTTTTTATTCTAATTGTCACTTTTCAGTGGCTTTTGTGTTCCAAATATTGATGGTTTCTGAGTTACAAATAGTAATTTTTCAGTATTCTACCTAATAGAATTAATGCTTCTTTCTTTTTTGCCTCTCATTTTCATTGTAATTGTCACTTTTCAGTGGCGTTTGAGTTACAAATATTGATGGTTTTTGAGTTACAAATAGTGATTTTTTTTTTTGGTATTCCACCTCAAAAAAAGAGTGCTTCTTTCTTTCTTGACTCTGTTTTCTTTACTCCAACATCTGCCGTGTACACGCACTTATTTTTCAATATCACATAGAATTTGATTAAGTAAGAATATTTAAAATATTGCAATGTTTCGGCAATTATAGTTCTAATTGTCAGTTTCGAATTGCAAATAAACTGACGGATGGGAAATAAATAAACAATCTTGAGATTCAAAAAAAAAGGTTGAATACATTCCTTATTGATGGGGAAAGGGAAAGGAGATATAAGTCCAAAAATAATTTGAAGAGAGTTGTAGTCCCTATGGCCAAATGGATACGACGTCTGACTTCGGATCAGAAGGTTGCAGGTTCGATTCCTGTCGCGGATTATTTCTATTTTCCATTCTCACAGAAAATTGCGCCGGACAGACACACAGACAGATAGAGAAATAAAAGATTTTAGTAATATAGAGTTAATGAAGTCTCAGGTGTCGACCTAATCATCAAATAATAAATTTCATTGGATATATCTAGGGGAGCAGCCGATGGAGCCTTGCCCCTCCAAAATCTCAAAATTTGGAGAATAACCTTATTTTCTTTATTTTATTTTTTTTTATTCGATAGAAAGTTGAAAAGGTCTTGCGCCTCTTTCCTCCGAAATTTTGAAAATGTCGTTTTATTTTTTTTTTGGTTGTTGGTCAGATTCTTGACTTGTTCCTCCTCACCCCCTCCAAATAAAATCCTTTATACGCCCCTGATATTTGAAATTTCTATATTATTCAATTTTTTTAAATATACGTACAGATGCCGTAAGAATTCCAACCATTGCTCAAACAACGATACATCAGGAGCAGATTTGCTGTAAAGCGACCCGAAGTTAGGCTTCCCTGCGTGGCACTTCAATACATCAGGGTTAAACAGAACTGTTGACTATGAAAATTAGAAGCATAATGATCATTAGGAAATTATCACTTCATTATAGAAAATAACAGCAAGTCGAAAGGATAATAATAAAAATACTTAACAATATATAAGGCTAGCTAATTACAATAAACTACATTTATAAGTAATGATGCTTATACTTAGTATACTTCATCTCAGATGATCATTGATATATAATGCGTGCTCTCTTTCTATTACATTATAGTAATAATGGATTTTATTTATTGTTCATTGTTGCGACGATCTTAAGATAGTAGAATATCATTATCAGAATTATTAGCATCTAATAACTGTCTACAAATCACTGAACGGGTGGTATAATAGACTGTTGAATGACATATTTCAACTTTTACGTAAAAAGTAAAATGAAAAACATACTAACAAGGTTTTAACGATTTGTTTTTCACTGTGTTATTTCCTCAACTCCTTATTAATTGAGGTTCATTATTCGAAAAACTAAATGCTGCCTACAAATTATAAAATGTTCAATTCCAGATTAAATAAAAACTAAATAAAACCTTATTATCAATTGATATTATTCTAATTCTGTATATTCTAAATTACCTGGATAAGTTAATTCGGAAGATAAAAATATTGTAAAATTCGCAAGTTTCATTGCAATATTATATTTTTCCGTGTATCTATTTTAAATAGATTTTAAAATCTTTTATATCTAAATGAAATCAGATTTTGTATTAAATAGTAAATTCCTTTTAACTTATTAATAACAGTTTTAAATCATTTGAATAGTAATTATTCACAACTATTAAATAACTATTTTCCAGAATACTTCAATTTGGTGATAAAATGGTCTTATCTTACCTTATTTTAAATAAATAATAGAATATTTGAGTAATCCATAAATAATGAAATATTGCCTTCAAATATAAAGAGGAAAAAAGGTGTTTTTAGCTCTCCCCAATAGGGGGAAGGAAGTGTGATAGATTTCCCAAATATTTCTGCACGAGAAATGTAGGAAATAGGACGAAACCATTTTGCTCTTATTTGGCGGAAATGTAGCGTAAATTTACAAAAAATAAAGTACGATTTAAAACATAGTAAAATCTGTATTTCAATCAGAATAACTGCGCACTTTCATGAATAAATATAGCGAAATATATATATTTCCGGCTTAACGTAATTTAATCTATTTTATTTTACTCCCACGCTCTATTTTGTTCCATTTTAAGTTCGGTTTTTCCAGAAAAGACGATTGCATCAGTTCGTATTAATTTTTTTTAAAGAAATATTTCTTGCACTTTCTAAATTTTATTATTAATCAACATAAGTTATAAAATATGCAGAAGAAAAAAGGAAAGATTTTTTATGTGCATATTTTATAACTTTTGAAAGATAACATATCAACAAAATTAATTTACATAACTGTAAAATACATCGCTCAGTTACATAGGATTATGTAAGTGTAATTAAATTTCTTTTTAATCATTTGAATTGTTATTATAAAGTTCAAAAAATGAAGCCTACGCACCTGCATTTTCATTTTTCATTTTTCATTTTTTGAACTTTGAAATAAACTCAGCGCACGTAAAATGATCTTGAATTTGAATTATTATTATTTAAAAAAATAAAAAACAAATCAAATATTCCACAAAAATCATCAGCTATCCAGGCTTTAGTTTCTGTGGCTATTTCTTTTAATTACGAGGTTTTTCAATTGAAATTGGAATTTGTTGTGAAGGATTCTAAATGTATTTACATCCACTTATTCGGATTTCTTGTTATTTTTTCTTTGTTAATCTGCATTTCTTGGAGATGTTTGGGGAAGATTTTGAGTCGACAGAATCTGATGTCAGAATTACGGTTGATCCACATTGATGAAACATAAAATGTAGGCATCCTCAATAGTAGACCTAACATTTGATACCTTATTTGTATTTCTCCGTCTTATGGTTTCGGAGGAGTAGCGGAAAGAAAAAAAACCCAATGTTTTCTTTTGTTAATATGAATTTGAATGATCTTATTTTTATTGTTAGTAAAAAAATAAGATAATTATCAGGTAACAGATTTTCTCTTCGTTAGCCAAGGTTTCACGAAGCGATCTAAAACATTTTTTGACTGTTTGTCTAAAATTCATGGCTATTTATATCACAGCGTCTGTTTTATGTGGGTAAGGGTGGAGTCCCTTGAAGAAGGTTTAGACGAAACGAACAGTCCCAGACCTCCATCGTGTTTGAACCTCGATCATCCATTACAAATTGGACCCACCCCCACTGATGGATCCACCGCCCAAGTGGGTCTTTCTCGTGATTTATTTTCAAAAGGAGCAACAAGAAATCACGGAAGGGAGAGAGTTGTCTCTTCTCGCCTTAGTTACAAAGTCCAGGAATGTCTTCTGGTGACTGCGTAACAGAATTACTACATGGATAGTCTAGGATAAAAACCATCTGAATTGAAATCTACTCAATTGACCTATCTAAAAAGCTATCTACTGAAAATGACGTCTTCTTTTCTGGCGTTCAATTTTAAAAAACCGTATCTTCTTATTCAAGCAGTCCACTCCTCCCACTTAATATTTGCTATATTTTGATCTTCGGTTCAAAACCTTCAATATTTTAGTCCATCCAAAGATTGGAAAATTTCAGTTGTATTGCAATCAAAAAATAATAAAAAAAAAATAAATAAAAATCTGGATTTAGCTGCGATGCAGGCAAATTTTGTTTTTAAAGATGTTTTTTTACTTTTCTTTTTTTTTTTTTTTTTGTTAAAAAAATATTTCAAACAAAAAATTGTGGCATTTGGAAGCATCGATATTCCATTCTTTACCGTTCAATGCCAATCTTAGTAAATTGATTTAGCATTTGTTTTATGTTTGGTCTAAGAATTCTGTTCATCATTTTTAAAAGAAAGTAAATAATGTGTGGATGGGTGGGGGTGGTAATGAAAGAAAAATAAATCACAACATATAGAACATCTTAAAATATAAGAATTAATTACAGCCAGACATTTTTTTTTTCAGAAATTAAAATTTATCTCGTTTGCATTAATATACATTTATTTAAGAAAACGAGATGAACTGTAATTTCTGAAGCTAAATATTGTCTGGCCATAATTAATTCTTGTCTGGCCATATTACTTAGAATGAGAATTGAATTGTTAAACAAATATCCCTCCTCATGTCTGTTTATGTGGGGCGATCCAAATTGCACTGGGCTAAAGAATTTTGGGATTCACTTAACTACATTAGATAATTAAAATTAAATGAAAAAATTCTTAACACTATTTGCGCAAAAGAATATAATTACAATTGCAACTACATATATTATGAAAGGAAAAATAATAATAAATATTGTAGGATATAAGTTAATAGATTAAAATTAATAAATTTTGTAGGTATTAAATGAATAGATACTTGCTTTTACAAGCGATCTCGAATTATCTATTCATTTATTTCCTATAAAATTTATTAATTATTATCGATTAACTTATATCCTATAATATTTATTATTATTTTTCCTTTTTATGTATATTAGAAATTTACATTATTTTATAATATATATTATTTATTAGTAAACAATATTTCCAGAACAACTACTCTTGGAAATCGAATCTTGGAAAATAATGGTCTCAGGCAGATTGATGAATTCTCCTTATAATTTCGCGATGAACTGAGATATAGAATTTAGGAATAAACTTTATCATGGTTTCCCTCATATTTTTTTTTCTACAGAATAATCTAACCCCAAGTGCAACTTTAACTAAAGAATAATCAGATATTTCTTTGTAAAAATTCAATGATATACAGATGGTATCCGCTCGATTCCTAAAGACCTAAGACCTAAAGAATCTTATCTTTAACTTAACAAAATTATTTAACTGAAATTGTAATTGTATAACCATTTTTTAAATTTATCTTGCTGATATTTGAAAGTTAGAATGCCAGATTTATCTTGTTATTTCTTTTTTTTTTTTTTTCTAAATTTTTATGAAATAGATTTCTTTACGAAACGGGTGATTGGATATTCGTCAACGTTTTCTTCACTCATTTGAATCTCATAAAAACGTTCAAATACAGAAATCACTGCCATAAGAATGGATTTGATGAATTGCTTGGGGTTTTCTTCTCTTTTTTTTTCTTAATGTGAAAATGTTCGTTATTCATTCAACCAGAAACTCATCCTTTTCCTTACGAGTCGTTAGTCTTGGGGGGTTTTGTGGAGGGGGGGGGGAGTCACTACCTCCCCCGCGAATGCTTACATTTGTCGGGGTTTCTTTTGTCATATTTACGACTCCAAGACAAGAAAGGAATTAAAACGCCCCCATAAATTTGTCATTCTTTTTTATTTGGATGAGAGAAATTTAATTACAGGGTAATTTTTTTTTTTTTTTTCCTGGCTGCATTTTGGTGGGTACTCGAGCGAATAGGAGTGGGTCGTGTGTGTGTGTGTGTGATTTACTGGCTTATATCTCCCTCATCACCTGTGTAGCTCCAGGCAAGAGAAAAAAAAAGTGACATCTAAGTCCTTTCATCGTTGTATCTCTTTGGAAAATCTCGTCAATTATTGTCTTCAAACAATAAGTTATTAGAGCGAAGATTTAGTGGCAAATGACAACTGGGAAGATATTAACATTGTACCAAGAGATTTCATGTCAAAATAATTTCAGTTTCTTAATTTATTTTGGGAAGAATTGGTTAATAAGATTCAGAATTCGTTTAAATACAAGCCTAGTGCCTATCCTGAAACTTCACCTTTAGTTTGAAATTACAAATTTTCTTATGTAAATTAGGGCCAAAAATGCCATTTGTGTAAATGGAACAATAAAATCTTTGATCTCTAAGCTGGGTTGTTAAACTAATGTGAAATTATTCCGATACGCGAAGTTTAATAGTTTAATGATAACTTTTTTTTATTTTATTTTTTCCATTGGGAAAAACAGACAAACCATGAAAGAAGACAGCTTCAGTTCCATTTCTTTCTCTTTTTTGTGTGAATTTGACGTAAGCTACAGAACAATGACAAAACTTGTGTTTAGTAAAAGTAACAACGATTCGAGTTTTACGAGCAAAACATTATTTACTGATTTATTGTTTCGCCATTGTAACCCCTTGCTTCAGATTTCCTTGTATAGTCTGTATTAAAAATATTTTTTTTTTCATAATAATATATTTTTTAGAATCCAACTATTATTTAATGCTTATAATTAAGCATTCAAAAAGAAAAAAAAAATCGATAAATAGAAAAACATTGGATATCTCGTAGATTTTTTCAAATTAAATGTTATTAACGTAATTTACTTAATGTAGCCTTAATAAGGTATAAAGTACCTCAAGTACTTATATAAAAAAAAATCATTTATAATATAAATACGAAGCGATCATTTGTACAAAACATTAGAAACAGATTTAATAAGAAAATAAAAACTAAGTTACAAGTTTCGAAGACCTATAGCGGTTTCCTTCTTCGGACTAAAGATACATACAAAAAAAAATTGACGGAAGAAATGTCTTATTAAATATTCATTAATAATTGTGAATACAATCCATCTATATTGAAATACATGAGATTTCACACTGTGATTATTTTTCGTTGTTCTTTTTCACTGTGATGATTGTGACTTTGAAGTCTGTGGAGCTGAGTTTATACCTTGAGGCGTTGATTGTGCAGCTGTCCGTCTACATTGTGTCAAATAAATGACGTACGGGTCAAAGGTGAAGGAGACGCCGATGTTATCGAAAGTGCAGCTCCATTGCTAATTGGAGAGAGTTGTTAATGAATGGGACACTTCAGGAAGTGTTAAGTTAGAAATGGAAGGCAGATGGTGGTTCTCAAACCAGTGTTCGTTGCAGGTCAAGTCAGCAACGATACAACGGCTCTTTTTGATGGACTCGCATTTCTGATATAATAATTCCAAACAGAGGAGTCACTTACTATTGTCATTGGGACACATTTCAGTTGCTCTATCCTTTCCATCTGTACTAACAATCAACCTGCAGATTGTTATCATCCGCAGCTGCCACTTAACATTAAAACGAATGATTATCTAATTCATTTCAACACTGAAGTAAATCTACCAAAAAAAAAAAAAAACAACACATGCAGATGTTTTTGTAATAGTTTTCTTTTTATAGTTTCATAAAATTATGTAAAAATTTAATCTCTTAATCACTTTCGATAATTTTCAGGCATACAGGGTTATTCAGAACGGAATGTCATAACTTCAGCATAGCGTTATGGAGGTTAATAGAAGTCAGAGAAACCCCATTATTTCCCAGTACTGAAAGGAAGAAAACTACAGGAAATTAATTATAATATAATAATTATAAGAGTTTAAGAATATCATTGGTATTAAAATACACTAAGCCAAAAAATATAATTTAATTTTTGGGGTAGTTGAACTTTATCAAGAATCAATCGTTATCCTCCTTCCTTTCTACGAGTATTTCACATTTCTTGATGTAGCCTCTAAATGTACATCAATAACATACTACAGACTGTTTGGAAGGTTGGTGCTTATACTAGGGATAGAGAGACTTTTCGAACATTTTTCATCTTGATTTCTCTTAATACCTTGTAAGCTTTACTGTAATAAAGGCTTACCTTTTTTGTCTATGTTGTTTCTTTTAATTTTATGTATTCATTTCCTTTGATGTCCCCTTTAAAGATTTGGATATGTGTTCATGTCGAAAATCGATTTCTGATTTGTAACTAGAAGATTGTTTGACTTTTTGTTCTCAGCCACTCTGTATATTTTAGAATATTTGTCTGTCTGCGATACATTTTAATAGTACGAACAGTACAACCATAGAACTTGTACATACTAACTGGAGTATCCAACAACTTGATCGTTGACTAGAGACCTGATTTAGGATTGCAGCTAATATAGATAGCTCCTTATTTCTCTTTTAGAACGTGCAAAGCATCCTTGAAGGGAATGAACCTTTCTTACTTGAGACCTTATGAAATGCTTTTAGGCTTTTTTCTTGTGACTTATAAAATCTCTTATTATCGATGGTTGTCCTGTCTTCTGTTACTGGACCGATATTCAAGTTGACTGACAGTGCAGGAATTTTGACAAACCATCGGTATCTAATAAAAAGGTCAACAACGGAAAATGAAAAAGGCCTACTAAAATGCGTGTTTTTATTTTTATTTATATCGGAACAGTATTGTTTATGTTATTTTTTTTTATAAAATGATAAGATTTAGATGCGAGAATTTTAAAATTATAGACTCAGTGAACTCCCGGAGTAACTACAGGAAATATTAAAATAAAAAAATGGAATAAATAAAATACTGTTGATAAAATATGTGGCTAGGAAATTCCTCAATGAAAAAAAAGAAAAGAGACTAGAGAAAGCATCACTTGTATTAATTAGTTCGTGCTCGTGATTTCTTGGTCTGTGGTAGCGAAGGCCAAGGGTCTTTGAGAACGAATCACTTGCTTCCCTTGTGAAAGTTCTCTGGCGAAGGAGCACCAGCCAATGGAAAACAACGTCTCAATTGAAACAACCATTCACAAAAATCCCAATTGTATTTCCAACAGCAAGGTGTTTTTTTTTATTTATTTCACATTTTATATTGTTTATTCAATGGTATTGAAATTTTAATAATAATAATACTGTGCATCTCAGTAAATAATATATTAATAAAATCCATTATATAATAACAAAAAAAAAAAAAAACTTTTATTTTTAAACAAGAAGTTCGAGAGAAGGTTTCTTAAAATGGTGGTAGTTAAAATTTCTTTATATTTTTTTAAAATCAAGAAAGACTATAAAAACAAAAAACCATAATGAGAATGGAATGAAAATATCTAGTGAAACAAACAATAGAGGCTTCGATTTTCCGGAAAAAAAAAGTAAATCCGCAATATTTAGTGAATTGTCTAAATCGGATTAACAGTATCCAACCACGAGGAAGGGATTAAGGAATTAAAAACAACCAATATCCTATTTCAACGGAAATTCTGTGGTGGATTTCTATGCGCCTTCTTGTTCTAATTTCTCTTCAAGATCCATTTGGTAAAAGATTTAAAAGTTAGATCATTACGAGTCCTCGAATATGCAAACCAAATTTCAAGAAGATCTAGCGGTTCAAAAGGTACTGGGGAAGGAAGGAAGTAGAGATTGGATTAACCTCAGTGTAGCCTCTAGTTTCCAATAGAGATTTTCTAGTCTCCAAACTAAGACTAAAAATGTATTATGGTACTTATTTGAAGTACATCGTCTAAATTTGGAAAGAAGCAAGAAGTTCTTGAAAGGACTTAGATCATGCTTACTCTTAGATTTAAAAAGAAAAAAAAATATCAGTAAGGTATGAAAATAATAATAGAAAAGAAAATATTTCTGTATTTATTATCCCAGAATATATTCTTATATTTTACATTTCCTGAAATTTCTTTAATTATTTTTAATTACTGATTTTAAGTCGTGCAAAGCCAATTACAAGCACGCGCGAATTTAAATTGCATTTTAATTGCGTTTTAAATTGCATTTTGAAGAAGACATTAATAGGAAATTATTGTTTGCTGTCATTGAAAGTCGGTTGTTCCGTTGTTTTTCTTTGTAGATTTTCCGTCAATTTTTTTTTTGTGAAAATCCAAATGGAAAATTTTAAATATATGGTAAGCAATAGATCATCTCTTGTCCAGATATGTCAGTGAAGAAGATCAAATCACTGGTTCAAAATTGTTAAAAAAGAGGAAACAAACAAAGAAACTCACAAATCTTAATGCATTCGGAGATTTCTTAAAAAAAAAAACCAGTTCCATGTCAAAGTTATTCACTGAAACATTAAAGATTAAAAACAGAAAAAAAAAGAACAAAAAATTTATATTAACTTTTAATTATATAAATATCTCTATCAATTCGAAACATTTTAATATAAATATTTAAAAAAGCAAAAACATTTGATGGCTAAACTTTTTTTTTTTTAAATAAAAGTTTAGCCCTCAAAAGTTTTTGCTTTTTTTTTTAGTTAATTTAATGAGGTTTTCAAGAATTTCGTTTAATAACAATCCACGTGACCTTATATCAATAACATATTATTCCCCAACAATGCTGGAATAGAAGCAATTTGTTACATAGTTTTATAACTAGTATCTTTTGACATTTAGTAAATGGAGAGGAAAAAAAAAGCATTTGCACTCCTCGATCTTGTTTTAAATTCACTTATAATAGCGTCGTTTGTTTTGTGAGGATGAAGCAATTATAGGCTTCTTCTCACAAATAAAAATAATATTAAATTATTATGTCTTTTGAATTGAAGTCGTCGCTCTTCTGTCTGTTCACATAAAAGTTCATTTACGTCACTTTTTCAGACAATGTAATTATTTTACTTTAAGAAGAAAAGAAATAGAAACTGTGCCAGATGTTGATATAAAAGAAATAAAAGGAAAAGCGATTATAATTATAACAATTATTTAATTTAGCGGTTTTCTTAGAATTATAGACTATCAAAAGAAAAATGATCCAGCAAAAAAATATAGCTGAATAATATATATATATAAAAAAAATAACATGAAGTTAAAGCTTACTTCGTTATTTTTTTTTCCTTACTTTTTTGAAAACATAAAAATAAGGTATTTATAAATATTGAATATTTTATATTTAAAAATACAAATGAAAATATAATTACAAATACAAATACTACTATAAATATACAGAAAAAAACTTACATTTTAAATTATCGTTATTACACTTAAATTCACTTAATTTTAATCACATCAATGTACTCACAAACTTAGTAGATTACTGTTCATTGTCAGATATCAAGAGAAAGTCATTGTTTCATTTCTAGAGCTTTTCATAAAAAAATATTTATTATTATTATAAAAACAACTGTATTTAATAGAGAATTACTTGCTCAAAAACCGCGGACAAATCAATGTAATTTGGCAAATCACAAACTTTTTGGTGACGCAATATAACAAACACCCACGAGGTATCAGTGCTATGAATAAAATACACTGTGAGTGTCAAAAGAACTACAACAATGAACTATTTTACTGTCAAACAGTTCTTTTCTATCTCCTCTATAACTGATTAATAAGCAATATAATGAAAATTTCCTGTACATTAAACACAATTAATAACATTTAATAACGTAGTGCATTATTCTTTTATGATTAATAATTAGTAATTTATATTATATAAAGTGAATCTTACATACATTTAATGTGAGGTAAAATGAAAATTCTTTCAACAATTAATCATAACTTCCTAATATTTTTAATATTGTACAAAATGTAAACAAGGGTTTGTAATTTTTGAGAAATTGTCATTTTTCTCCTCACTGGCAAGGAAGAATTATATGAAATTTTAACGGAGATAACAAAAAAAAAAAAAAGAAAGAAATAAGGTTAAGAAATATAATTTCATTAATAAGTTAACTGTAAATTTTTTTAGATTGTTGACATAATTCACCAATGCGGATTATGTCACCTGAATGTCTGAATTTTTTTTCTTAAATTCCTTTCTAAGTTGATTGATTTAAACACAGTCGATGTCAAATAACAAGAGTTACTTCTATTGGGAAAATCAGTTTTTTTTCTTTTGTAATTATTTTTACATCCTCATTGTTGATAGGCTTTTAAGTTGTTCGGGATCAAAGTAACCCATAAACGGTTTGTTCCACAAAACACAAATTAATTATAATCCCAACCATTTCTTTGATTATTTTTCATGAGTCTGTCTTCGTAGAAAAGCGAGCTCATTCAGTCTTTCACTTATTCTAAATTCACTTGGTACAATATTTCATCATACAACAGCAATTGCTTATGTGTATCTCCAAATAATTTTGGATGAACCGTTAGTTCCTCAATCTTCTTCAAACTTTCATGCGATAGATTTTGTTCTAAGATATAATACACTTGAGATAACAAAGTTGTAATATTTTCTGAACAAGAATATTTTGACTGCAATAAATCTTTTTGGAATTCTGTACATTATATCTATTCTTCGATGATGACTGTAAGGCCCAACACAAGAATAAACAAAACAAATGCCTTTTCTGATTCATTTTTATGAGGGGAACTAGGGAACAGCTGTTTCACCATGCATCTGGTTCATCAGCCCTAGCCCGTCTATTGTTTTGTTTATTCTTGTGTTGGGCCTTACAGTCATCATCGAACAGATATGACAACACGTAAAACCCTTTTATTTTAGTATATCTATTCTCTTACTTCTTTTAAAAAAATTTGTATTTTGTTCTGATAATAAAAGCTGTTACGATGGTCTTTTTAACTCAGTATTCCAACATGTAAGACAAAAATTTCGGGGATTTATAT
>JAFIDM010014012.1:63223179-63236165 GCA_023159025.1 Thereuonema tuberculata
GGAATTGGGAACGGCTGTTTCGTCCTTCTACGGACTCATCAGCCCAATAACAAGATCTTGCCTTTCTAATTCTGTTGAGGGAAGGCGGGGATTGGGCTGATGAGTCCGTAGAAGAACGAAACGGCCGTTCCCAATTCCTTCCCATAATGCAATCATAAAGGCAATTTCACTTGTTATTCAAGTGCTGCGTTTCATTTGCTTATTTACTAATTCCTCAGCACGTTAAATTTCTTTTCTTTTCTTTTTTCTTTTTTACTTTGTAAACAGTCGCATTCATCAAAAACAGTTCATCCTCGTATTTTTCCATTTGCGAAAAATCGGTAAATCTTAAATTCAATTAATCCTAATCACATCAAAGCACGCGCAAGTTTAAAAGAATTACACTGCACTGTTAGGTATTGAAAGTAATCGAGTCACTGGTTTCATTTTTATTTGTTTTCTAAACATTTTGATTATTTTTCACGCGCAAATTTCTCTACACGAATCTACACGGGAGAAATGTTCAAATAGAGAAAATAGAGCATTTCTTACGCTTACAGTGCGCCTTAGGAAAGTAGGCTAAATAACGTGAAAACAATTGATTGAGCTTATATATAGAAGGTTCATAGGTACAAGAAAGACAGATCCAAGAGAAATGGACTTCTGTAATCTCCTAGCTTTCAAGTAAAATTAGTAAAGAAATGAATGAAAAATAATTGAAGGAAGATGAATGAAAGGCTAAGTTTAGTCATGGAAATGTAGTTATAGTTTTTCTGGTATTTTTTTTTTTTCCGTTTTGTTTTGGGAAGGGGAGGGACCAAAAATACTTATATAACTTATACATATAGGTTTTAGCTATCCTCATTCTTAAATTAATTATAATTACAAATACTTTAGAATATCTTGTTTGTTTATTTCGGAGGAGCTTCGAAACTGTAAGAGGGAATGATTAAAAACTATCGAACAAGATTGTGAGGGTAATTTGATACTGTGTCATTTATTGGAGAAATAACACTAGTGAAGCTATGTTTGGGTCGTGGGAGCATCAACAAGGGTTGTTAGAGGGAATGAACAGTCCGAAGTCTGTACAATGTTATTGCGCGAATTATTAATTTTTTATTTAATTCCTACTACAACAGCTAACAAGAAATTCTTCTCTGATGAAGGAGTTGGAAACATCAACTTTATTCGTCTTTTTTATTGTTACATCTTTTGTTTGTCTTTTGCTGTGAATATCACCAATAACTCCTAAATACTTATTAGTTTCAATTATTTGAATATCCGAATTTGTATAGGCTTATTTATTATTTTTGAATAATTTGATAACTAAAAATTAATTCAGTCACTTTTTAACTAATTTCGTAGTGATTTGTTAAGGAATAATTTACTGTTGGTCCTTGGCGTTTACAGGATGTTATTTTCGGGGGAGGAGAGTAACAAGTTAAGGATTAGCAATAGACAAAAAAAAAAAAATCTTCATTTTCAAAATTTTGTATGTAGGGAGGGGGGAGGCAGAATCGTTCAGCTTCTATCAAATAAAAAGAAAACAAAAAAAAAACAAAACCGAAAGAAAATATAGCCAAAATTATTTAGGGTTATCGGGGGAAGGCGGGATTTGGCTGATGAGTCCGTAGAAGGACTAAACGGCGTTCCCAATTCCATACACACAACTAAAACAGACAGCAATATTCATTTTTATTTAGATATGTGCTGGTTTGTTTATTAAGAAAATATAGGCAAAAGGTTTTGTAAGATGTGAAATTACTTTAGTTTTGTACTGATATGTAATGAAGAGTTTAAGATTATTTTTTTGTGGAAATAATCAAACTAGTAAAAAGCAAATCATGTTATTGGTTATTCAGTTGTCGAACTACTTGACATCATGGCTGCCTCCACTAGCTCACACGTGTCTCCTAAAGATCAGTCTTTGTGTGGTCCTTGTGATTTGACTGGCGAGAATAAAATTAAAAATATATGTAATATAAACAGGATTAATTACCAAAAAAAAAATGGAAAGGGAGAAAGAAAAACAAAAAAAAGGCGTGTAGAATCGATCCAGCGAACCTTAGTCTGAAAGACGGATGCTTAGACCATCTCGCCACCACAGAATAGAGATTGCTACGCCTGACATCACTCCCGATCTTTTTCTGAACTGGCTGTAGTTGTTATCTATATATTTGAAGAGTTCGGGAGGGAGCAGATCCCACCCCCACCCCATAAAAGCCCTTTTGCTCTTTGTTTCAGGAAAAAAAAAATATTTCCAAATTTATTTATTTTTCAATTTATTTTTTGTAGTAATGTAATCGATTACTGTCATATACGAAAAAGGGCTCCCATTGTAGCTTTTACATTAAAGTACAGTCAAACTTGGATAATTCGAAGTTGAAGGGACCAGAGAAAAAGTTCGAAATATCCAAAAATTCGAATTACATATATTCTCTCAAACAGAAGAGAAAAATAAAAAAGATTAACTCCACGATCAAAGATACACATACGGTAAACTTTATCTATGAATATTTCTACATTTTTTTTTTTTCATTAAATCAAACATTTTGTACTAGTTTAATTATTCATCACTTTAAAAAAAAAAGGCAGATATTTTTAAATGCTTCATTGAATGCAATCTTTGAGTCATAGCATATGATTCCAACCTATCAACTGATACAAAAATACATTCCAACCCTCGCTTTTGTTTTCCTTAGAAAGTCCGTTAAAATAAATAATGTATCTTAGCTGAGAAAAGTCTCAGGAACTATTTTTACCGTAATATTTTAAGGACAATCGTACGAAAACTTCGAATTATCCAAAATAAAATTCGAATTATCCATGATTTTTTTAACGTTATTTTAATACAGAATTCTAGGGACCGAGCAAAAACTTCGAATTATCCAGAATTTCGAATTAAACAAGTTCGAATTATCCAAGTTTCACTGTATTCGTTTATTCTGTGTCTTTTTGTGTGATTTCCCCAAATTTCTTTAGTTCAATTAGTGAAAATATTCATTTTGATTTTGTGAATTCTTTTCACTAATTTTCGATTTTTGGCCTTTTTTTTTTTAAGAATTCCATTTCTAGAATTCGGAACCAATGCAGTTATAAAAAAAATTACATAATCTTCCTCATAGAGAAAAAAAAATAAAAACAGAAATTCATTTTAAAACACTAAAGTTATTCTTTGAAAGTTTTATAAACCTATCAAATTAATAGCATGATCAAACATCAACAAGGCCTATCCATCGAATTTTATTATTACAATAAACAATGATTTATTTCCCTAATAACAATGTATTGTTGTAAATATGAATGAATGTGACAAGAAAAAAAATATTATTAAATAAATATTTGATAATCAAAAACAGAATAATAATAATAATAATTAAAACAGATAACATTTCACTTACTTAGCATTTTATTAATTTGCAACTTTTTAATTGTTAAAAGTTACTAATAAACATTATCATTACTTTATATTCGATAACTTATAAATTACTTCATATGGCTTTCTATTGATATCCAGTGGTACTGAATCGGAGAGAGAAAATAAATAAATGAAAGAGTACTTATACAGTTTGTCATATTTGTAACTTGAAAATGGCAATTGGAACTATCATTGCCGAAACGTTGTGTTTCTTACTAAACCCAAGTTTGTGTGATTTTTTATTATCTGAACGAATTTTTATCTCTCGCATGTTAAATTTATTTAAGTACATATATATTTATCGAATTTACAAATGCAAACTTTGCATAAGTAACAATTTAATTTTTTTTCATATTCTTTCCCCCTTTGCAGACTATGGGTATATAGAACGTTCTCGTTTTCTTGTGATTAACTTGAAGCTTTTCTTTTTTTTTAATTATTGTTCTAATCTGATCCATTTGAGTTTTCGCAGGAAATTAAAAGTTTGGGATCATTAATAAAGTAAAGGTATTGAGGAAATGAACCCCCTCCCTTTGTTTTATCACATCTGCTGTCATTTGGCCTCAGGGGGTAAAGTGGGGAAATCACAAGTAGGGAAATGAGGGTGGGGCTGTTAATGCAACGCCAACTGATGATGGGCCTGATTACGCATTTTCTATTCGATTGCACAGATTGCAGGGATGGAGAACACACATACCTTAACCTAAAAATCTACTGAAAATCTTCTCAAGCTCTGAAATTTTAACTCCATTTCAGTGGACCATCTCCAAAACTTCTGAGTCCAATTATCCCACCTTTGAAATATTACATAGTAATTTTGTTTAATAATAATAATAATAAAAGAAAAATATTTTCAATGCTTATTTTATTAAGTGCCGTTCGATTTTATTACTGTAATTAACATTATTTCAATAAAAATCATTAGTCTAAATCAGAATGACGTGTTTCAGTTTTACCTGTTTGCCATATAGGTCTCGGCGGCGGCCAGCCGTGGCGTCCAATGCGCCAGTTCCTGGGTTCGAATCCCGGTAGTGGCATGGGTGTTTCACTTTCCTTTCTTCTGTTTTGTCCGTTTCTTCCCTTGGGGTTGGCGCCCCCTTGCGGTATCTAGCCTAAACTCCTCTGGTAGGAGAGCGTCCATACCCAGTATTGGGTGTTACGGGCGATATAGATATAGATATAGATTAAGTTGAGAGAGTCCATCGTGAACAGCAAAATTAACGGTCCATTTAATAGCTGGAATAGTATACCAGCCATTAAATACATATACATTTTTTAAATAATAAAAAGAAATTTAATAATAATATATATCTTATATAGGAGATCCTTTCTGAAACTAATTATTAAATTCGAGACAGCTCTTTTTCTGTTATGTAATAGACTATCTCCATAGATACAAATTTATTAATTACAAAGTAAAATGGCGGCTCAGAAATTTTAGTTGGATTCAGTTTCTTTGATATTCTGCCAAAATCTAGTATACTTTAGGTTATATAAATGATGACTAGGTAATAATTTTAATGTTCAATTGTCTTTATTAAATAGATATGTATTTCGTATGTCTTTGAGATGTGTTGCCCCTATCTGTTTTCACAGAACCCATATCTAGTTTCCACGTAATTAGACAATAATTACCCAATGACTAACCTATATTGGAAGCAGAGATGAAGAATGGATTTGTATTTCATTTTATAGTTGGCGAAGCATGTGGTTAATGGGTCAACTTTTAATTTGAAATTTGAGTCTTAAGCATATCAAAGGGTAATTGGTGAATTGTATTGTTTTTGATGGGACATTGGGATGCCTCTTGGCTCTTTATAATAGCATTCATTCATCCTCTCTTCTTTAGGAAATTATCTATAATTATCACAGAATAGAAGACGAAAATGATGACTCTTCATTAGTTTTCTATTGATTTTTACTATGGGTTCCATCTGGGAAGAGATTATTAAAACGTTAATCATATTTGACCTTAACTAATCGCTAAATAAGTGAGAAAATTCTATAATATATTGTCCCTCTTTATATATATATATTAACTGATAAGAAAAATATCAGTTTCTAAAGTTGTTTACATTTATAAAAAAAGCACTGTGAAATGCTATTTCATTAAACAATACGTAATATTTTCAATGCAGTTTAAAGAAAAGATATAAAAATGCAACAAGTTACACCCCTCCCATTATCTTTCTTTGTATTTTAACTTGTTTATGCTTCTTACCTTCTGTACGTTTTCAAAATTATATTCGAAATACAAAGAATAAATATAGAATAATCTAGCCTTTAAGATTTTCACTAAATTTTGAACAGTAGAAAAGCAGTCAGTCATTATCTGGAACTGTGCATTCGTTTATATTTATTTATTTATTTAATCTAATGCTCAGACATTGGAACATAAGCCATTAGTCTTCTGGCTTCCCAGTAAATTTGTCCATCGGATCTCGTCCAGTGAAGTTGAAGTGCTTTACACTTTCTTAGATGTTTCCAGTCCATTGGGGTATCTTCATTGCACAAAATGCAGTTTGGTGAGGCTAATATTTTGAGTCGATGTAAGTGATCTCCCAGACAATCATGGTGAGTGATTTTACGAAATGCAGCGACGGTTTCACTGCGTGGTAACTCAGGTATACTTTTGTTATTTAGGAGTTTATATATATTTTAGGCATAAATACGCAGGCATATACGGAGGGAGCTCGCCTATCCTACCCATCCCGAAATGTATAGAATAGAATTATTTTTTTCTTTTTTTTTGGTTGGTTGGTCTGTTGCGAGAATCTTAATCTCTCACCTAAATTTTCAAACACATTTTCGTTTTTTTTGTTGTTGTTGGAGACCGGCTCCCTAATGGGTCCAAACCCATTCCCGAAATAAAGTCCTTTTTAAGCCCCTGATCGCAGGATATTGTAGGTTTAATCTAACGTTCATAATATCTTTTAATATGCGGAAGAAAAGACAGGATTATAAAAACAGAGGTTTTCAAATAAAGTAATAATGGTGGGAATATTGGTTTCCATCCATCTGTGGTGAAGATAACTCAACCTATTTATCTTAGGAAGCTGAAATTTTTATGCGAAAAATGATTTATTTCAATACTCATCCAATCAATGTATGGACGTAAAGAGACAAGAAAAGAAAAAAATAAAACATTGTTCTTAAATTAACAAAATGATTTATCATAGAAATTGTAGATAAACATGGTCTCTGTTGATTTTGACAGAAATTAGACCCTTAGGGACCAAAAACTATAAGTCACCCCCCCAAAAAAAAAAAGTCATTTTTAAGATAAATAAATGTAAATTATATAGATTTTACTAATTAATACCGCTTTTAAATTATTTGGATCTTACTGTACGATATTTACAATTAGAACGCATTCATTTTGAAAGCATAAAAGACAAATCAATAAAAGAAATACAGAAATATAATCTAAATATTTCTGGGGATTTTTTTTTCCAAAAACAAAAACATGCAAGCCTATTCACATCATTGAAATAAAGTTAGTCAAACATTGAAGTTAAATGCTACTACTAATGTGATTGTTATGTTATATTTGTTTTTAGATAAAATTTGTTTTATAATTATTGCAAAATCGATTTAAAAGGTTCAGTTTTAACAGTTTTAAAAGTAGCCTTAAGGGTTTTGAAGGGTCAGTTTTATCTTGTAAAAAAATCATTATGTATATTATAATGATTTTGATATACTTTTATTACGATTCTGATATACTGTTATTTCGTTGTGCATTTGCTTTATTCGTTGGTTGCGTGACATTAGTCCAGATTTCGGTTGAAGGGGTTAAGAGTGGGGGTTGATCTATTTGCCCACACCCTCCATCATGTAGTAGAAGCTGTCAGGGCATCTCTTATCAGAGCTTCCGAATTAATTAATGACACGACTGATTATGACAGATCACTCGAACGCCATGTCCAGTTAATCACACCAGGGGTCTCTTCAGTCACTTTAGCAAATTAAAGGCAAACCATCCCATCAGAGCCTCGTGTCACGTGTTTAACATGCAGAGAACTCTTCTCAAATACTCTCATTGACAGAGCTTGAAATATACTCTCTAAAGTGACTGTTACATACGAGAATTTACGTTGACTTAAAAAACGGACAAATATTACACAGACACTGAAGTATGTATATAGATACCAGTATAACGAAGAAAGATGAATGTTAGCAATCAAATATAAAAATGGCCAAAATAAAAGATTATTTTGAAAATTAGAACAGTTAAAATAAACAAAGGAGAAATAATGCCTTAAATTACAAATAAGATAAAACGACAACAAATTGTGTACGTTTATTTCTTTCTATAAGTTTTAATTGTTTTATTAAAAGGCATTTTCTCAGCTTAGTTTTGTGATAATTTGATTAACTTTTAATATTTTATTTTGTTGCTTTTCATATTAACTTGAAATTACAAAAAATAAAATAAGAATAAAAAGCATAAAAACATAATTCAATTATTCATAATTATTTATTTTTGTTTGACTTTTAATTTGGCTTCGATTGTTATCACCATATACTAAAAACGGATAAATCTTTCATTTAATATATACTAGACGGCTGTCCGTCACTTCGCTCGTATCTGTAACGAAAAAAAAAAGTTTTATTTATTAAAAAAACAATTGCGTCAAGTAAACTAAAACTAAATTAAAGTTTAAATTCTAAAGAATACATGCAAAACGTAATTGAAATCCTTTTGTAACAGTCGGAAATTTGCGCAGTTAAGTTGGCCATGTGACTATCCTTCTGTTGCCTGGGCAATGCGCGTACGACGCGCGACGTTCCAATGTTGTGGACAGAATTGACCATTCAACAATACTCGCCTGGTAACGCCTGTGGGAACTTCAATTGTTGCGGACATAAGCACACACACCGTTTTTTTTAGTAATGTAGAGTGTGTCTATGGGATGACATTTTACTCCGTGATATGTAAATTGAAATTTACTCATGCTGTACAGGCCAGAAATTGAAGATGATATAAGAAAAGAAAGACAAGATAAAGTGTATTACAAAGTTAAAAGACTATTACCCAACATAAAAACGAGATCAACTATGGTCAAAGATTAAAAAAGGTAAAATTTTAATAAGTAATGACGAAATCTGGTGGAAAGAATATATAGAAGAATTGTATGGAATGATAATGAACGACAATGATTTTATTGAAAGTATAAATTGTTCAGTCGAAAAGGAAATTTTGCTCCACCAGTAATGGTAGAGAATTTGAAGAGGCCTTTCAAAAAATGAAACAGGGAAAAGCTATAGGAATTGATAGCATATCTATAGAACTTTTAAAAAATGCAGGAAATGTTGTGAAAAAACATTTGTTTAATATAATCAAGGAATGTTATGAATAAGGTGAATTACTAGATGATTTCGTGAAATGTAGAATATCGCCAAAAAAAGGAAATACATTAGATTGTTCCAATTATCACTGTTATCGCACGCCTCTAAAATTCTTTTACATATAGTGAAAAACAGAATAAAATTAGAAACAGAATAGAATAAAATAAATTGTGGAAATTGACGAATACTTAGATGAGGATCAATTTGGCTTTCGTGCTGGAAGAGGATCTAGAGAAACAATTTGCGTTCTGAAAGTGATTATTGAAAGAAGTTTGGAACTGAACAGAAAAATATATCTTACATTTATAGCTTTAGAGAAAGCTTTTGATACGGTGAAATGGGAATACTTGTTTAGAATTATGAAGAAAAAGGGTTTGAACTGGAAAGATAGACGAATTATTTTCCAACTATATAAGAACCAAAGTACAATTACAAAGTGCAATGGGGTAACGACGGAAGCAGAAATTAAGAAAGACAGGGGTGTCCACTTTCTCCATATTTATTTAATAAGTACATCGAGGAAGCAATACAAATTATGAAGACTAAAGGAATTAGTATAAATGGGAAAAGGATAGAACATTAGATGATGTTGTAGTGATGGGAAATTCAGAAAAAGAGACGAATAGAATGTTTGAAGTGCTACATAGAATATTACAAAAATGGGATTTAAAAATACATGTAAAAAAGACTAAAGTAATGGTAGTCTTTTTTACAATAAAAAAAAAATAATGAGAAAACGAAAGCAAATATAAAGATAGGGGGATATCTTATGGAACGGGTATCTAAATTTTGCTACTTGGGAAGTTACATTACAGATGATGATAGAAGTATAGAGGAAATAAAAAGAAGGATAACTATTATGAAACAAGCGTTTCAAAATAAGAGCAGTGTATTGACTTTAAACCATCTGGATATTGGAATTAAAAAGGCTTTCTCGAAAACATTTTTGTGAGCATCTTGATGTATGGTAATGAAACCTGGACGTTAGGAAGACAAGAGATTAATGGTCTTCAGGAAGCCAAAATGTGGATGGAGGAGGTTGATAAGAACTACTTGGACAGATAAGAAAACGAATCAAGAGGTTTTAGAAGAAGTGGAAGAAAATTAATACAGGAAATTGAGAAAAACAAAAAACAAAATATCTTGGTCATGTGATTAGGCATAATAGTTTAAACATTATTCTGGAAGGGAAAATTATAGGGCAGAGAAGAACATTTTTAGATGAAACAAAAAGAATTTAGATGAATTCCGAAGTTATTATGAGTTAAAGAGAACTGCTGAAGATAAAAGGACATTGGTTTCAGTGACTGACTTGCTATATACTCCCTGGTACTACAATTGATTAACCTGAAATTAAACTATGTGTAGTTAGTAATGTTTAAAGGAATCAAATTAAACAATATTAAACACATTGTTATAACAAGTATTTCATAATAAATTTCATTTGTAATATCTATGAAAATTAAGAATTCAGAAAAACTGAGATTATTTTATAGCAGTAGGAGCATTTTACTTCGAATACAGTAGAGCCCCGATTATCCGTGGAATTGGGTGGCAAGGGCTTCGCGGATATCCCGAAAAAAGACTAAAAATGAGGTGTAAACACGAAAAAAAATATTTCAGCATAAAAACTACGTTTTATTATATAAAAACATAATATGCAAAACTTTTAAAATATGTACAGTACAGCAGAAACCTTTCTGCAGAGCAAGAGCCTGCCACTCATCCACAAATTCCGAGAAGGCCTACAGGATTACGATGCACAGTAAACCTGTCAGTAATTTTCGACCTTCGCACCGTAGGGCCTATTGTACTTTCCCTGTTGTTGGCTTGGATTAAAATTGGTTTTTTTGAGATTCGTAATTAAAAAAAAAAAAAATTGCGGCTCTCGCGGATAATCTGCTCGCAGATAATCGGGGCTCTACTGTAGTTTCATGTACTTTAGATTCCTTCTTATTTTATGTTTTTATTTAAAATACTACTTATTTGTTACTATTTTGTTAGTTGAATTGTTGAAGAGTGGGTCTTTAATCTTTTCAATGCATATTTTTATTAATAAATGGAAATTTGAACAGAAATTCAAATTCTTCTAATTCGAATAAACATTACTAATTTCCAAAATTTCTCTTACTTATTATTATTATTATTATTATTATTAATTAATTTTTTCAAAAAATGTCTGGAAAAATTCACACAAAAGAAATTATAACCTAAATAAGTATGAAATTTTATTCCCAAAACAAAAATTTATATACAACATAATAATGCAAAACTACTATAATATATTACAAATAAAGAATAACAGTAATCAAAATTATCATCTAAGACAAAACCATAAAATAAAACTACCATACCCTCCAATTTTTAATAGTTATGGGCACAGAAATATAAACTTTAATATAGAAAGAATCATAAATGATATGAATATAAATATATTCTCAGAACATCAAAAAATATCTGTTGTCAAAAAAAACCTTAAAAAATGGCTTATTGAAAATACTTGAAAAAAAAAAGTAAAGTAAATATATCATTAATTATTTTATATTGTTTTTCTTTCCTCTAAATATCTCTGTTTGGAAGAATTTAAACTTCAAAATGGAGAAATGAAAGGAAAGAAAAAAAATAAATAAATAAACACCAAAGTAAAACATAAGACTGGTACTATTAAATAAATATTGGAGCCTACCCTCCAGCGGCCTCCTCGGCCTGCACGGGCAGGCTTTGGCTTCGTACGGTCCTCAGGGCCTGATCGAGTCTTTAACTTTAACTTAACTATTAATAAAACTAATATACGTTTCAAGACATTTCAAGCACGTTATCGAAAAATACCTTCAATACTAATAATCAATCATTTATTTATATATGTCAACCCATCTATACTCAATTATTGTTATTTTCTTTTTTTTTGTTCTTATATTTACAATCTTGTAGACTTATAAGCTATATATTTTTCAAATGTATACTATGTAAATATATATTGTAAGAAGAAAGAAAAAAACTTATATAAATATCAGAACCCGTTGATAGGGATACCTCCCTAACGGGACTGTACTGTGTTATCTATCTATGTTAATTATAAAAAAAAAAAAAATTATTATTATGCAGGACAACAGACTTCAGATAAATGAAGACAAAACAAAACTAATGCTTATATGTCCAAAAAAAAAGACTAATAACAGATAAGCCTAAAATCTTTTTTCACCATCATAACTGTCTTCACCATTCACCATATGAATGTAAAAGCTGTTCAGAACTACAGTACACAAAAACAATTAAATATCTGGGCTTAATCATAAATGAAAAATTTTGTTGGAATAATCTCATTAAAATGTTACATAAAAAGTTAAACAAACTGTCATACATATTCTATCATATAAAAGACATACTTCCAACGCGGATTAAAATGTTATTATATAATGCTTCATTCGATTCGAACATAAATTACGCGGCTAATATTTGGGCCAACACCAATGACAGTTGTTTAAAACCTATAATTAATCTGCAAAATAAAATTTTAAAGATTATTTTCTTCAAGATAATGTAAACGATAAAAGTATAATATTAAAGAAAAAAACTTCAATACGGAATACTAAATCCCAAACAAAAATTCATATACAACATACTAATTAAAAACTATTATAAAATCTTTGAGCAAGAAAGAAGAAAAACAAAAATCCTCATATAATCTAAGAAACAAGAAAAATATCCATCTTCCCTATCCACTAATATATAATGACTATGGAAAGAGGCATTTAAACTATATACTGAAAATATATTCAACACTATAGATGAAAAAGAAATATATATAAAAAATGGAAGAATATCCTATGTTAAGAAACTATTAAAAAAGTGGCTGATAAAATATAATTAATATGAATTTCTTTTGTTTCAATTGTTTTCTTTGTAATTGTAAATCCTGTTTGTAATATCTCATTTAAGTATTTTGTTCAATTTACTTCCAATGTCCTTAATATTTATTGTTACCGGTACTAGTTCTTACTGTACTCGACAAAAATAAGCTAAACATAGGTAACTATAATACACATATGTAATAATTATGTATAGAGTTAAATCAGAAAATTATTTTAACTTTTAAATCATGTTACTGCCTAATTTAAAATTTTAGAAAATTATCACCTAGCGGTCTACTTGAAAAAAATCACTGGAAAAAACAATACTATGTAAGTCATTTGATATTTTTTAACAATGTATTCAAAATTAATTAAACATTTGTAGTATA
>JAFIDM010014012.1:63236175-63251995 GCA_023159025.1 Thereuonema tuberculata
ATTGCTCCTCCTCGTACATAGTTTCAAAGAATATTTTTGAGAAGGTTTATTTATTTTTTTTTTTGGCATAAAATCCACAAATAGTAGTTTGTCCATATTTAACATCATATCTCAACTTAAAAGCTTTTTGAATTATGGACTAAATGAAGTAATAAGATTGAGTCTGAAATTAATTCACGCTAAAAAAAAAAGTATTTCTTCAAAAAAAAAAGTATTTCATCTTATCTTATCCAGCATCTCATTCGTATAAATTTATATGAATTACAATTACTACTTCTATAAGTTATATAAACCTTTGTTAAACGGAACAGCATTGCAATGGATATTACGAACGGTAATAAAGCGTACGGTATAATATGTTTGGTTTTATTCGTAAGACGCTCAAAAGAAGAGAAGAGGTTCCTGATATAACTTGGAGCCTTTTTGTTCTTTATGTTTCTGAAGTCGTGAAACAACATTATCTCTTTGTTCATTGTAAATTATAATATCTATCGAAAACACTTCGATAAGATTTGTCATTTTTTTAAATTTAATTACGTCTTTAGATGCTTATGTTGCCGAAATGCGATTCATTGCATTCACATTAAAACGCGCGCAAATGATGATATATTAATAAAGCGATTAGTATCCATTGTTGGACGTCAAATTCATGTGCACTTTTAGCTTTTACCGCTTTTTAGTCTGGATTTTTTTTTGGTCTCCTTAATGTTAAAATTTCTCAAGGAATCAACACGAGAAATAACAGAAAGCCAGATCATATCCGTAAATATACACGTCACATTTCAAGAAGAGCCACTTAAGGAAAACAAGGATGTAGGTGTAGTGGTTTCACGAGACCCCCCTCCTCAAAGGAGAGATGAACTAAACGATTGAAAAGCAGTATTTACATATTTTATACATTAGTCGACACTGAGATGAAACCAATAAGTCAGTCTGTAAATGTGTGTGTCTGTTCTAATTCCTCGGAGACTTCCAATAAATTGAATATTTATAATTTTGTCATTTATTATTATTTCTTTAATAATTCTCTGGGCAATAACTTTTGAACCGATGGATTAGTCTTCTTGAAACTTGGTTCCCACATTTAAAGACTACAGACTTAAATTTCTGCAAAAATATAGTGAAAATACTAGGTTTTTAAAAAGGACAATACAAAAAGGAAGATCTTTATTTTCAATAACATGTAATCCCGTAATAGAAATAAAGGTAAAGATCCATTATGCATTAGATGAACTTCTGAAACCATTTTATAAATGTACTAATAAGGGAACAATTACTTTTAAAGTTTAGAAAAAAAATGTTCAGGTATTGTTATTGTAATGTATTGTTGATTTAATACTTTTTTTTTAAATACGTATTTGTCTTAGTATGTTCATTCACTAACTAATATTTAATGAATGTCTTCTTCTTTATTATGGATGTATCCTTGTTCAGTTGTTGATTTTTTATTTGGAATAGCTTGAAAAAGGGGCACAGTCAGAGATCCCGAAAATTCGCTGCTGTTTATGTCACGTGTTGTTTGTGTTGATCTGTATTTTACATTTAAAATCTTTTCTAGATGGTTCCTTGCAGAGAAATTATCGCGAGAAGTTGTAAAAAAAAAAAAAATCAGATTGAAAACAATTCGGAACTATGAATATTTATCGATATCTAAAACAATTACAGTAGAACCTCAATTAACCGAAGTGGTCGGGAGCGGACCTCCGTCGGTAAATCGAAAATTCCGGATCAAAGAGAGTACTTAAAAATGGCCGTCAGGAGACCGCAAAAATTTTAACATTGGATTTTAAACATGTACACATGTACAAAATAACTAAATGTGATGTTTTTAATTATATTCAATATAATTATAAACAATAAATTTGTTCAATAGATGTCACACAAGTTAGAAAATGCAATGTAAATTTTTATATGACATACGATACATACTTTACATTGGCTTAAACGGAAGTTTGCTCTGCCGTAAGCAAGACTGACGTCGTTTAGCCGCTCTGTCCTGAAGTTGTTTCAGTTGAAGTTGTTTCAGTATCATAAGTTCTGTAGAATCAGAGTGAATCTGTTGCTCCAACCACATCAGTCCTTCAGCAAAACATCAAAAGCATAGGAGTTGTTTATTTTAGAAGTTTTGATCACCTCTTCTTCATCACTTTCGCTGTTATCGTCATCGCTATTCGTTTTCGTTTAGTGGGCTCCATAGCATAAATACATTTCTGTAAAGCCAAGCTTCTGAGTCAGACAGAAAGTAGCCAATAGAAAGGCAGAAGGCAGATGGTCTTGGAGACGAATGGAATTTCCGGAAAAGAGGGACAATAGAATGGAATTTCCGACAGGAGGGGAGGGGGGGGGGGGGAGAAATTGTTTATTTACCAAAAAAAAAAACCAAAAAAAAACTTAAGAAACCGACGTCGGTTAAACAAGGTTCCGGTTAAAAGAGTTTCGGATAATCGAGATTCTACTGTAACTTTAATCCTCTTTAGCTAATCCATTAATAAGCGTGTGGTTTGATATGATTGAAGTTGTTCAGCTTAAGTAAATAACGAGAATTTAATTGAAATGGAAAAATGGAACGGTAGCTATTCACCTAATAATAGAAATTAAAAATAAAGACAGGCTTTGTTTACGTCGTTTTAATGCCTAAAAAAAAAAATATATTTTTTTTTATTTTATATAAAAAATTTATTTTATATAAATAAAATAAAAAGAATGTATTTAAAAGAAAGTGAAACTTCGTGTTTTCGTAATAGTACAAAGAATGTCACTAAATTATTAGAGAAACAGCTCAAGATCTTTCGCAGGAAAACTATCTTAGTTTCTGTAACGAATCTGACCAAATAATTGCTCTTCCGTTAAAAGGAAACATTTAATTTGCTTTGACTTTTTTGACACTTTTTTTTTATTATGTGTTTATTCTATGTTTTATTATCTTCTTTCCAGCCATATTTTCCAAGAAATAAATCCTGAAAGTTAATTATTTATAAATCAGATATAGTTAGACGTAACGAGATGTAATGATTGATTTATGGGAGTTTTATTGCCCAGTAGTCGGAGGAAATTGATGGCGGCACTAAAGTAATACAGGATTTAATTATTAAAGAGAAGCACTTTGATTGGATATTCTTAATGAGATTTATCAGAAAAATTATTAATTAGGTGAGATGTGATGACGTAAGCTGATAAAAGAATTATATGATTGGAGTATTAGAGAAATTACGTAGTCAGGAAGTTTTAGCCAAGCTTAGCGTTGCTTTTTATTGTATTTCTTAGAAAAGCGAGACTTATAAAATTAGTCAGTCTGTCTGTGCGTCTCCCCTTAGAACTTTTGAACGAGTGAATGCATCAAATTGAAAATTTCTTATCTAATTTACGGAGAGAAGATGAACTAATTCTACTTGAAAAAGCAATTTACAGAAAAATTATTTGAAAAATTTTGCTTTTGAGTTCCAGTCAAGAATTTTGCGCCATAGAAAAGTAATACAGATATATGTTAAGCCTTCTAGTAATCCATTGTCATCTTAAGAAAGTAATCGAAAGAAATGAAACTCTGTCAGATGCTGAATATATTAAAATTATTTAATATTATACGCAAATATAATTTTACTTCTAAATACAAGTAAAATTATCTTTCCATTCTGTTCTTTTCTATCGTTTCACGATTTTTAGAAAGATAAAGATAAGGAAAACGTAAAAAGTAAAAACGAAGACAAAAATAGAAAATAAAAGTAACATTTAAAGAAAGTAGAAGTGAAGGTCTTTCAGAAATACTCGTATATATAAAAATGTTCTGAATGGACTAAAGCAGCGGTCGGCAACCTTTTGTTTTAAAAAAGGGCCAAATATTTTACGTGAGGATTAGTGTGGGCCGCAACTGGGCCATATATCATTACAGTACAGTACGAGTAAACGTACAATATTTGTGTATAAATATTTTAGTTTTAAAAATAAAACCTTAATTATATATTTTTACGACATTTATTGTGCATAGTTCAAATGAAATAAAATGGCCGCGGGTTGCCGACCGGTGGACTAAAGGATTGCGTTTTGGGAGTTAAATACAAAGCGCAATACAAAGCCACTCGATTTAACTTTACAAGAAATAGGATTCAATGGACAAAAACACTTTCCTAGTGGATTGGATACAGCCTTACTTAGGAATTTCTAAGATACAATCTTTTGAATTCTTTCTGTAACAAGCATCTCAATATACGTACATTGTTACTTAGTCAAAATAACGTGAATCGCAGATGGGTTAACAGGTAATTATTAACTTTACTGACTAAATCCCTTATTTACAACATAGGTGTATATACATAATAGCTTTGGATTCGCAGCGCTGAAAATCTATCTCTCTTAGATCCTCCTATGCTGAGCATCATATCAGATGAGACCTCTATTCTAGGAACAGTCTTAATCCCCACGACGCCAGATAATCCCTTAATCCCTTGAACTATGCACCAGGCATAGATAGTTAGATATATTAACATCAAATTTTTTAATATCTACAATAGTAAGTTTTCTAAAGTAGTTCATTTATTATGTTGTTTTTCGTAAAGTTTATTTTGAAGAGCCCAGGAAATGAAGATAATAATTATGAGGAAAATTTTGTTGATTAGACTTTAGTGGATATAGTAAACCTTCGCTTACATGATTCAAAAATTAACTTAAGAGAATTTCTTCTTCTAGCAATTAATTTTACATTTTAGTTGGATAACGATGTTAACTTTATTTCTGCTTTGTTCTTACTCTTTATTTTTAATATATTGTCTATAAAGAACGTTCTTCGGAAAAGCTATTGATCGAACACCGCGATGCACAACCTTAAGAAGGGCCAACATTTTTATAAACGTTTTGATGGAGGACCGCAGCGTCCCATCCTTCATTCCTCTAACCCTTACTATATTTTACTTATTAATGATTTCATAATGCCATTTACGATAATAATATTTAATAATAAATGTAATTTGCATCAACTTTATCAAATAATGCGCTAGTTGTGTTTCCTACCAACATTCCAATAGTAAAGTCTGAGACAGTTGCTATTATTACAAGTTACGACATTTTTCAATGTATCTGTTGTCAGCAATGTTAATTTAATTTTAAGTTTGACATTTCCGGGCCATTCCGGTGGGCCGCGGGTTGTGCACCCCTGATCAAACAGAAAGCAATCATTTATTAGATTCATTATTAAGCAGAAATTCCCTCTGTCTACTCTAGAGACAAGATCTCAAAGATTCTTTCGGGAAGGTCTATCCACCTACCAAATTTCAGGCTTCCAATCCCTGAAGTTTCTCATTGAAAATGGCCGACACTCACGGCACGAATATGAGGCTTTTCACTCTGCATAGAAATAAAAAAAGTAAAATTACTACAGAATGACTTCAAAATGATGCTTTGGATAGAATTTTGATCTTTTGATTTTTTTTTAAATATCGTTCACTGAAGAGACAAATTAGTTTTTTATTTAAATACAACATACAAAATAAATACAAATTTACAACATGCAACGAAAGAGTCTTGTTGAAATTTTTTTTGAAAATTTAGTAAAACAATAAAGCGAATATTTGAAATAGAGGAATTGTATCTTTGCTGAAATTACAACAAGTTGAGATGTTGTGACTTTTAGAACATTTGATTTGAATCAATTAGCAACTTCAACAAAAGAAATGAAATATTGATTCTGAAACTAAATTATTTTTTTTCAATAATTGCCTGTGAATCTTGAGTACAATGATGGGTTGGATCACATTCTTATTGGCTTTCCTGCACTGCACCGTTATTGTAGTATCATTATTGAGTACCAGGTGGCAGCACCGTACAGACGTTAAATAACATCTCTACACTACATCGTGGATTCACTGTCAGTATAAAATGCCGTTTTTCACGATTAATGTAAACTTTTCAAGGCTTTTTCTTTGAAATATTTCAGTTGTTTTAAAATGAATAACTATTATTCATTCATTAGTGATCAGTAGGGAAAAAAATACATAATTATATATATATTTTGTGTATATTTACATTTATATTGTATATGTGTATATTCTGTTATTAGAAATTCTTCCTTTTCAAACAAATGTACTTTACAGGTACAAGTGGAAGGGAAGGATTGAGATTCTTTCCAAATTGTTTAATTTAGTTAATGTTAGCAATCCGCAAAACTTTTAGTGATCACGTGATCTTTGATTCCGAGGTCATTTTCTCAGTCACATGACCGTTGTGTGAATGTGTGGTGAGAGTGGGTGGCAGGGAAGTCGATCATTTTGTCTTTTAAAATGAACGGGTTAGCTTTTGACCTTACCTCACGTAACTAACGGTTGGCCGTGTTGACGAAAAATAAAATGTAAGCATCCTCAATAGTAGACTAACATATGATACATTATTTGTATTCCTGTGTCTTATGGTTTCAGAGGAGATGGGGCCAGGAAAAAACCCCAATATTTTTTAACACATTGCCAACTATATTATCACAGAAAGAAATCAACAAAAATTACATATAAATACACGATACCACGACGTACGTTTCAGAATCCCGATCTAGATTCTATTTTCAAGTAAACAAAAGAAAAAGAAAAATAAACTACCTGGATTAAGGCCTAAAATAGCGATGTTTCCAATCTACAACCTAGCGGCCAGATTAGAAAACATAATAAATGTAAAGACGCTATAATACAGGACTATAGACCATATTCAAGCACATTTTTAGTAGACAGGTCCTGATTGTAACTTTGAACCGTTCTAATGACACATGATTCGTAGAATTCTCGTAGATATCTCAATTTACGTTTACCAAAAACAATCACATTTTCAGAATTTAACTGATGTCCCGTGCTTTTACAGTGTTGTACGGTGCTGTAGTTTTCATTATTGCTTTTGACTGCTCCTACGTGTTCGTTCACTCGTACACCTAACTCACGTTTAGAATTTCCTACGTAAATGCAATCTTTGGAATTATTCAAATTTCTACGTAAATACTTTTAATCTGGCCGCTAGGTTGTAGATTGGAAACATCGCTATTTTAGGCCTTAATCCAGGTAGTTTATTTTTCTTTTTCTTTTGTTTACTTGAAAATAGGATCTAGATCGGGATTCTGAAACGTACGTCGTGGTATCGTATATTTATATGTAATTTTTGTTGATTTCTTTCTGTGCTAATATAGTTGGCAATGTGTTAATTTTAATATAGCACGTTAATTTTTAATCCAATATTTTTTTTTTGTAAATATGGATACTTTCAGAAATTAAATTCATGAAGTAAATTCTTGTAAATTCTATTCTGTGTGGGTTTATTTCTTATAGATGCTTTCTAGTTATTATGTTATAAATCCTAAAGGTTAAAACCTATTAATCTTAATTTTTATTCCGAAGTGAAAAGCTGCATTTAAGTTTTTTTGTTCTTCTTTTGAACGATGTTCCATTGTTTTTGTTATATTTAATTTTTTTATATATTGATATAGTTCCTTTTTCTTCCTACAGGTGGCACACCGTCACTTCGTGTATTGTGGTTTGGAGATTCGAATGATTTACGATGGACCACGTTCTTAAAGATTTTTGGAAACACTTTTAGTAAAGACGTGATTCTTAAGGTTCCTCCGCATTTAGTTACTCTATGTTGTACACTCAACTATTTTATTCAGGTAAGACGTTTTCATCTTAGGAATTAAAAGAGTTACTTCAAATTGCGGAATATTTATAAAGTCAAGAGTATTTTAAATATAAATTCAAGAAAAAAAAGTATTTAACATTAACAGCCTTAATTATCAATAATAATTCTATTATAATTATTATTATTTTTAATTTGTAAATTATCAAATAATAGTTACTTAATTAAGAAATTGATAAAAAGTAAGACTTCATTTGTTTGCTTGTTTCTGTGTTTTCAGTTTTATATTCTCACTAGCAGAAGTTCCCGGCATTGCTCGGGTGAGATGTATGGACGAGCGGGGATCTGTCATAGTGCAAATTTCTCGGAATCGGTGCATTTAGGGCCTTAAAACCTGGTTTTAAGAAAGTTTGCCCCCTCCCCCGTTTACATCTCTTAGGGTGCGAATATCGAAAATTCATCGAAAACATATCTTTTTGATTTTGGCAAAGAACCCTTATGTCAAATTTCGTACCCTTCAACGGTCCTTCTATGACAATTTTGATATTTCGCTGATTTTAGGTAACTGTCTCATGTGCGAAGTGGATAAAGATGTGGGATTGTCCAGATTCATGTAGCCAGTAATGTTGTAAGGGCCCTAAACGGTAACTCTGTACAATTTGGTTCGAATCGGTGGAGCTGTGTAGAATTGTATTTGGAACAAATAAACTCACAGACTTTCTGCTTTATACATTAAAATTTTATTTTTAGTTTAGATTTTTTTTTTCTTAATTCGTTTATTTTGATTTCTTTCATGATAAACTTTGTTTCTAAGTTCTATTTAATTTTCAATTTATTTGATTGATTTTCTGTTTGATTTATATGACCATTTTTTTTTTTTTTTAAATTGTTTTTACAAAAAGCTTATTTTTTTATCAGTTTTGTTTTTTATTTCGTTTTTTTTATATTAATATTATTATTCACTTAGTATTTAATTGATTTGTATTTCATTCTTAGTTTCTGTTTTTTATATTATAGGTTTTTTTTTCAAAGTTTAACTTATATGAATTTTGATTTATTTGATTGGCTTTGTGCATTTCGTTTTTGTTTTTAGTTAGGTTTCAGTTTCAATTGCTTTCATTTTTCTTTTTTAGTCCTGCCACTACTATCCCAACTTACGAAAGCCAATTAACTATAATCAGTAGAATTACATCCGAAATCCCAACAGAGATTGATTTGATATTCCGATAACCAAATCACCTGACTGGGAATTATTACAATTGCGTTCAAGATAAAATTTGGTAAAATTGGGAACGACTGATAGCATTCAAGTGATCGTGTTTTCATTATCAAATTACTGCTCAAAATAGTAACTTAAAAAAAACAAAGAAAGCTCTTCCGACCCTAGATACTCTGTCTGTTCCAGTTTCCGGAAAATAGCATTTTTTCTTTTTTGAAATATTTAACAGCATATTTTCAATTCTTAAAGCGCCATAATATTATAAGGAAACAGCGACTAAAAACCAGCCACAAAATTTATTGAACTTATTATTATTTGCAGAAATGAAATATAAAGTAGAATAAGTGAATTTAAATTCGTGCTCGAATAGAAGACTTATTAACTATAACTGTAATTTTTATAGCTTTAATGACATTAATAATCATTTAATATTCATTGTTTTTATAAAAGCGATAGTTTTCAAAGCGTTTTAAAAAGCGAAACTGAAAGTTTTCAAATGTTTCAGTTTCTGTTTTGATACGTTTCACTTTCGATTTTTACGGCGCTGCAGAGATTATCCCAAATGAATTGCTTTTTTTTTAATTTTTAATGTTTTCTTTATTTTAGAATTATTTGACATCAAACCAATTTATACAAATTTCAGTTTTTTAATCGGGAAAAAATAATTATTTGGTTGGTTTTTATCTTTTTTTTACCTCTCTTGAAAAAATTCGTTAACTAAAAATAATACAATTAAATAATAATACTTCAATATTTTCTATATTACAAGACAATTTAAAAAACAAACAAACAAACAAGGTTTTTTTTTTCACTTTTTTTGTCAGAGTTTAATATTATTTGAGTAATTGGAAAACTGTAGAGTTACAAGAATGTCGTAAATGGAGTAATATTGAATTCTGAGAACTTAAATTTCTTTATTATTTTTGTAGTAATAATCCTTTCTGATGGATTACAGCATTTAAAAGTAAATTAAAAATCTATGGGTTTCTAGTCTCATATAACAAATCTTTGTACAGTCGTGTGAACAGTTTTCATTTGCAGAAAGAGGAATGAATGTTGCCATTTAGTGATTTTGCAAAGTCTACCATGAATCCTAAATTTTTAATATGGTATGCAATAGGACTTCTTTTCTTGCGACTTTTTTTAGTCCAATATAAGAATTGGAAATAGACATACTTTCACATAATTGATACACTCTTTCTTCTTCAATAGATATCAAACATACTATCGTTTATCGTTATTATTCATGGTTCTATCCTTGAACTTTGCCTTGACTTCCATCTTGAAATTTTGTTAGTGAGGGTTATCTTCAATTATATTTATTTATATACTTTATTTTTTCAACGTATTCTTTTCTCTTCATTCTATTACTTTCTCCCATTATTCCCTTAATTTCATTCCAACATCATCTATCAAAAAAAATAAAAAAAATAATTGATACAATTTAAGTTAATGCACTTTCTTTAGGATCCAATGTAATAGATCACCTTTACGAATACAATTTGTGACGCTCTCGTAGATACAACTATTGCCAACTTTAAAAAAAAAAATAAAACAAGGCAACCAAAGGCAATGTGAAACGTAACGCGTCTTCTTTATTTCATTTTACTGATAAAAGTAGTTTAGGGACAGTGACTATATTACAAAAGTTGCGAACATTACTAAGAAAACAAATTGACGAACGATTCTCACAAAAAGAAACTGTTACTAGTAACGCGTTACTGTTGTGCGCTACTCTCTGTTCTTGTATAATTTTATATATATTTATAATTTACAATATAAATTTGTCAATTACTTTTATTGAATGAAATGTGAAAATAAAAATAACCCAGGTTTTGTTTCCTTATATATTTCATTTCTTTATTTTTTAGCATGTCAACATTAAACTCTGGGAAATTCACGCTTTCATTGCTCAAGCAGTTTCACCAATAACCAACAATCTAGTGCAGCTCCAAAGAATAGAGGTTAGTTGCTTTCCAATATGTCTTTTAATACCATGAACTAAGTACAAAATTTATACTTGAATTCTTCAAACTTATTAACGAAATGCTGTTCTTTTCAACGTTGATGGATTTCTTCTATTTTACATATATTTTCAACAAATATGTAATTATTATTACCGTTTCTTATTTTTTTTTTTTACGAAGATTTAATTTGAATATCTAAAGACATACTGTGCAAAGTAATGGATCTGCCTTTAGATCTACAGACAGTCTCTGATCACATTACACTATAGATTATAAAGTCAATCCACTGTAGACATGTTGGAAAGTTGTTACAGAATAAGGAATACTGGCCAGCGGGTAGGAGAGCATCGAAAGCATGTCATCTTCTTTGAAACCCCACTTGTACTGTACTTTCATGATTGAGATACGAAACGCGAAATTAATTCGTTTTAGTTACATGATATGAAATGAGACAATTCAATTAAAAATATGAAATGATTCTATTTTAAAAATTATAGTAAATAAAAAACAAAATACTAATTATGTTTTTGAATCATTTATAAAGGATAACGTAAGTTTATATATTTTATTTATTCTTACATCAAATAAAAAATAACAAGAATAGTTATGTAATAGATTACATGTAAGAATTCTACATATACTACTTTTTATAAATAGAACATTTGAATTTCCTTTAAAATAAATAGATTCTTAAATATTAACAGTAATATAAATAAACAGGTATTTATAGATTACTTCTAAATTTATAGAATACTTAATTAATTGATAATTTAAATAATTATTTTATAAAAAAAAAAACAAACTTAAAACAATGTATTTTCCTTATTAATAAAAGATGTAGATCTGTAATTTTTATAAAATATAAAAATATAAAGTTAAAAATACATAATTTTAGTTGGAATTTTTCGGTTTAATTAATATTATATTTACTTATTTATTTATTTATTTTACTTTTTTTTACAAACATATTAATAAAATTAATTACATATGCAGTAATTACTTTAACAAATCATCACTACAATAAAATACAGAACGGTGTGATTATCATTTTTAATTTTACAATAATATCTTGTGACATTTGTTAATTAATCGTTTGAAAGTTATTTAATATTATATATGATTTTTATTATTTTTTTAAATTTTAATTTATCAACCACTATAAAATGTAGTTTATGATAATCCTTATAAAAGAAATACCCTCTCATTGATTATATTTAAATTTCTTAAGAAACCTTTCATTGTTTCTCAATAAATTCTAACTGAATAATATTTTAATGCAGAATTTGTATATTATACAGAAGCTCAATATTAATATTTACATCTTTTTATTAATCGTTTTGCAATAATGTTATCTTTATTTTGTTTTGTTTATTTTATTCCCATACGTTCAATAAGATATTAAATATGATAAAGTTGATAATATTTTCAATCCTTTAGTTTGTAATTTATCTTTATTTGTAGCGTCGCAGCTTCCGAAACCGAAAGCAAACAATGTAGTTTTATTGTTGATGATGCGCCGTTAATGTTCGAAACAGACGTACACATCACATTAGTGTTATTTGTATTTACGAAATAGGCTGTGAAGTGAATATATTACTTTTCAGTTTAATGCGCATGTCTCTTTTTTTTTTCTAATTATCTACGGGTTATGATTAAAAATATTACAGAATTCCATTTTTAAAAAACACAATTTACAAATTGATATCTGAACTTACTGCACTTTTCCACTGTTTTGGCAGTTATTAAATTAAGAAGAACAAATTCTCTCTCTAGGATTAATACAGATCTTCATTATAATAACTATTAATGATGTATAATTGCGATATTATATATTTGAAATTTGATATATAAACTTATAATAAATTCACTACAAACTCGTAGTGAAGATAAACACAAAATTCCTTCGAAACAACATAATGTGAGTTACATTCGTAAAAATAAGGTATCAAGCTACCGAGAAACTTTTCAGTTGATTTGCCGATTTTCTGTTCATTACTACCCTCTAGTGTCACATGTTCGAACTTCAAATACTATAGGTGACGAATCTGATTTGTACATATGGCTGCCAGTTGTCGCATCTTTTTTTCATTAATTTCATCAATACTTGCCACACATCGGTTGTTTTTTTTTTTTTCGCTTTCTGTATTTTTTTTTTGATATCATTATTTTTATTTTGATAACTTAATTAAAGTATTTAAAGTTCTTTAAAACTGCTGTTTTTCTTTTTTTCTTTTCTATTATTTATTTAGAATTATGTAATGTTAAGTTTTTGTATCATTTATTTTTTAAAAACAAAGATTTCCGGTTAATATTATCTAATATATTATAGCAAGATTTAAATTGCTAGTTTGCCAAAAGTAACAATCTTTTCACTTAAGAAGTATTTTTTATAATAATAATTAATAATATTTTTTGATGAATCATTCACTAAAATATATGTCCTGTATAAAACTAATCTCTTATTGTCTTTTTTTAAATATTTATTAATAATTTATTCTTGTTTTTGTTTTAATTTCTAAATATTTTGCAAAATGACAATAATATAAATAACCATAAATATAATTAATCAATAGTAGATTTTTCCTTTCAAATAATTATTAATAGAAGTTCCGGAAAGAATAGGATTCAACTTAAAATCTAACATTAGAAACTATTATTATTATTATTAAATTTAATAGAATCGAAATGTCTTCCTTTATTTTTCAAATAAAACTGCTGAAACAACTGTATTACTTTTGTTCTGAACTGAAACTTTACAAATTTTTTTGAAAAAAGTTAATTAGATCTCCATTAAAATTATTTTTCCGAAGCCACTTATCAAGCGCGCTAAAACAAGTGGGGAACTTAATACGCAGCGTTGTTTAGACATCGATGGAAATCCATTGTTTCACGCTTCGAGAAGATCAGTTGTGTAGTTCAGAAGTGATAAAAGAAATAGATATGGAAAGACCGATTTTTTTTTTTTTATTTTAATTTTTACTTTTAGCCTGCATTTATAAAAAAGATGAAATTCTTTACTTTTCTCTGTCTTTCTAAAATTTAAGAAACATTAATTATTCGTAGAAGATCAATAATCATAGATAAAACAAAAACTGTGTAGCACCAGTGACGCCAAAGCTCAAACCAGGTTACATTCGCAAAACTACGGTAGTTCAGTTCGCGAGCAAATTTCATTTTGAGATTGTCTATCAATCAGTGCCCTCTAGTTGTGAACGACTGAACTTCTAATATTTTAAATGATGAATCATAATATGTGGCTTTGTCGATTGTCATCATGTGACTTCATATTGTCACAACTTCCTCAAAACATTAAACAAAACAGAAACTTCTTTTTTTTTTAACGATGTAGTCTGTGTTTGTAGATTACATTTTCTTTTCCTAATAATAAATTTATTAAAAAAATGAGATTTTAATGAAGAACATTTATAAACTAAGCAAGTCATTTTTAGCGGCCCCTAGGTTACAGCTTGCCTGTAAAACATAGGGGACCGCTCTTGCTTTTATGCTTGCTGGATGTCACACTCTATAGTGGCCAAACGGTTAGAGATATTAAAATGAAACCTTCACCATTGTGTTCAGCGTCAAAAAGTAGGTGACCACGTCCAAAAAATCAGACCTCTAGGACCACTCCCTGACCAGATGTGGGAGGGTCAAAAGTCGGTGTTTCAATACGTTTTTCTTTTATCATATCTCAGCAACCTTTTGTCTGGCAAAAACGTGACCACCACCAATGTGTTCAGAAGGGTCGATATTGGGGCGATGTCTATCGCTGTTTTCCTTTTTATCAGAAGCGACCACTTTTGACCCCCACCCCCACCCCAACTTTCGGTTTGCTGTAAGCGTCCATTAGGTTCATTGTAAACGCTGGTTAGGTTCACTCTACTTTTGTTTATAAAATTGTGCATATTATGGGGCCGCTTTGCTTTTGACGCTGTCTAAAAGCATTAATTATCTTTTTTGTTTTACTTTTAATTCTGTAGTATTAATATTATTTACAACTAAAAAAAAAATCCGCAGTTTACACTTTAAATAGATACATGTTAAATGTATCAGTTCGATACCAAATACCAGGTCTATTGGAGTGAGTTTTTTTCTTTCTGCTATTCAGTAATAGCCTATGTTTAGATGTATCAACTTTGCTTAGTTTCATATATTTGTGTTTTTTGATTTGCTAATACTTTAATACTTAACAATCTCAGTTGATAACTAGAGACCGGATTAAAATTAATAATTATTTTTTTTTGGTTGCATGATGGTTCGTAGAGTTGCTGCAGATTGGCTTTAACTATCAGGCTATTTCATTTCCATTAACTGAATGTTTTTAGAACTCGGTACATCCCTATTTAAAGCTTATTAAGTTAGATTTCGTTTGACGTGTTGTCAACAATGGACCTTTGTAATAATAATTAAAATAAAAGCTAATCAAGAATTAACTCACTTTTAAATTGAAAAGATGTCTGAGAATAATTTCTGTATTAGGAATTTACGTTCAAGTATTTGTCGCATGATGAGCACTGAGTATTTAGAAAGAGGGGGTGGAATGGAAACCAAAGTAACCCATATTCAAATGAGGGGGAGAGGAAAATCAAAAGAGAAACGAGCTTTAATTTCAAGTTGGACCACAAATAAACATCCTATTATTAAGTTTAAGAAAATCGGTTGAGCTATTTTAGCGTGTTTCGCATAGAAACAAAGAAGAAAAATATACCAGTGGGACAGACAGACTGAATTCCTATGCTCAGTCAATTACATGACAATGTAATGTTGCTTCAGTTGTGATACATTAGATCTATTTCACTATAAGTTCCTGAATTAAGAAGATATTGTTAATTTCAACATTTTTTTTTATTTTTATTTTCAGTAATAAAAAAATCTTCAATACAGCGGAAGCGCAATGGTGCCTCAAAAGAAAAAATACACAATGAAAAACTCACCAATGAAAAAACCAGTGGAAAAAAATCCATATGCCAGCGAGACCTTATTATTTACTGTGCCTTCTCCTGGCTGATGATCGCCAACGAGCGTGAAACAGCTGTTCTAG
>JAFIDM010014012.1:63253011-63270006 GCA_023159025.1 Thereuonema tuberculata
AAGTTTCTATAAAAATTATCCATAAAAATGCAAAAATTTTTGAAAACTCTTATCTCAGAACAGAATAAAGAAAATTAAAGGATTTGTATTTAATTACACTGATCTACACAGGAATTTTTTTTTCTGCTGACTACGATGTTTTAACTGATTTTATATAATTTGAGGTCGCTGATTACGAATATGCAGTCATAAATTGTCCATCACGTCACAATTTTTCACAAAATACAATTACTGACATTTATAATGTTTATGAGTTGCAGCAGCATATTTGTTACTGTTATTACCACTAAAGTTGTTTCTTTTGAAAGAACGTTAAATTGTGAATAAGTTTCTTGGGACTGGTTAATTATTAATTTTAAAAATACATACAAAGTGAAGTATATTAATTATGAAAGAACTTTCGCTTCTTTTATTTTCTGGCATAGCTGGAATCTGGGATGTCACGCTGCAAGCACCAACAGTGGTCTGCTATCATGTTTGTGTTCCACCTGCTTTGATATCTTTGTTCCATGGTCCTTATATCTTGGTGGAAGCGCTCTCCTTGCTCTTCACTTAGAGCACCAAGATTTTAGGGAAAGACATTTAAATGACTGTGCAGAAAATGCACCTTTACACTCATATTTACTTCTATCTTCTGATATGCTGTTAACAAAGTTTCAACAAGAAGTTTCTTACAACATTATAAAAAGAACACCATGCTTCTTTCTCCAAAGTGTTTATGGTTTCCAAAAATTCCTTATCGTTCATTAGAAGCCGTATTTGAGGGCCATCAAAAATACCGGATTTCAACTTTTCATGTGTCAGTGATGGAAATTTCGAGCAGACGTACTTGAAGTAAGTACCATCGTTATCCAGAGCCTTTACATACTGCTTCATTAACCATAACTTGATGTGCAGTGGGTGTAATAGTATTTTATTGGGATGAAGAAGAGGCTCATGCTTAATGTTCTTGTCACCTACTTGAAATGAATCCCTGGCAGGCCATTTTTTCTTATCCAGTGTTCTTTTTTTGCACGACTGTCCCATAGACATTTGTAACATGGATATTTCGTATACCCTCCTTGTTGACCTAGAAGTATAGATATTATCTTTAGATCACCACAAACAGTCCAGCAGTGATCAGTGTATTTAATCTTATGGAGAAGTATTCTCATTGTTTCAAAAGTTTCTTTCATTGTCACTGAGTGACCAATAGGAATGGACGCTACTTTGTTGCCATTATTTAACAACACACATTTTAAACTCTAAATACAGGAAATTTATTGAAAATATAAACTAAGAGCTGCACAATGAATAAACAAAAATGCCTTTCTGGTCTTATTATCAGAGGGAATTAGGAATGGCCATTTCGTCCTGCATGGGACTCATCAGCCCGATCCGCCTTCCCAGATAACAAACCCGATATTTTGTTTCTTTTCTTGAACTGTAATATAGATATGAACTTTGTTTCCTAGTACTTTTTTTTTATAACTTACAATCTTTCCTCTACTTATTAAATGGAACTCATTAGAATGACAAACTATTTAGTTAATATTCCGAGGAATGTTCAATTGGCCTTCTCCATTGGCTTATTCCCATATATTCTGTAACCGTGTTTGTGAATCATAAGTAATTGGCTAACAATGTCATTAAGGAATGCTATTGGATCACCATAGCAACGAATTTTAATTAGCATTATTAATTGTAAAGACTTAATATAAAAAAAGCATACGTCAATGTGATTATAAAACTATTAAAAAAATGACAACAAAAAAATCTGAGATACAATATGTAAGTCATAGTTCTTGTATAATCCTTCTAGAATTTAGGTGAAATACTTTATATCTAAAAACTATCTTACTACGTTTAGAAGTGAATTAAACATAATTGAAGTTATTTAATTTTTATTTCCTATTATCGTAATTACGTTTAAATATTACTGTTCGTTTCAAAAATAGATATTAATGAAAAAATTGAAGAAGAATAGCTGAAAAGTTAAAATATTTAGGAATTGAAATCAGTAGAAATAACAGATTAATGAAATATTAGTGTAATTAATTAGGAATGCATTAGATTGTAAGAACTAAATTCCAAAAGAGAAAAAGGAGTGCAGGAAGACCACCAATCAGAAAGAAATATACTTTAAATTCATCTATATAAATTAGATTTTTAATTATTAAAATGCCTAATTCTTAAGTAATAAAAAAGTTTTATTAATTCTTAATTAATTATGAATTTCTAATTGAAAGAAGCTGTTACTTAGTTTCGAAATGAAAATAAACACAATTTTCCTATGAAGGCTTGTTTATATTCTTAATAATACGGTACTGTCCGTTTCGAAAAGCGAGAACCACAACAACACAGACGATTCTACCCCGCAAAGGGGTGATACGCCGAGATGGGCACTTTCTTAAGACCTGTTTTTCTTTTAGTACCTGTTATTTTTGCAATGGTATTTATTCTTTCCATAATTCTTTCCCGAAAAGCGCTAATAGAACCCAGCTACTAGTAAACTATCAAAAGTAAACATCCCATCTTCCTCGCCCCTATTTGGAAGAAAACGCAGGAGACCTGACGAATGCGCAAAAGCGCTGAAGGCTCTCGTAAACGAAAACAACAGTAATTCTTATTGGCGAGCATGCTTCTCTTTTTCTGTTTTCTATCAGTCAGCGCCCTCTAGTTGTGAACAAGCGAACCTCCGTTATTGTTGTTTGATGAATCAACGACATCTGGTTTCTCTGATTAAACAATCATGAAACTGTGTTAACAGTTCAGGATTTTCCTCAAAAATATTGCAGTGTAGAATCTTAACGTTATTTGTTTGTGCCATAATATCCTTTCTATACTACGAAATCTTTATCTTTTTATTAATTTATTAATTTTAAATAAACAAACAATACCATTAACTGAAGTAAAATAAAATTCGATAACTTTCGCGTCATCTTATTTATAAGAACTTAATACTAGCGATGGTAGTTCAATTTTAATTTTATGATTTTCTGAAATATTTAGTTTTCCTCACACGACTTCTCTCGGTTGGATGTCAGGCTGCTTAAATTTAAAAATCTCTTCTAAATTAGTTTTTAAAATAGAGAGGTTTTTAAAATAGGGTTTTTTTTTTTTTTTTTTTTTTACAAAATATTTACTTTTTTTGTAAATATATACATTTCGGCTGGAAGTTAGGGTTCTACTTAAATATCAATAAAACTTCCGTGTATATGATGTTTTTTTTTGTTTTATTGCCTCCAGGTATCAAAACAGATATGTAGAGCACGCTTAGAGCATGTGGCTGAACTGACTTGAGACTGGCGAGCTTGGCGGGTCTCTTCAGTCTCATTGATCCTTGCGATAAACTTTCTTCTCTAAACTTAGTAAACTACATTTACCGGCATTCCCCCCCCCCCCCCCTCCCGACCGATGACAGATCATTGAATTTAAAACTCAGTTTATTTACGCTCTATCATTGCTATCCTTGTAACTATCTATAAATAAACATAAATACGTAAATGACGTTTTTGTTCCTTCTGAAATGTTCTTTCATTTTGTTTTATTTTTTTTTTTAATATCTTTAAAATTGTTCCTAATATTCATCAAAAAAGTAATTACGAAACTGCAAAAAAATAAATAAATTAAAAACTGAAAATTTTTAATGTAAGTTATTTATAAAACTTAGATGTAAACTGTCGCAAGGTTTTTTGATAGAACTACTTAAATGCTACAATTCTTTCATATAAATTATGTTTTAATATATTTTTGGTAGTTTAGCCAGTCTATCGAATTTCATATGACGGGAGCTTTTTTTTTTTTCACCGCACAGCTCTACATCTTTATTCATTGCTCAATCCCCTGTTCTGTTGTCCTGAAGAAACATATTTTTGTTATTCCAGAGGTTATAAAGAATATATCAATGAAAATTTCGTCAACATCGGTTCAGTAGTTTTTTTTTGTATTTTTGTTTTTTGTATTTTTGCATAAACAAACTCACAAACGTTACTTCGTAATTAATATTTGACAGTGTTTATCCCCGCTCAGTGCACTTGCGCTAATATTTTTTTCCCCTCAACATCATTATAATCAACATAACCAGTATTGACCTTTGGAATTGCTAATATAGTAATTCTGCGTCTTGGAATAAGACAATTTTAACTACAATTTGGCAGATCTAAGTTACTGGTTCTTCCAAATTGTACGTTAAAATTATCTTATTTCAGAACTACTGAACGCAATTGAGGCAAAGTTTAGAATTAATTCTCATTATTTCCAATTTCTACGGTTCTATTTATATTTTCGGTTGACTACAAGTTAATAAATTTTTAATAATCATATAAAAGTCATAGGGAATTCTTACATTTAGAATTCTGTTAGTGTCTTATAGTTGAAAGCACCAGTTGTGGTATGAGTTTCTGTACTAACTGAATCTATTTTTAATACATGAAAACTCTATGGTGGATTGGTTAGCTTTTTTTGGAACATAAAAAAAATAATGCAGCTGTATTATTCTTAAATATTATATTCGTTTTTTATTTATTGGCTTAGTTATTTAACTTTATAATGAGGCTCATTTGGGGTGATTAGTAGTTAAATAAACTCAGCTTTGTTTTCAAGCTTAGAAAAGATTTTGGTCATCGGTCTGTGAGATATGGGTGAGTCAAAAGAGTTGAAGGAATTGGGCTACTTTTTGTAATATCAAATAGGCCTACATTTATGTAATGTAGAGTAATCACTAAGTGAACAAATTGTGATCAAAATTCATTAATCAATATCAGATAAATGAAAATGATAATAAAAACATACCTAATCCTCGCCACATCCAACACATTAATTGTCAATTTGATTAATTAATTGATAGCCAAACGCAGACCAACCAATAAATGGACAAACAAGGAAGTCGTAAGTTCAAACGAATAGTAAAACTTCATTAGCTCAGTCCAAGAATAAATTATTACTGCTATTAAGGAGTTTCCTAATATTTAATCTTGATATAATAGTAATTAATAAGTTCCTTTACAAACAGTTTTATGTTAAATGAATTTATTGTGAATGAAATTTTAACGTGTGCATTTGAACATACAAAGTAGACATTGCACATAAAATTTAAAAAATTTAAAAAGGTTTTAACAATAAAAATACAGAGAGAGACCGGTTTTGACTTTGCGACCAGGCTTTTTCGACTTTTCGAAAATAAACTTAGAATTTTCTTTGAATCTTCCCATTTCTTACAATCAGAGGATAAAAACAATGTACAGTGATTGCAAATTATTGTATTATATCATTCAGGGTAATTGCAAATTCCCTGTACAACTTTAAAGGTAGATTAGCGATAGAAAAACAAACCGTACTCATGTACCCGAATGTGACAGAAGGTACACTAAGGTTCAGAAATAATAGACAACAAGTAAGGTATTTTAGAATTAATAATTTACGGAAAAAACTTCAAAAAAACTTAGTAAAGTACTCACTTCTGTTACGAGTTGCAAATAGGTTGCAATTAACTTTGCCTTATTTATATATACATGGATTGGCTGCATTAGATTCCTAACAAATGCTTGTTAAAATATCACTTACATGTTTGATTGTTGCACTTTTAATCTTTGTGTTATTGTATTTGTAGGCGGGTCGCCTGAATCCTCGAGCCATTCATTTAGCCGTCCTATTCATGCGGGGTGTGTCTGCAGTGGTGGATGCCATGGGCGTCTGTGGCAATCCCATGCCTCAGTCTCAGCTAATGCCTTGGCATTTCTTCGATGGTAAACTCTTCCATCATCTGTACTTGAAGGCAGAACAAGGCCATTCCATCGATTCTCTGTGTAACCATGCGGTTCGTAAAGTTTCATTATCAATTTTTAGCCTTTTTTATTTCTTTGATTCTCAAACATATTTTTCATTTTTTTTTTAAATACTTCTGGTAATGATAATTAATTTCTGTTTATGTCTAAATTTTCATTTGTCAGTCATCTCTTACAAAGTTCTTATACTTTGCCTCACAGCAAGTGTTGCAGAAGATCGAATAGAAAAAAAAATGACATTGTGAGAATGGAACCTGTAGCCATTCATGAGTTGGCGAAAGTTTTGAGAAATGAAAAACAATATCAACATTGATCTTGGAAATTTCCAAGAATTTTCAAAAGTTGCAACGAATTTTGTAACTATAGTAATACAGAAGAACTTGAAAATGAAGTTGTAGTTTTACATGATTACACAGCTTGTGAAAACAATAAATATTGGCGCAACCTATCTAGATCAGTCCTTCTGAACCTGTTTTCGCCATGGCCCACTCAGAGGTCAATTCAAAACTCATCCCCTCCTTTGAGGCACTTCTTTTCTACTGATTATAATTCGTTCCAATTATTATGTGCGCTTGGACTTTTACGTGATTCCATAACAAACAGAAATTTAGTTAATAATTTTTATTAAGCATGTAGAAACAAAGACAATAAGATCATATATATTAAAAAGACTTACCTAATTTGTTTTATAAAATGTCTCTGTGGCCTTTGAATGTCTTATGGCCTCCAAGAGGGAAAGGCCGTGTCTAGAATGGTTTACATGTCCAGTCACAGGATCTCTCAGTTCTAGACAAATCAAATGAGTACTTCTTCCTCCGTAAACTGATTGCAAAAAAAAAACACACACACACACACACACACACACACACACACACAAAATGATTTCTTTGTTGTGGTTTTTTGTGGTTTGTTGAACAGAATTAAGTTTAGGACAAGGCTATAAAGGAAATCTTTTTTGTAATGTATTTACAGAAAAAGCTTTTAAAGAATGTAATTATTTTCCAATAATTTACCTCCAACACTTGAGCAACAACGTGGAAAGTCTGGTACTGCTGTCTTGTTACTGGGAAGACAAGAGGCCCTAAACAACCTAAATGAATATTGTAACACTTAACTATTTGTCAGGAATTTATTATTTTAAAAAAGATTGTTGGCTATTACTTGTTTTTCAGCAAAGCAGAGATTACATGGAAAAGTCGTTCAATGGAAACATTCATTTTTTGAGTTGATCGGCCTGTTATTATTATTACATCATATAAGAATCACGTATGGCAGAGATTTCATCAAGAACTCTGTAAACTTGTTTATGACGACTTCAATTGACAATAAGTTAAATAAATTTAATTCTAATTTACCTACAGTCCATTTCAATTTTTAGGACTATCAGATGGTTAAAATGAGATTGAAGTAAAGATTTTTTCTATTGGGATACTAAATAATGATATAAATACAATTTTTTTTTCTTTTTTTGGTAAGTAAAAAGAAAGCAGTTATCATTGTCATTCTTTGTCTTCTATTCACAAGAAATTTAAAATGGACTATTCTGTGGACGATTTTTGTTTTGTTTTGTTGTGTATTTTTATTCTTAACAATCATTCATTTATCAATTAAAGGAAATTTTAAAAAGTAAAAAGTAACATTTAAAAACTTAGGTAAAGTTGGATTTAGAAATCTTAAAAAATACCTAAAATATCCATTTTGTTGTGTATCTGCTTAATTGTTCATTTTATCGTTTGCTTTAGGTAACCAATTACTTTGTTTTGTAACTAACTACTTTGTTTTGATCCCTGACTAGGCCTCAGCAGTTGAAGATTTCTTTCTTGTGAAGTCTGTCATCACTGTTGGCACTCGAATGGCCTCTGATTAATGTGTTTCAAAAGTGTTCTTGTACTCCTTTGTCTTTTGTTTGACAAATTGTTCGTTTTCAAATTGTCCAGTGTAATTCTTAAACGCTTTCAAGCACAAGTGAACTGGTCCCGCTGTCAGTTTTTTTGGCAACTTTTTTTTTTTTTTTATGCAGCTTCATTTGCTTTAAGATATCAGTAATTTTTAATATATAAACATTTATAATTTGGTTACGTTCATTGTAAATGAACAGTGTTTAATTTTATGAATCATGTGGTTCAAATCAATCTTTAAATGTAAATATTTGTTATAACAATTTATTTTTTGACTTGTTTATTTATTTTATTATCATGGCAGACATTTCTTGACTCTTCTATGACAACTGTATCCAATCTGTTTTTTTTTTTGTATAGACCATTGCGATGTGGTTAACAATGATTTTGGCGTCTACGTTGCTTCTATTAGGCGACTAATAGACTAACTGAAAGAAAACATTTATCAGTATCCTGAACCCATCTTCAATGGTCTATAGAAAGGACTTAAGGTTTAAGTTTTAACAATACCTAAATAAAATAATGATTCTTAAATTTTAGAAATCTTAAATTTACCAAATACGAAACAACTTTGAAGTTCCTACAAAAAAAACTTTTGTAGCTTTGATCTAAAGACAAAAAATTCACTCATTAGAACCAGTTTTGGAACAGACAAGCATTTTTATTCATAATTCCTAAGATATTTATAACAGTAAAAATCTGAAATTTGATTTATAAGTATTTCTAAAAACATTCGAATTTTTTTTGTTAAAACACATATCTTAATTAATAAATAATTGTTATTTGTTTACAGATCCTTTTATTAACGACCAATTATACACGATAACAAATGTATGATAATCTATAAATTTAATGATCAACATTTTCTTATGTCTTATTATCTTTAAGACATAATAAAAAATCAACGACTATAACTTATAAAGTGTTAAATATTTTTTCCCCCTCAATATATTTCTGCTCAATTAAATGTTGTGATTTTTGTTTTTTGTTTTGTTTGTTTTATTTTTCTCCCGAAGATGTATCTTCAACTTAACTTTTTTTTCAAAAAAGTATTCACGGTGAGTACTGAATAGAAAAAGATGTTTCAATTTTATTCTATCGATTTTATTCTATTCTTTTCGATAAAATAAAAAGCTACAATGTAGTTAATAGTAAAACTATCTTTAATCCTTTGGCTGAAGTCAAATATCAGATTAAAAGAGTTTATGATTTACTTAAAATTGTTTACAAAATATACCTTTGAACAACCCTCGAAAATCCCACTCGCAAACTCGCAATTTGCGAGTAGAAATTAGGCGCTTGCGAGTGAAAAAACTTACCTCGCAAATCGGTTTTTTTCTTAAATTCAAAACCTTGGCTGCTGTGCCAATTCAAATTTACCGCCTATTCAAATTCACCGGGATGTGAACTCCCGCGAGGGGTATTTCATGATGGAAGTTACCTCTACCCTTCACCAATCACCATTCGTCAATCGGCAACCGCCAATCACAACCCCAGTTCTATTTTTAGTTCTGCCAAATTTTATACACCTATCAATCGGGCAGGTTCCGCTGCTAGTGTAGGTATATCGTATATATATATTAAATTTTGCCCCCCCCCCCCCCCCGTTTATTAGCTATCGAGTATAATTTCCATTTGATAGTTGGTTTAGGCACAAATTTTTGAGGATTGCCTTTGAAGACTTTATTTGGATCATAATACCAAGTGGATTCATAATCAAAACATAAAAAAATACTTTAATTATTTATTAAAATAGCATTTGCTATTTTACGGTGATTCTCCTTATTTCTGAAATTCTGTCAGATTCTGTTACTATTTTTAGAAAATTGAGAAAATTCTTTTATTCAAGCTGGATTCATCTGGAAATACCACAAATTCCACTCTTTATCAAAAAAAAAGTAATGTTTGTAGATTTTTGCTTTCATGAAAAGCAGAACCTTATCCCGATAACAAAACAATTTTCAGTCATCTTTTTCCTGTTTATTATCTAAAATAGTTAAAAAGATATTAACGTGTGTTTTATTATACTTTATATTAAAAAACAACTATAACTCACACATAAATAATTAATTTAAAAAAGTTTAAATAAAACATACTAAGAAATACGATACATTAAAAAGTTCCTAGGACAGGACAGTTTCGGGGAACATATTCCCCATCATCAGATGATCTTGCTGATGATGGGGACTATGTTCCCCGAAACTGTCCTGTCCTAGGAACTTTTTAATGTATCGTATTTTTTAGCATGTTTTATTTACACTTTTTTAAATGAATTGATTTATGTGTGAGTTATAGTTGTTTTTTTAATCTAAAGTAGTTTATAAATATCAGACTAAAAAATATCGAGATCTCAGCAAAATCGTTCTGATGAACTTGAAACATCTTTTAAGTTGTAAGAATATTAATAAAAGAGGTTTTTTATTATTTTAAAAATATATTTTATTTTTTAATATAATTTTATACACATATATATTCATACTTTCTATGAAAAATAAAATATTAAATTTAATGTAAGGATGTTCAAGAGATATGTTGACCTAAATGTTGGCTGGGACATTTAAAAATCGTACCCACGCAAGTAATGTTTTATTAATAATGGATATCTGTAATCAGTCGTTGTGGAATGCCATAACTTTCTGTAATATTGTAGTTGAATTGACGATATATATTTGATGTTTAACATTTATATTTAACGAATCAATAATACTGATTTTTTTTTTTTATTGTTTCAATATTTTACCTTCTTTTGTCAATGGTTTCTTTTTATCATGATTTCCATTTTTTGCGTCCTCTTGTTTCTTTTCAGAGTTCTGTATATTGTATTTGTAAATTATAAAGAAATCTTATTTGGCGTTTGCAGTATTTGTTTCTGTATAATAAATGGTCTTATTTTAAAAAAAAATAAAAAATAAACAAAAATAATCAAAAACAGAGCTTTATTTGTATTTATTTCTTAAGGTTTTTACTGAAAAAAAAAAAAGGAAACACAGACACTACACTTAAAAAAAAGAGCAAAAAAGAGCAAAAAAGAACAAATGTTTCAGTATACTTTGTGTGTGCTTCATTATACTGTGTGGCAGATTTTATTTCTTAGCCTGGAAAAGTTTGGTTTGATTCCAGAAATTGTCTGCTGGTTGTATCCCCTATTAGATCTTCCCTCGACCTTCGGGGTTTTAATGGGAACGGAGATTTATTCCTGGATTAACAGCAACCGTGGTTTTACGTGATATCCTCGTGTTCCTTAGGGCCTGTTCTACTATGTTTCATGGACTCTGCTGTTAAATTTCTATCGTATCAGTTTTTCATTCGAAGTTATTGAATACAAATGTGCTTGCCTAAATCATGGAATGAAATGATAACTGTTTTATTATTTGTGATTGTTAACACACTTTGATTTTTCAACATTTAAGAAAAAATGCCTAGAAACATTGTGATTATGAATTTTAAATGAGTAGTGCATTTCCAAATACACAGACTGCTTCTGAAGCTACAGCGAAGGAAATCCTAAAGCCCCGCGAACACCATCCAACTTTTCACCAACTTAGTCGGCCGATTTTGACGTCACGAGTTGATAGAGACAGTCTTGAGCCAGTTTTTCACCGACTTGCCACCAACTTTAGTCCGCCGACTCGAGTTGATTCTGCACCGGCAACTCGGAAAGTTGGTTGGAAGTCGGTCGGAATTACCCAGTCGCGGAGCAACGTTGGAACAAGTCAGTCGTGACGTCACGCCCATGGAAAGAAATGGCGTCTAAAACGAGTTCATCGATTCGAGTCGAAGACAAGCGCGTACACAATGAATATCAGAGTATTGCGAGTGTAGTGGATAGTAGATTAAACAATATGAACTTCATGAGGTGATGGATGTATTATTTGTTTAATAGTGCTATTAAACTATTAAATGGAATGGATTGCTATGATCGCATTGTTAGGAGATAGCGACCTAGCGTTGGTTAAGGATGAATTGTTGTATAGAATCCAGATGAAATGGCGTAACGTAGCAACATGGAAGTTTGGTGTATCAATAAGAAGAAATGGACATATATAGACCATTTCAAGGATATATCTCAGTGAAGATTATGACTGCGGAAGTGAAAGGATATATAGTATTTCCTGGAATAATAAGTATCCTCGAAATATATTTATAATATGCAGTTATGATAATTTTAGGATTCTTTTTTGAAGTAACTTGAAAACATATCACAGTATTCAGCAGGACTAATCTGTTTTTTGTTCAATATTTCTTTTTTCTTCATGAGTAGGGAAGGAAATCATTCTATAATAGGAACGAGCAATGAATCCTGTTATTGTATATAACGAATTTGTAGGCGGGATCGTCTAAGGACTAACGCAGATATCTACTACGTAACAGCTGAAGGTAAACCCTAATTCTAAAAGGAATTCTACGGAAGTTCGCATTAAGAAGAAAATAAAGTAAGTTACACTTTATTACTTTAACACAAAGAACACTTGGGGTTATACTACGATACACAGCGTATATAACGAAGATGTTACAAGTTTTTAATAAGGATAAGGAATTTTCAGATATTACAGAAAAGAATACCACTGAGGATATAAAGTAAATAAAGTTACAGTTTTCATGTTAATAAGAAGGATTTGCTACAGACTTGATTAATAAAGAAATAAGCAATTAACTTTATTAATGGAGAAATTAATCAGATTATTGCAAGTTTAATAAACTTTACTTGAAATGTTGATAATATTCATCTAGAGATGACCGGACTTTTTATTAGAGTAGAAAGTACAATTAATAATCACATACGGTGATAGAACCACTCTAGATAATAATTGGAAGTTATATTATCATACAAGTAGTTAAGGGATAGTTTTTTTCATATAAGGTGAAAAACTTTTAATGTTTAAGAAAAACCAATAGAATTTGAAGAGACTTAAACTAGACTCTAGGAGAACTTTAATTACGTTTACTAGATAATTATTTATCTGACAAAGCAATGTAAAATGTTAATTAATATTATTCATCTTATATAAACTTTTGTTGTTATAGAATTGAATATGTGTTACTTCATTATTACAACATGATAGAAGATTTTAAAGTCGCTTTCTTATTTCATTAACACTTATCCTTTTATTGTTCCATACAACTCTGCTGTAAATATATATCAATCACATAATAACTATATCATTTCAGGGAGTTTCTTTCATGCATAAATAAAGTTTATACTGAAATGCAGTAATTGTATGCGGCAGAATTTATCAGAAAGGTTTCAAAATCTCGATTTTTTCGGATTTTCCACACCTGCTGGGAGAAACGCATTGCATTATGGGATTGCTTTTATCACGGCCGACTCATTTGCGAGTTGGATGATGTTCGGGGCTGACGAGTTGGCGGACTCGAAGTCGGCCGACTAAAGTTGGTGGAAAGTTGGATGGTGTTCGCCTGGCTTAAGGCTACATCTTCCGTGGATGATAACGGTCTCCGATTATGTGCCCTTATACTCCGACACAGCTGTGATTGCGTTGTTATCTGTTTCCATTATGTTCAGGAGACTTCACGAGGGATGTCTTTATGCTAGGCGATCAGTAGCTTGTGTGTTCCTCATCTCCCTTCACAGGAGGTAACATTTGAAATGGACATCTTTAAGTGAAAGTTTATGATGGTGTTAAAGTGATGATTTCGGGTGACACCTTATTAGGAAGACGCTGATCCTTATTAGGATCAGAAGGCCTTCGAAGAGAAGACATTGCTTTTCTGTGAGGATTTTTGTCTCTTCACGCGCTAATTTATCGGTACGAACCCTCCTATGCATCTTTTCAAGTACAAAAGTTCCATTATCTATTGTCATAAATACACAAAGCTTCCAGAAGATCTGTTCAGTGGTTCTGAAGTTATAAGAGGAACATACGTATTTACAGACTGACATTTTTTTGTTTGTTTAAGAATCTTTTATAAATTCAGGCTAAAAATTAATTTCTTCATTTTTCTCTGCCTTTCCAAAACGTAACTAATGTAATTGTCTCGTATCTTGTAGAAGAATATTAAGAGATTAAACAAAAAAAGGGGCGAAAAGATATCGAAAAACCCCTCAAAGGATTGCGATAGCAAATCAACGCAAAGCTCTAAAAGGTTCTGGCTGTACTCGCCATAATGCGGTAGCTCAGTTCGCGAGTAAGTTTCATTTTGTGATTTCCTATCAGTCAGTGCCCTCTAGTGGTGAACGACTGAACATCAAATGTCATTCATTGGGAGTCAAAATGTCTGGTTTGTCAATGACATGTGACTTCGTATTGTGAAGACCTGGTGTAATTTCCGTGTACGCGTTAAATCAGGAACCTTTTTTTTTTCTTTTTTATCAAATCTGTTTGTATAATTTTCTTTTCTTTTTCTACTTAAGACTTAAACTTTCTTTATTAAAATGTCATGTTTAAAAAAATTTACTGTAACATTTTAATAAAGAAAGTTTATAAACTAAAGAAGTCAGTTTTATTTTTATCTTAATTTTATAAATAATATTACTATTTGTAACAATAAAATCAGTAATTTTCACTGTACGATTTAATAGTAATGAGAAATTTTATTTCACTGATTTAACTCTTGGTAAATTAATAATTCCATTTATCAATGCGCTATTTTATTATCTCGTTTTAGGAGCTTTCGATTTTCTTATACTAAAAAGAATCAAAAGATCTTAATGGTAAAAGAAGTAGTTAAAGCTGAGAATTTTCTTTTGATTGGATAGTAATTTCTGCGTTTCCAGATCACCTGTGACTGTCTTTACTTCCAAGTTTCTTGGTACTTGGAGCTAGCACTGAGTACAACACTGCTGAAAAACCTAAGTTCGATTTCTTTGTAAAGGTTACGACAGATTTCTACAGCCAAAGTATTAATAGCTGTTATAAAAGATAATCGTGTATATTTCAGTTCACGTTTCAATTTTAAAAATATCTAATATGAGAATAATTTCTATATTAGGAATAAGTGCAGTTATCTATCGTCTAGTGGGTGTAAATGAATTCGACCAAAATAATAAGTGCTCCTATTTGAAGTTGAACCACAAATAACAATAAAAATATTCCCCTACAGGCCATGAAGAGCCTTTGGGTGAACTGAAGAGTAGACTGAATCCTAGTTAGTTGAAGTTGAATGGTCATTCCGGCGCCTGCTGACTTTTAACCCCTGAGTAAAATAGTTGATATCCATTTGACAGAGGGCTGGGTGAATCTGGTGTCCGTCTGGAGGAATAATGACCGTGGAAAACTCCCAGGCCACCGCTGGGAATTGAACTCTGCTTGTCCAGTCCACGAATGATCAAAGTATCGAATTTCGAGGAAATTGTTTTAGTGTAGAAGCAAATAAATAAAATATTCGAGTTGCACAGAAAGACTTCGCATGCTCATTTAAGTAAACGCAAAGGGTAAATCTAACTCAAGAAGCCTAATAAGACTGAAACAGATTCCCACGATAATTGCTCAGAGTTCAAGTTCCTATATTTGTTTCATTGATACATTTTTTTTTTTGTATTATTCTTATTTTAAGCAACTTTTATTTCTGCTTAATTTATATTTTTGGGTTCTTCAAACCTTTGCTTAAATTCATTAGTATCTGACGGAGACAGTGAATTCAAGCCAGTCCTGGACATGTTTATTTTCCTTTTCTTTTGGTTGTAGTACCACTTCTGGGTGCAGTTTTGGCGACTTTAACTTTTTCATGCACTCTGAGCAAACATCAAGGGTAAATCTGGCTGAAGAAGCCTAATAAGGCTGAAACAACTGTTCCAGATTCCCGAGATGATTGCTCAGGGTGCGAGAACTATTGGTGCGTTAGTTCATTTTATGTAGGTTAAATATTATTTCTGTATCAGTTCCTTTTAAATTGGACTTTTAATAAACTACATACGAAATGTTATGGGAAGTTTTCCAACTGTTTTGTTTGGTTTAATTATGTAATACATAATATATTGTTCATGTATTATGCTATTTCCTCATTGTTATTTCAACAAAGCTTCGATTATTAGTTTCCTCTAGATAATTCTGAATTTTTTGAACGAATCGCTTACATTTGTAATTAACTTCCGTAATTATAAACTGTTTTATAATTAATAATTAGACTTAACTTCCTTCTATAAATTTGAGTTTTCTAATCCAAATACAATCTTTGGTTTATAGTTGCCAGTGTTTCGTAATAATTTAAGTGGAAGACAATTTTACGACGAATTTTTAAGTAATATCAATAAAATTTAAAATTTATTAATTCTTTGAATATCATTACTTTGTATTTAAACAGAGATTACCTATATGTATCCAATAGGAAATACTAATTTGTTTCAAAGTACTTTGGCCTTCCTTAAACTATATTTCAGGTTAAATTTGAAAAAATGCGGTAGTCCGTATCACGAGAGAGAGAGAGAGCTCTGTTTTGTCGATTGTCTATCAATCAGCGCCCTCTAGTTGTTCAAAACTGAAGTTCAGATATTTTCCATCTGTTTTGATTTCATACACGTAGACTAAAGATTTCAAGTCACTTCCTCAATATCGATGTTAATCCATTGATGCTGACGTCAAATATTTTCTATTTACAATCTTATTATACGATATAACTTAAAGGAAATAATATATAAAACTGTAAAGATGTGCTTATTCTGTTTCTGAATTTATTGTGAAATTTTTGTGACTATTAAATAACGTTACTGCTTTTTAAATAACAGGAAAATGGACAATTTCGGATTGATGTTACAGCGAATTTACACCGCAAAAAATTATTCAGTATTTTTGCGGTTTTCTAATAATATTTAAAATAATTTCCTGAAGGAAGTCAAAATCTATTCTACTTCAAATGGTGCGTTTTATTTTTTTTTTTTTTTTCATTTTTGTTTCTTTTCCATTGTTTTTTAAAGTAGAAACATGTCATGTATTTACGTTATCTTTGGTTCTTGAGGGATGACTCAGAAATAAAATTAGCACGTCTTTACAGTTTTATATACTTTGGTTCGTAAGTTGAATATATCGTAATTTGAAGCAGTACCTTATTTTTCATTTACAAGGGAATGGTTAGGTTTGTCAGTCCGAAACATCCCTTAAAATTTTTATCATTTATTCAGGACCTTAAGTAGTTGACGTATCCAAATTTTAGCTGCTTATTTGCACTGAAAGGGGGTTAAAAAAATGCTAAAGTTACAATGTGACGTCATCACTTTTTGCAAGCCGTTACTATCTCTCGCTGTTGACCGGCGCTCTCAAGGTCATTTCAAACACGGCACGGCAGAGCAAAATACTTAATTTTAAATGATACTATTAAAAATTCCTGTTTATAAAAGAAAAGCAATAACTGAAAAGGGTGGCCACATTTGTATTTTA
>JAFIDM010014012.1:63295006-63323726 GCA_023159025.1 Thereuonema tuberculata
CCTTATAGATTCAAGATTACGACTGCCGAACTTTCGTGTGACTTACTGCTCTTAGTTTTAAGCCGAGATAAGGTTTCAGTTGAACGATGATCTCATCAGGAATCCCTAGCCTGTGCAGGCCACTTTCACTTTGCTGTCCTAAGTCAATTCCTGTACCAACAGATACTCCAGAATCATGGGCTGGAATGCTGCCTCGAAGTTTGTAGCCTTCCACTGCTTTCAAATGGCTGTAAACTGCTTCAAATCCTGTAAAAATTGAAAATTAAAGAAAAAAGGTAATGCATTTGGATATCTGAAGTTTAATTATGGAAATAACACTCGTATTAAGGACCAATTAGAAAAATTATGATTTTGGAATGAGCGAAAAGCGTGATTTGTCAAAATAATTTCTGATAATTACAAATAACTGAGCAAGAGAAGACTAATTTTAAAAAGGATCAATTTATAATATATAATTAATCAAAGATTTTAATCCGATCTGTACGTGAATTTTGAGTACTATTTTGGAGAAGAGTACGAATTGGAGTTAGTTTAAGCTCTGTTTACATAAATATACATTTTCTTATTTCCATTTTTCCACAAGAGCCTAAGAGATCAAGTGTCAAGTTGTTGGAGGAAACGACTTTCATCGGTCTGTTGCTATAAAATTGGAGAAGAGAATTTTAAAGGCCGCGGTGATAAGATTTCACTATTACTAGAATTAGGGACGCAGTCCGAACCGTGAAAACAGACTAAATGCCACTTTGCACAATAAACGAGGTAAATATAATTCTCCAAACACCTGTTAAAATTAGACTCTTCCGGTGAACTTTCAGATGCTGATCGCTATTAATTATCCATGAACGCGTTTCCAGACTCTTGAGTTCAAACTCCCGAGTTCAATTTGGATTGTTTTAATCAAGGAAAGGTGAGTTTTTTTGTACCATGCTTGTTGATTTTTATGTGGCCTACCATTTGGTGATGGTAAAGTTGCTGCTCTTTGACGTTTTCATTTCACAATAATATCACTTACAATTGGTCAGGGTAGCTGCAGCAGGGCAAAAATATCCCAAATTCACTTGTTACAAAGGTTGTAGCTTGAGCTTTTCAGTATAACCCATTCCCCTGGTAATAATAAACTACGCAAGATTTTATATCTGAGTGAGCTTAGTTGTAAAATTTGTAGCCTCAGTCATTATTATAAGGATGTCCGGATACTTTCAATCAAACTGTGTATGTCAATTTACTATGCTGTTTAAAACAACCATTAAGATTTAGGGTAAATAACGACTAAAATAAAGTAGATGAAAATCAATTAGTTGTAAGAAAACTTACTAAAGCTTTACTGATGCTATGGTGTAGTTCAATTATCATGGTTTCTACAATGTTTTTTATCCATCGATGTTATGTTCTGCTAGTCATTCTTAGATAGAGGCTTGTACAGTTTGAGTTCGTAATTTCCCTTAGACAGTAAAGACCCATTATAAAAAATGGGATGATAATAAATATGGAGAAAAGAAATAACGATGTAATAATGCATGATCAGAAACGCAAACCTTTGCAAGACTTTGCATACTGAAAATCGTTTCAGAAAATGTTATTTTGAGTCAGAACAGTAATCTAGTCATCAAAAGTAGAATCTAGTCATCAATCCTTGGTTAAAGGTCAAGTTTCGAGGGCCTTAAGAAAACTAAACCTTAAAATAGGGTTCAATCACCAAAATTTAATGAAACCAAGACAGTAAGGCTCAACTCATAAATATGAAACTTGATGTAGATCAGTGCATTATTCTTTGAATTACGTAAGAGCATCATATTTTGATCCTTTTTTAAAATAGTAGGTTTACCTAAATAAAAGTAAGATATAAATTTATTTGTAAACTTTCAATATAGAAATTTCATGTTTTAGTGTATTGTTCTTTGAGTTATTTAAGTGTTTAGTATTTTGGCTTCATAAATAGGGCTTCAAACATCAAAATATCAGATTGGACAAAGATACTAAATATAATATATAAAATTAAAGTTGATCAGTACGTTATTCTTTATGTACTGTTTTATGTACTTTATGTTTTAGTGTTTTGCATCTTATGTAAAGTTAACCTTGTAACGGGCCTACTTAAGCCAGAATTTCATCAGATCTAAATAATAGTATATCTACATTGTATCTAAACTCTTGATGTAGAAGTTAGATATTAATAGATCGGTTAATTATTTTGAGTTATCGAACCCACAAGATTATCAATAACGAATATTTTCTCTCTCTCTCTCTCTCTCTCTCTCACACACACACACACACACACACACACACACACATACATACACACACATACATACACACACACATACACACTTTCAACAAACAGTTTATTATAGAGAGAAAATTTCTATTGTAATCGAAACATATGTTTAATATTATTACTGTTCTTATAAACTTATTTAAAACTTATTTATAAAATAGAACAGTAATAATATTAAAGTTTTAAGAGATTAAATATATTAGAAAAAAAAATCTGTGTCGCTTGGATGATTTCCATATTTTCCCATTACTATTCTACGGAGAAGCTATTTTGGAGAAGTCTTCATTAAATCTGAGAAACGAAAACCGCTGCCTCTATGAGTTACAGTCGGACCTCTATTTAACGAAGTCGCTAAATCGCGAAAAAAAAGTTCATTATATAGAAAATTCGTTAAATAAAGATTCATCTTTTTAAAATTACTTTAAACTACATAAAACAGATTTAAAATACATCCTTCTCGTACAAAGTCAAGTCTCAAATGACGATGGCTCACACTGTCCAATTAATGTGCTGCCAGAGAGCGCCATCTAGCACATTCTGGTGGCGTTTGGGGACATACGTTCAGTAAGAATACGGTTTGTTTTTGTATTCCTGACCTAACTTTGAGAGTTTGCAAAGGAAATTTTGAATCGCCCTGTATATATATCTGTATGTTTTATTGTTTTTTTTTAAGATCTGTCACATTTAGTATTTTGCATTCTATTAAAATTTTGCAAAAGAAAAAAAAAAGAAAGATTCTTTTTAGAAAAAGATGTTTCAAATATAGCAATAATAAATGAAATAAAGGCGGCAGTTCAGGAATTTATTTCCTCTTCCCTTCCTTGAAAAACTTCCGGCACTGGAAAGATTAATTTTATTAATCGCTTAAAGCAGCGGTCGCAACCCGCGGCCCGCGGGCCGCATGCGGCCCATGAAGCGTTTTGGTGCGGCCCGCGGGGCGTGTTGGAATTTTTTTTTGGTTGTCAAAGTAAGATTTTCCTTTTTTTTTTGTCAAAATTTTTGGCCCAAATGCTGCCCGCAGTAATCCCCACATAACATATTTGGCCCTTTTACAACAAAAGGTTGCCGACCACTGGCTTAAAGTTGTGAAATCAAATATTATGCTACCCCTATCGTTTATCAAGAAATAAGCTTGTTTACTTGCTGATAAGCATTTGACAAAACAGATGCCCATAGTAAATATATGAATCATTTTAATCTTTTTTGTTTTAAATCGTTATAAGTAAAAACATATTATCCATTGATTATTATTAAAATTTAAGTTGAAATAAAATTCAATAAACACACATTTTTTAAGTTTGAAAAAAAAAAAAATGTGTATATTAAAGGTATTTTGTATATATTACATTGCGGAAACCGGCTTTCAAGCCCTGTAAAAAAATGTGTATTTATTGAAGTTTATTCAACTTGAATTTTAATTACTATTATTGACACACGTAAAATACATATCACATTTATTATTGTATTTATTTGTCTTCATTATATCTTTAGAAAACGATTTATTTTGATATTCGGCCTCTAGGTAGCTAGAAAAGCTAGTTCAGCAGTGGAGAGTGCTTGTTCTCCCTCGTATCGAGGGGCGGGAACTGCTTGGACTGGCCGAAGAAGCAAAGGACTACGAAGTCTGTTCCGACCTGATACAATTGATGGAATCAATTATTCTGATAATACTTTGATTACTTTCATTTCGATTGGAAAGTTTTACTGTTGTTTATATTTAAACCTAGACTAAACCAAAAACAACCCTTTACTTTTACTGTTTCATTTTAGACTGTTAATAAATTGAAATAATATAAATAATTACCACGGTCTCTCGATAAAGCCATGATGACTACGAATCCGTTGATCCCAGTGTCAGATCTCAGCAGATGGCGTTGTGGTAGACTTTGAATCGATTGCTTATTCCAGTTTGTATTGCAGGGTTGCCTCCACACAGAGAAATTCGTTTGTGAGATCAGGGGCAGGTCATGAGATGTTATACAAGGAAGTTGTAGTCGCTCGGAAGAAGATCATAGATTTCACGTCATAAGAAGGTAAATGCGAAATACAATATTACCCTTACGTTGTAATCGTATTTTCTACTAGATCCCTGACTGCAAAATAAACTGAAAAAGAAAAGAAATTATAATAAAACTATTTCTACGTTTTATAAGAAACTTGCTAATTATTTATTCCTGATATAGATAAATAAAAAATGCTTTCACCCAGTCTTAAGAATAAACTAGTCGTCTTTCTAAGATTAATTGGTATTTTTTCACAAAACGAAATAAAAAAAATATGAGTAATTAGCAAAGCTTTTACTATTAATATATTAAAATATTTATTTTCCTGAGAAAATCAGTAAATTATCATTTAAAAAAACATATCAACATAAACAAAAATAAAGGCTTGTACTGGACAAATAAATTCTTATATAAAACACACCATAAACAATATTATATGTTTTTAAATAAATAAATTTTTAAATAAATAAATACTCAACTTAAAACAAGAAGTTTGAAAGACTGAAAATCTATTTTCATAAAAATGTCATTTCTAAAAATTTTTTTTTTTTTTAGTTTACTACACTTGGAAAAATGAGGCTTATCAAATGAGTCAGTCTGTGTGTTTGTCTCACTAATGATTTGAACTATTTGATGGATCTTCTTGAAACTTGACATGCATATTTTAAAATAAAGAGCTCACTTATATCTAAAAATTGTGCTGTGTGGGACCTGTCGAGAAATAAGTGCGTGAACTGACAAAAATCCCTTCACGCAAATATTTGAACCAAACCATTGGATTTCCATGGATGTCTAACAATCCATGCTGAAGATACTATTAATCTTCTTAACATCTGCGAGAGCTTTAAAGAAAAGAAAGTAATCGGATTTAGGCAAATTGAATATAAAAGATTTGCTTAATTTTAGAAAAAAAAATTAAATAACAATTTGCACTACTTGTACTACTGTATTTACACTATTTGATTTTATAATTCAAAAATAAACGGAGAATTGTTGTTTTTTATTAGTGACTCAGTCCATTAGGATGAAGTCCATGACATGTTCCTTCATCTGTTTCTATCCTCCGCTATTCTCTTTAGTTCCACAAAGCCTTTAACTCCTAAATCCTTGCGTTTATTTAAATCGTTTACCTTCGCTTCGAATCTTCCCTTCTAGACTCTCTGTAGCCTTTAGGATTATTATGTCTCAATATATGTTCCAGCCATTTTAATCTTCTTCTTTTAATTATACTTATAATTTTCTTTTCTTCATCCACTATTTCTAATACCTCATTATTTGTCTTTGTGTGTGTGTAATAACAGTTATAAATAGGGGAGAAGGTGGTAATATGGACCACTTTTTTATTTTTGACAATATTTTGAATTTCAAGTGGCTCTAATGTATGAAAATCGTCAGTAGCATTAGTATAACTATCGTGTGTGATAAATATCACACATTTTTAAATAAATATTTAAAACTCTTGAATAGGTACAATTATTTAGAACATTCTACAAAAAATGAATTGTTGAACTGGGATTGTAATATGAAACAGATGTTAAAATGCAACAATACTTCTTTATTATTACTATTATAGTAAAAAAAATCATTTATTGTTAATACTTTAATGCATTATTTTGCTTCACATCAATAGAAAATATAGAAACTACAGAGAAAAAGTAAAAATTAATGCTTAACACTTTACAATTGAAAGAAAACGCTCAATTAAAAATTGTAAGTCTTTCATGAGCAAAAATCTGCTGATTTGGTGTTTTCTTGCATTTACCATATCTTCTTGACGCCATTTCTGCCTTAGTCCCTTCTTTTCAGGTCCTAATTTGCTTCTTGGCATCGTAAGGTTGTATTATGGAACACCAGTTTCATATTACCCCCAATCGCCATTTGGAAATTGACTGATCCATTCTCAGTAATAAAAATATTAATTCTTAAGTACTGAATACATCATTTTGTAGTTCAGTTAATTAATAGTGATATACAATATAAGCAAAACCTCATTCGTATTAATAACAGTACCAGAAATTTTGTTGAATCTTACCCTGTAAAAACTTTCAGGTTTACGAAAACACACTACTTCTTCTCATAACCATACACAACAAAATACTGAAGTTACCTACCTCTAGGTGGCTAAAAGGAAAACCAGCGATAGAAATTAGAGCAGTTTCCGGATGATAGCAGCAGCTACTTGCACAAAAATTGCTGTTTCATATTACAACCCTGGTCCATATTACCACCTTCTCCCCTATATCGAGTGTAAAATAATCCTAATTACTTTTCCTCGGCAGAGAATTTCGTCAACTGGTAAGCTAGAAAATCCCGAATTAAAAGGCTTAATAAGGAAGTAAAGAAACTAATGCAAAAGTGTAACAAAAATTTAATAAAATATTTTTCTTTTAAAGCATAATACAATCTCACAAAGAGAAATGGAATTCTTGTAATTATTTAGAAAATTCCAACAAGTAATCAAACTACGTTAACATCAGTTCTAACTAGGCGATTAGCACACTAAATGTAGCTATGGCAGTTTCTTTAACATTAATTGTCTTACAGTTCAAAATCAAAACTATTCAATAAGTTAAATGAATGTTCTTTCTTCGATAGGTCAAACTAAGCCTTAACTGCATCGCTCAAAATGACTAAGTTCCAAACTTCTGGGCACGACGAAGAAACTGCGAAGCTCTGGGAAAGTGAAACCATACTCACATAGTAATGTTGCAGCATTCCGTTGATCTGAAGGAACGATGTCTTCCTTGGAAATCCATTTCGTAGTTGGGCATGTCACATAAATTCCAATATGGCGACTCACGTTCTAAAATGGAACAGTAATTTCGTTGAACGGCTTATCATCAGAAATACATTTTTGGCACATGTATTTCACAGGTTTTATCGAGAAAGATCAATCTGGATTCTTCTCAATAACGAAGCACAAAATCATAGAAGCTTTTTGCTTTCACTATGAATCGGAGTTCAGAAACACAGCAATCATGAACACATCACGATGGCTGAAATCCCAACTAACAACTAACTGAAAAAGCACATCTTTCTGCTCAGATTTGCACACTGCACGTTCTTGTTAATTACGTAACAATACGTCTGATCGCACAATTAGCACTGTGAACAATCACTCGCGAGATGTGAGAGTCTTTGTCACTTAAACAGACAGCTGGGCGCCGCCATATTGAGAACACACTTTCAGGAATTTTTCACTTAGGCCTACAGTATGAAATGTTAAAATAACTTAAAAGGTAATGCTGGGCGAACACGTACCAATTTGCGGCAATATTGGTGGACAATATTGGTCTTTATTGATATTGGCGGTTGGCATTGTCCGCGAACACACAGGTTTTCCTTTACGAGTATTGGCCTGGTTACGGCGTTGCTCACTAGGGAGAGCTAAAGAGAGCGTGTTTCCGTACAGATTCGCTATAGTATTAAACGCCGTCCCTCTGTAGAAATCAATGAGAAGTCTTTCCTGATCAATTGACCAAATGTTGTTGTTTGAATTATCTTTTTTGGGCCGACCCATTTTGCTGATTTTAAGCCTTGTTTCTCAAACAAAATGGCCGGCGTGAGTGAGTGATTTTCCGATTTTCAAAGTCCCGCCTTCCTTCTACGTCACCTTTGTCACGTGATTTCATCTGTTCATGTGATTCGCTCGCTCACCAGCAATATTTCTCGCCAACGAAACTTGGTGCTTTTTTTCCGACAATCGCCAATGGGCAATATTGGGTAATATTGTTCATTTTTATTGCTGGAAACGGTTGGTACCAATGAAAATGACCAATATTGTCCACCAATATTGCCGCAGATTAGTACGTGTTCGCCCAGCATAAGTCACTATTATCTTTCACACAAACACAGTCTTTCTTTCTGTCCAGCTGATTTTTCCATTCTACGGTAACACCACATCTCAAAAGCTTCTAAATATTTATTTTCCTAGTGTTAAATGTCCATGTTTCTGAGTTATATAATGCCACTGAACCAAATGTAAGTTTAATATTTTTTTCACCTTAAGTTAATTTTTACATGTCAGTAAGTTTGTTTTGTTCTAAATGCAATCTTAGCCATTGCTATTCTTGTTTTTATTTCCATTGTACATCTGCAATCTTGTGTGATAATTTGTCCCAGATAACAGACATTTTTTTTATATGTTCAAATCTCGGTATTTTGATGGTTCAATTTATTTGTTTCTCTCGTTTTGATATTACTATAACTTTGGTTTTCTTAATGTTTATTTTCATTCCAAATGTTTCTAATGTGTCATTTATTCTGTCTAATATCTCTTGCATCTCGTTATCATTCTCTGCTAGTATAGCCTGATCGTCAACGAATTTTATTGTTTCGTATTGTTCTCCTCCAATTTTTACTCCTCCTTTACAGTTTATTAATGCGTATTCCATCATAATTTCTGCAAATGTATGGGTTTTCCATTTATATCCAGTAGTAATCTTGGCACAATGCCTTTATTTGGGAAGGAAATTTTCTTATTTGATTCTAAGCCAGATCCATTCTTCCTTATTTCTCCAAGGTTTCTATTTCAGCACAATTTTCCTCCCACCATTCATCTCTCGTCTGTTAACAAGTTCTACCAATTTCATTCTTAAGTTTCTTATTTAACATGTTTTTCTTCTTCTGTTTTCACATTTTGTTACTTCCTTCTTTCTTCCATTTTTTGTAGTACGAGTGTTTTGCAGTTTTTTTTTAGTAGTCTCGTATTTCATTTGTAATCCACGGCTTACTTGGTTCTTTTTTCTTAGTGTCTATTACTTCATTGCCTGCTGAGGTTACGATAGTTTTGAACTTTTGCCATTTATATTCAACAGCAGTTATTGCCATATTAGTATGTACCTAATATTTGCTGTTCAATAGTTTTTTGAAATTTTGTTCGTATTCCAATGTTTTCCAACAGTTCTAAATTCTATCACGGGTTTCTTTTTTGTTTTTGGAACTTTTTCCATTTTAATTTATATTTCATGATGAGTAAGTTATGAATATGCAATAGATTTTTTTAAGTTGGTTTCTGTACCTCTGTTTCACCAAGATGTAGTCAATCGGATACTTGTCTTCTGTGGACTTGTCCAGATATATCTTCTTCTCTTGGATTCTTGATTCCACGTCTTTGTAATAATATATTTTTCCTGCTGACAGAAACTGATGTCTTTCACCTCTTTCGTTACATAACCAAAGTTATGTTAATATGAAAACAAGAGAAACAAATTAGAACTTAATTTAGAAATTAAACAAAACTTATTGATCTATAAAAAAAAAATAGATATTAACTTAAGGAAAAAGATATTACAAATTATGTTTGGTTGGTTGCATTATATAACTCGGAAACAAGGACATTTAACACTAAGGAAAATAAATATTTAGAAGCTTTTGAGATGTGGTGTTACCGTAGAATGGAAAAAATCAAATGGACAGAAAGAAAGACAAATAATGAGGTATTAGAAATAGTGGATGAAGAAAAGAAATTTATAAGTATAATTAAAAAGAAGAAGATTAAAATGGCTGGGACCTGTTTTGAGACATCATAATCCTATACATATTTTAGTCATAGCAAATTTAATTATATAGTTTTGGAGAACTTACAATGAAGAATCTATTTCGAGCATGAAAGAATCAAGATTTGCAAAAACATGAAATTCGTTATTGTTCTCTGTGAGAACCACAATCCATCTCTGCTGTTGATTTAAACCTGATGGCTAAAAAGATGATACCACAATATTTTTCAATAAAAATTTCCGGAGCTAAAGAAATAAAAAGCGCAGGGAGTGAAAGAAATGATTTATTTTCCAGAAAAGAAATTAATCTGAATTATGAGAGAACTCTAATAGGGCATTTTTATGTACATTTACTCTCGTTTTCATTTTATTTATTTATTTTCATTATTCAGTCGGTAATAAAATCGGATAGAAAATAATATAAACAGAACTTCAAGCTACATACAGCATTTTATTTATTATTAGGGAATGTTTAGATATACATTGGTTAATTTTTTATGGTATTAACAAATAAAGCTTAATATTATGTATGCTTCCTGTGCAATTTCGTCCTGGCTTTGATAAAATCAACTTATATAATTTGCTAATTTCGTCTGTCTGTCTGTCTGTCGGTAACTCGATATAATTAAGCTATTAAGATAGATCCAAGGTTCTCAATGATACCATTGAATCAAGGGTACTCAAATTGGATGAAATATTAGTTCATTTTGTCATTCCATGTTGTTTCCATGAAATTTTAACTGAAATTCTAACAAAACATACGTTCAAAACCAAATAATTTTGTTACCACTGCACCGATTTTAATGAAATTTGGCATACTTACTCAGTTTTTTACTCTGATTTTGAAACTCAAAACCATTTTTGCGGTAGAAGCTTCGTTCACAAGTTAGCGCAGTATTTAGATTATACAAAGGTGAGTTTTAAATGCCTTTTGGCGTTATGAGTCAAAAATAATAATTATTCTTTAGATAAATTAAACTTTAGATATGGTTGGTATTTCGTTTTTCTTTTTGGGTGGAAAATGATCCTTTATATTAAACTTTCAGAACCTACATTACAGATGTACAGATAAGAAGTATACCTAAATAGGTCTGATAAACATTAAAAAAAAAAATTTCAAATCAAATCATCAATCGAATGAAATATATATATCAATTGGCTAAGTTCGTCTGTCTGTAACTCGATATAATTAAGCTATTAAGATAGATCCAACGGTTCTCAGTGGTACCATTGAATCAAAAGTACTCAAATTGGATGAAAATATTAGTTCATTGTGTCATTCCATGTTGTTTCCATGAAATTTTATTCTTGGGAGCTGACCTCGACATCTGAAATTCTAACAAAACAAACGTTCAAAACCAAATAATTTTAATGAAATTAAAATCTGCATCCATTTTAATGAAATTTGGCATACTTAGTCAAGTATTTACGCTGATTCCGAAACTCAAAACCATTTTTGTCGTAGAAGCTTCGTTCACAAGTTAGCACAGTATTTAGATTACATTTACTTTATATTTGATAGTTGATAATAACATGATTTTTCAGATTTTTTATACCTGTCATCCGACAGGTTTTGCTGCTAGTTATTTTATAATTAGAAAATGAAATTATCTAGCATAATAATAATAATAATAATAATAATAATAATAATAATAATAATAAGCCCCCATGGACCCTACCTCCTCGCGGTGGGGGCGGGAACTACACTAGCTTTAGGGTAGGCTAAAGGGTCCAACCATTTATGATGAGAACACGTTCTAATATAGATCATGCTGCATCGGGTGTGGCGCAGGATAAAGTCACCCGCGTTCAGGGGTTAGGCAGAGGCCTCCGTTCGAAAAATATACTACAGTCTCCCGCAGGTGGTGGTGGAGAAAGTGGCACCCCATCCTGTAGTATGGCTACCACAATGCCCGGGCAACACCATCCAGCCCGAACAGTCGGAAGTGTTTCGTCTGTGTCAGAGCAGGCGACCACCAAGACTGGGAAACCACGCCAGCGCATCCGATGGTCACCACAGATGAACCAGGATCTTATGCGCGATTTCTTCACTGTTACAAAGTTAGGTACTCAACTAACAGGATACAGACAGGCACTACACCAAGCTTTCACCACACGCTATCCATCGTTAGGGCTTAGCGAACAGCGGGTAGCGGATCAGCGACGTTCAATTGTAGTAAACAATCTTATTCTCCCTTGCATACTTGCACAAATTAAAGAAGAAGTTGCTGAATCCAACAACAGGACACCAAACCACACCCCACCAGAAGACACCATTATGGAAAACACAGAAACAATCTCTACCCCTCAGTACGTGTTGTACCCATCGTTCTGTCTGCCACTGGTCTGGTGCCTCACACATTGCACCACAGTCTCAGCACACTAGGACTTCACAAAATCACTTATGCACAACTGCAGAAGGCTGTGGTACTCAACACTACACGCATAGTTAGGAAATTTATGGACACAAGCACACATCCCTAATCATTCTTGCACACATCTTTACACTTGGCAGTATGTGCTTTGGTCCTTGACCCGCCATATTGTTGTTGCTGGGGAAACCCAAGGTTTGAAACATAGAAACATAATAATAATAACAATAACAATAATTTTTTCTTTTATTTTTTCAATACAAAATGTTTAAGATATGTATGTTTAGTTGTTAAACTATTAATAAAAATATTGATTAGTTGCAAACAAATTAGACTTTAGATTTATAATAATTAAATTTAATTACAAAAAATATTATTATTTAGATTTTATTGTTTTTAATGATTTATTGTTTACATCTAATTGGCATTATAAAGTAGGTTCACATCTAAAAATAAATTATTTATTTTGATAAAGTATTGCTTTGTTGAAAAGAAAAAATCGTTAAAATAGAATGAAATAGCATGTTTATAGAATAAAAGCATAGCATTTATTGATTGATGATATTTAAGAAATAAAGGTAAGATTGGACTGATAAGTTGTATTTTTAACGTAGGTCTCTATGAGCAGAAATTACGGACGACTCCGGAGACGGGTGGCTCCCTCTATAAACATTAGAAATTGCGTTTAGATCCCATCCACCTACACGCAATAATGTTGTTATTTACAAAGGAAACACGAAGTCTAAACCACACATGATTAATCCATAATTTCATCAGTAGTTCAAGGTCTAAGTCAATCATTCGCAATTCAAGCAGTTAGCAGCTACGAATAGTTGCGATTTAACTAAGAGAGCAATTGGGTTTAAGGGAAGTTGCGGTCGACTACGCGTCATCTTCATGGTTTAGAACAGAACGGGAAGTGAGATAGGTTTGGATTGTAGCTGGGTTTTCCCTTTTGAATATGAAATCATTCACTGGGGACGGAAATGCTCAGATTATTTTATTACAATTTGTAAATAATTGTTAAAACATTTAACTTTATAAAAATAGTTTTAAAATAGCAACAAAATAAACATTTTCTATAAATTATTTATTAATTAAATCAAAATTAACGTGTGTACAATGTTAATATCATAAAAGAAAAAGTAAAATAACACACAATAACTGACAACAAAATTTCACTAAGCTGATCTGATTTTAGATTATTTTGCTGGGTAACTGAGGACGACGCCGTTTCAGGTTTCACCACCTTCTTCAGCTCAGTCCCGACCCAGCATAATTCAGCTTAGTGAAAGAAACAAGACATCAAAAGAGCAAACATTTAAAAGAATGACCCCTCATTTCACAAATATCAAAATATTAGTTAAAGAATAAAAGAGGGTGAAAACAAATCCACGCTAGCAACACGCTTAGCTTATTAAGAATTTGTTGAATTAAAATATTAGTAATAAAATCAAAATTAACATGTGTACAATGTTAATATCATAAAAGAAAAAGTAAAATAACACACAATAACTGACAACAAAATTATGCTGGGTCGGGACTGAGCTGAAGAAGGTGGTGAAACCTGAAACGGCGTCGTCCTCAGTTACCCAGCAAAATAATCTAAAATCAGATCAGCTTAGTGAAATTTTGTTATCAGTTATTGTGTGTTATTTTACATTTGATACTATCATGGTGTAAGTCTGGAAAAATGGGTTACTTCAAATATGATACAGAAATTAGAGTTTTTAGTTGTTTACTCTTAATTTTACAAATAAAAAGCGAGAATTTCATCTCCAATTCAACTTCAAAATATCAATCATTAGAATTGATTCTTTTTTGAAGATATAGAAGACATTTTTCAAAAGTAGAAATGTAGTAAATTAAAAGAATAATAATAGCCCAAAAAATAAATAAAATTTCAATTATTAGTGTACAATCAATTCAGATTTTTTGCCCCAGATTTCACTGCTTGGTTAAAAGTTTTGTGGATATTTTTTATTAATAAATAATAAATTAGTATTAAAATATTTTTTGAATGCTTTAAACGTTTTAAATTAGTTAAAAAAATAAATAAATTTGCATATAAAGACGCAGTACGACGTCAGAGAGGATAAACGTTTACAACGAGCGGGAGAGCCTCGGTTTGGTGACTAACAAGTAATTGGAGCCAATCAAGTGAAGTTTGCTGTGGCTATGAGCTACACGTAATAAGAAGAGTAATGCAGAGAAGCACTGGCGGGGTAGCGATAATTGGCGCAAGGAGGTTTGCTGTCAACTATCTGAAACTACGCCTTCATGGATGGATTAAATGCGAATTAATCGGCGGACTCTTGTTGGACTAGGACAGTAGCTTTTCAACGTGTGAGTAATTTTATAATTATAGTAATTTGTATTATAGAATACCTGACAAGTTCACACTACGTTGCAAGAAGGAGTTCGATTGAAATTTCGAAGTCACATGTGTTCAACAGCATTAGAAGTCGTCACATGCTTAATTGCATTTAAGTTTCTCAAGAGAAGAAATTCTAACTACAACATTGCGACGAAACGAATTGAACCGAATTAGCTAAGTTTAAGTTTCTCAAGTGAAGAAATCTAACTATATAAAGTGCAACTATATAAAGTTAAGTGAACTTAACTGTGAATTAAATTTATTTTACTTAATTGAAAGTATTTTCTTCTTAAATTTACGAAGATATTACTGCTTGAGTTAAGCAGTGTACTATTTAACTGTGAATTAAATAATGCTTCGAAAAGTGCGAATTTAGAAAGTGATTCTCATTCAAAGTGCTTTGTTAAATATAAGTACAGTAGAACCTCATTATAACGGACCCTATTATAACGGACGTCGCTTATAACGGACAGTTTTAAAAAAATTGAGATGAGCGAATTGAAAGACTATTTAAATTTTGTTATTCAATATGTTGAACAATCGGCAAATGAAAATGTGTTTGCATATTATGAACACTTACGTCAGTTATTAACTGAAGAAATAAGCAGCAAACAAACCCAGCAAAAAATAAATTATTTTTTTTAAACCAATGAATGTAAGCAATCAACATGAACCTGGACCTTCTTGTTCTAAAGATTAATGCAGTGTATACGTACACATCTTTTTTAATTCAACTCGCTATCTTGAAGGCTGTTTTTTTATTTGATATATAACAAATACTTTTTATAGCTAGCTATTGTACTTTCATTGATATACACCCTGTTGCATTACACCCATATAAGAATTATTTGTTATAAACCGGACTTTCATTAAAACGGACAACCTTCAGCCCCTATTAGTCCGTTATAATGAGGTTCTACTGTATCTTCATAGAGAATATTTATCTTCAACTAAAATTAGTGCGACGTGTTCGTGAATAGACTAAAGCGTTCTCTCATTAAATTTAAGAAGATTCCTTTTGAAGATAAATAAGAACAATTAGTGATAATTAAATTATGAATTAAGGAGGCTCAAGATAACTTATTTAGTGAAGCTTATTAGTGCGTTGGAATATGGACTCATATCTATTCATTGACAGTTTATAGTAGTTTGAGACACTGTGATACGGTTTATTATTTTAATTAATAGACAATTAGTGTAAAGTGCAAGAACTTTAATTATCCAGGACTGTTATCAAATCTCAGAAAGTGATAACTTTGTACTAGTGTGCACAGGTGAATAAAAAAAATACAATCGAGATTATCGTTCATTTAAAACTTTATTTGATCGTTCCTTTAAAACTGACGCTACACCATTCCTAAATAATCCTGATTTCTCTTTGCTGATCCTTTGTGGTTGGTGTAAGGTGGTTAGTTTTGCCATGTCTTTTTTACTGAATATTACTGGACTAATTAATTGATAAGAAACAAACATAAACGCTTCACTTGCATCAGAAAAACCTTTTCATTGATAAAAATGCATAACTTTAAAATTCCTACTTCCTATTCTGAGTTGCAGGAGCCATTTTTAATTTACATCATTCAACTCAAATTTTGATATTCAATTCTTTTATATATATTAAAGAGAGAAAAAATTTGTTAATGATTTAAACTCGTTTTCCATTATTATTCCGGAAAATTATGGGTGAGAGTATCTTAATAAAAAAAAACAAAAACAAACAAATTACAGACAAATGTAACCGAAATAATTTTTAGTAAAAAAAAAATACTTTGCACTCATAAATCTTTTTTTCTTTTTTCAAATTTTTATTTTCAAATTCTAGTTGTAATTACAGCAAAAATTAAGTAAATATCAAGTAATATTTTAATGAGATTTTTTTTAAAATAAAAAAACAATAATTTTTATTACTAAATAAACATTTTTGCAGTTAATACGAAATTCTAAGTAGTTCCACGCTACGTTTACTATAAGAAATTATGATTTGTCTTTTAAGCATCAAGAAATTTCAGCAACGAATCGTAGTAAAAGAAATTGCAATGGAAGCATAAGGTGAATTAATTATACAGTCATTCTGGCGTTTTATACTATTTGTAAGGAATTCAGAGAAGGATCTTTCAATCTTTTGAAGTATCCCCAGCTGACGAGGCCTTGGAGACAGCACGAATCAACTACTGTTAAAGTAGTTGTTCGCTAGACGAGTAGCTATATTAGCTGAAACTTAGCTTCGTAGAGCAGATGATTATCAGAAATTAGATGGTTTTATTTATTTACAAGACTTTTAGTTAATCGTACGGTTACTAAAATAATTGATGTCATCTGATGATGAAAATTGTATCTCATTAAGAAATATGAGTGGGCTAGAATCAAAGGCAGCTAAATCCAGGTTTTAAAATTTTACAAATTTTTTTTTTTTTTTTTTAAGGTGGTAACGTTGTATGAAGAAATCTTCAAAATACTTAGAGTAGGAATTAGAACTCAATGGATAGCACAATGAACGCCTATAATGATAGGTTATTCTTTTATTGAATAATTAAAATGGATTTAGCTGCCTTTGATTCTAGCCCCCTCATATATGAAGTTGAATCATAGGAAATATATAATAGGAACTTCAAGTCCTTTAATAAAGCCAATTATTAAAAGAAAATATCTAAAAACATAATTCTGTCTCAATAAACGACCCTTGTTCAAGATTAGTAATTATACTTATTTATTTGAGAAGACAAGCATTTTGTATTAAACATCATAGAAAATATCATAAGTATTAAACATCATAAGTAAATATTGGAAATAATGATGTAAAGTGACTTATTTAAATATTTTGACTTATTTCAATATTGGAAAGTAAATCAGTTTTAAGTTTCTAAAAAGTAAGAAAGATTTATAAAAAAACAAAACAAAACAGTAAGAACAAAATATACAGAACTCATTTTAATCTGAGTTCTCAACATTGAAGACGAATTGAACAATTCTTAACAAATATTTCGAATATCTTTAACTTACTGCAGATAGTTTATTTCATTTCTTATTCTGTTATATGCTGCTGTTCCCGGTTTTTCCAATGCAAAAGTATTCTGCAAGAAAAAAATACATTTGAATCTGTAATATTTATCATTAAAACTTGAGCTAGTATGGCACAAGTAGCAAAAATTTTATTTAAGAAATTCAATCCTAAACAATTCTAATCAAATCCTAAACATTTTTCTTTCAAAAACAATATTTACTTAAAAAAAGAAGATAAAAAATTGACTGCATTTCTGATAGATCTAAAGAATTAGTCGTGTGATTTATTGAAATATAGCTGAATATATAAAGATCTTTTTTCTTCTTTTCGTAGATATTTTTTTTTTTTTTTAAGTAGTGTTTACTTAGAATTTATTAATTTAATTTATACTCATTACAAATTTGATTTTAATTTTACATTTTTAAAGAATATTAAACAAACGCTGTTATTTAATAACGATGCCAGCTTTTTTTCCTCCCTCCACATGCTGTATAATCTTTCTTGTTCTTACCTAAGTGAGAAGTTTCAAAGACCTAATACAAAAAAGTTACATCATACCTTCCTTAATTTTAATTGTAATCAATTACAAATATCTCTGGAATGTTTTTTCTTCTATTATCTGTTACAAACGTAGCTTCATTCAGATGGCCAAAATTTAAATGAATGTTGTAACACCATTTTTAACTATAACAGAAACTAATGCAAACTACCAATAGTTAGAGAACTGTCAATATCCCATTAAAATTAAAATGATTCAAGCGACCTGTGTCCTTTTTCTATCCATTTAGGAATTTACCTTACAATTCTTTACCGTACATTTACTTGGTAACATTAACTTCGTTTTAGTTTTATTTTAAAAGAAAAGAAATCGTAGGCCTGAGAGGTCAAAGGATAAAGTACTTGATTATGGTCTGGGATTTTTTCTTGGTTCTTTCTCCTCCAGACTGATCTTAGAGTTTGCCCAGCCTCTTTAAAAACCAGAATCGGATTTCTTCTGGGACTAAAGGCGGATGGATATCAGGCTGACCATATAGCATAACTTTGGTCTATTGGGCAACCGACATGTTGAGGGAATCTTATCTAATGCCGCAAGAAAATTATTTTTAGAAGAAACTTATGGAAGAGAAATTGTTCGTAAGTTTACAACAATATGTTTTTATCAAGAAAAGTTTTAATTTCTTTTCCATGAATAATAGAACAGAAAATTTATAAATTATGGAGTTAAGAAACATTTCAGTATCTTCGGTTTGCAATCAAAAGACAAGATTGACAATACAATGATATTGTTGAATTACAGCGGATTGTATCTAATCAGATAATCGATATTATGGAAGATTCATTACCATTTAGTCTAATGCTCATTGCTCTTCTGGAATTCACTTAGCAAGGCAAATGTTTTTGCTAAATTTTATGAACTTATAAAAATAACGACAAAGATATATTTTGCAAAACTTACCACTAGAGCTTGATTGAGTTCTTCATCAGTTGCAGATTTTCCTTTAATGGCATTCCACACATAATTAACAATATGTCCGTCTTTCCACAGAGCTAGTTTTCCATCATAATTGATATTGCCCAATCTTCCAGCCCAATGTCGTAATGATACCAGAACTGCTTCTCCTTTAAGATCCATTCTAGATTAAAAAGACAGAAACGTTTTATTTCTTTCATTTTGTAACATATGAGGGGATTAAAAACTTTGGTTATTACTGTTTTGCAAACAGAAGTAAAATCAATAAGTTAGGTGATTATTCAGCAAATAAGGAAATTATGTATGATAGTTCTCTAAACTTTCTCTTTGACGGCTTGATTTGAATTATTAAATGGCTTCAAATAGTTCTGAAGTTCAAGTGCAGGACAAGAAGACAGATTTCACTTTGGGATGTATTCTAACAATTTACTTGGCACATGAAAGCGATCGCATAGACGAAAGAAAAAGCCCAAACTATAATTCGGACAGACATGAATCCTACCTTATTGGAACCCTTATGACACAGAGAAAGGGAAAAAAATTAGTTCGGTCTGCGGTCATTTCCTGTTCCGTAATGTGATAAATAACGTGATAGCACTAAAGAGAATTCTCATTATCTTAGAGGGATTGTGAATGGTTTTATGCAACTCGTATTTTATAGCCGTGATTGGTGATTAGTTGTGGCCGCAATAATCTAGTTTCGAATCCTGGGCAATGTTTGAGTAGCATATTGTGACACATGAGGACTTTTTCTTCCTCACCCTTTTTTTTTTATCTTATTTTGAATTTTTTTTCGTCTATTTTTTTTCTTATTGATATTTATGTGTTTTTTTTTTTCACCATTGTTTGTATAAAATTTATTTATAACTTAAGTTTATTGAAGTTATAGAAAATGAAACGTAAAACGGAGTAATCATTCTAATCAGAAATCTTAAATACAAATGATTAGGTCAATTGGCCCCTCGGAGTGATTGGGCAGCTACAAGCTAACATCACAAGAATTGTGGAACGCTGTGAAAGGTTACTTAAGCGCCCTGGTTCACCAAACACTATGGACATTGTTCTATAATGCTAAAAATTCTCTAATACAGACGTGGATATCTAAAATGAGGCTTTGAACGGTCTTAGAGAAACTAGTTGTCTGACACAGATGTAGCCTTCCTTCAGATGGCTGCAATCCCAACTCCATCGTACGGATACGTGGTCAGTGGGTTCAAGAAGCATCGGGAAGATGACGTATGGCTACGAAGCGAAAGGATTGCCATTTGCAACGCATGATATTGTGTGAAAGGTTTGCGACTGCAACGCTCCTGCAACGAAGCTGGCAATAGATGACACCTCCAATACCTTAAAATGGTAAATGACGGGTTTTTGTAGTTTTTATTTCGAGCCTATCGTCTTGCACTGCGATTACCCATCACATCAGCCGACATGCAACCACGTCTTCACTAGTGTTGTCTTCGACACAACTGGAACGAACAGGAATGGCGTGAGTGACGAATTTTGTTTTGGTATTGATCAACACTGCGGTAGATAACGTGTTCGCCATCATCCAGAGAAAAGGAACTCCATTCAGGGCGCATGGTAGCTTCACACAGCTCCAGCATCTGGCATGATGTTACGAAGACACTTAGTGGACATCTGTTTGTTTGTTATCACTTCTAGCTGCCTATCGCTACATTTTATTGAAATTTTGCAGCCAATGGCTGTCCCATTTCTTCACAAGCACGCGATCTTTTATCAGCAAGAAAACACACGTCCACACACAGCCCTCAGTGGTCTACAATAATCTATGCGAGCAAGCGTTTGGGTGCTGTCGTGGACATCAAAGGTCCGTCCCTCGACCTTTCAGCTATTGAACATATCTGGAACATGATAGGCCGATAGATCCCACATATCCACGAGTTGGTCCAATTACAATTGCTTAACTGGAACAACAACTTCCTGCTACTTGTCGTTCTATCCCTCAGGAGAACAGTTTGTGATAGATTTCCCTGCCTTGTTCATGCATTCAATATCGTACAATTATATTGATAAAAGTAGTGAATAAAAAAAAAATATATAACAGATGATTTCAGTGAATCAATTATTGATCAAATTCTCTTAAAGCAGCAGAGCAAGGATAAAATAAAATGTTAACTGTTCTAATGTTCGAAATCTGTACTGTTGTTCAAAAATAAATTACACCAACACGCACATAAATATCACTAAACATATTTCATAGGTAATTTATATTCACAAATTCTTCAGTCTTCAGAATAGATGTAAACGATGTACAAATACCTCCCAATAGTTCAAAGTCTCACCGATCATTTAGGGTTACTACAGAAATGTTTTATTATAACGTTAAAACAAGAATTCTAAAAAGCTCACTGATGCTAAACACGCTCAAAGTTACTTGAGTAGTCGTTGGATAATTCAAAGTCTTTATAGCTCAAACAACAAATTTCCAAAAGTTGAAACTTTGTCTTGAATAGCTCGTATTTAATCTGCCTTCGTTATAAACAGATTAAATCACTTTCTTTCTTCTATTCATATGCTTGAATCGCTGTATTCATTTCCTTTCTAGAATCGTCTGATCCCTTGAGGATAACTCTAGTCCCAATCATGGCTCACTGTTAGACGGAAATAGCCCTAGAACATTTGGATACATCTTTCTCAAACTTCTGCAAAATAGACTTAAATTAATTCTATTATATATCATACACGTTTAGCATTAATTTCACATTAATACGATACGGAATAACCACTTCCGTATAATCTCTGATACTGCTACGAAGATGTCTTCGAAAGTTCTTGCTGGTGTAGTTTATCCATACGCCATCTTTGAGCCTATCTTCCTCTTTGCCATCAGACTAACTTTTTTTTTTTAAACACAGCGAAGCAAAAACCGAACTCAACTAACCAAAACAATAAGAATGCATCTCTCTTGTGCTCATGATTAATAACAAAAAAGTTTTTGTTTGCTGTATTAACTATAAATGACTAATGAAAATTTTTGCACTTAATTTTCCTTTCTTAAAATTAACATATATTAACTATAATGTTACTACAGCACTTCACCACGATGATGTCATGTACCACATCTCATTGTATGCTAACAGCTCCCTGAAGTTTCAATAAAATGGCATCATTGCTACTAATTATTGCATTTTTTTTAATGGAGTTAATAAGGGCATCACAGCAGGCGAATTATCACCTAACATTTCGAAATATTTCGCTTTATTTGAGGAAATCAGTGCGATAATAGGAAGCTCCCATGCATGTTACTGCAGTCTTGATATCATGTTGTATATAATACATGTGTGATATTGTTCTCATCAACAACCGATAATTGAACAAATTGATAATTTTCTAATTGCAGTAGCATTCTACTAACTTGCAAACTATTATACATATTTTTTTATCAAAACTATATATTTGGATTTTTCCCGTTACTTTTCTATAATTGAACCAGAATTTCTCGAGTGATTGAAATACAGTATTCTTACCTAACAATATATGGTTTCACTGCTCTCAGATGATCCAGAACGAATGGAGTATCAAGGCTTCTGGCTTCTGCGTCCGTTAAAATAAGGTTTTTGGGATTCAGTCCAGCTTTTTCAACCTGAAAACATAGTATGAATATGATGAAAAAGAAAAACAATGATACCCAGTTTTATAACCATACTTTTAATGGTCATGAATTAGAAAACCTCTGGCCATCGCATCGGCCACATTTACCCAGTTCATGAACAACTCAAGAAGTGCAGAAGATTTGGGATCTCGCTCTGTTGCCTGCCAGTAGGAGAGTCAATCAGCCAATAAGAAATTTACTATTATTTCATTTCAAACATCGATCTCCAAGAGTAACAAATGAGCATCAATGTTTATTATTAATAAGATAGTTTTACATTTAGCCTATAAATGAATTACAGTATTCAAATAATGAGCAGATATTACTTATTATTATTATTATTATCATCAATTTATTAGAGTTAAATTGATTAACTCTATTAAATCAATTCCATAATTAAGTAAAATTAAATGTAAGCAGAATTAAATTACATAATAGAAATAATTGAACTAATAATAATAATAATTATTATTATTTGCTATTATGTCTTCTTCTTCAGTCCTTTTTATGGCCATTTATAGCTATAGGCCTCCTACTCCCCCTTGGAGGTATTGGTGTAATCGCCCCCACTCACCAGATGACTTGGGTGATACATTTTTTAGCTACTGCCAGATATTTTGGAAAAGATACTGAGGGGTTTCCCAGGCCTCCATCAAGAAACCAATATGGAATGGCTTTAAACCAGAAGAGAAAGTGAAAAAGAGGCTGACAAACACAGGAAATGAAAGGAAATAAACATCCATGCCGGCGCCGGGACTCGAACCCGGTTCAGATGCATCAGCCTCGTGGGAGAGAATATATTTTAAAATCATTAAATGATTTTCTTTAAAGAGAAAAAGGCTTAAAAAAAAAAAACTAACACTTTTTTGAATAATAATTTCAATGTCATTTTCAATCATTTCACCTTTGCTCATCAGCCAGAGTTCATCAACGTATAATGCTGCTGCGAGTATTATAGTTTCTCAATTTTTCCTACGAATAGAAACAAGTGAACAGAAACATGTTTCATTTTTCAATTGAAACGCACCCATAGCCATTCTTAATTTTATTAAATACTATTAGATATAATAGCCCACGTCATTTTTAGGCCACTTAGGTCACCTCCACTGAAGGTTGATAACAGCCCAGAAACAGTTGTGATTGTTTTCTTATTTTATTCTTTTCAGTGTGAGAGTAATCCACACTGAATTCTGTTTGTTTTTTTTAATTTCACTTCGTGGTATGCCAATGAAAAAACTTTTCCTCTTTTATCTGTGACGTATTCATCTGCCAGAAGATAAATATGAAAAAAAAAAATGAATAAAAGAAAATTAGCTTTTCATGCAAATAAATAAAAAGCAAGATAAAGGATTTTTATGAAAAGATTGCTTTTTCGTTGTTATTGTAATGATTGCACTGTAAGTTAAGCCAATATTAGCCATGCAAGACTTAAACTGACTTATTTACTTGAGCGGTGCATTTTCAATAGAAAAGATCTACAGTCTTTTTTTTCTTTTATGCTTTCGTAAGAAATACGAATGGAATCAAAAAATCTCATTCCTTCTTCTTCCGGTGTTAGATAGAACGCAAAACTAACGGAAGAATTAAATAGATCGAAAAATATTCAAAGAAACACGAAGTTTTATCCAAGCATCAATATCATATACATATGAAACGGATGATTCTCCAAGAATATGAAATCTTTAAAAAATAATAATTAGAATTAAAAGAAGTCCAATTAATCAAAATTTTAAACTTGCCTAACTATGACGTCACTTACTTCTGCTCTTGTTTTTAAGCCAAGATAAGGTTTCAGTTTTGCGATGATTTCATCAGGAATCTCTAGATTGACAAGTCCACTTTCACTTTGCTGTCCTAAGTCAATTCCTGTTGCTATGGTTACGCCAGAATCATCAGTTGGAATGTACCCTTGAAGTTCATAGCCTTCCATAGCTTTCAAATGGCTGTAAGCTGCTTCAAACGCTGCAAAGTTGTTAATGACGATTAATATAAAATAATATTGATTTCGTAAGTAAGGTAACTTTTGGATATTGAAAATCTAATAGGAAATAATGTAAGTAATTTAGGATAAAAATAAATTCAGAAAGATGAGTTCAAAGTATCATTTTTGAGTGAAATGTGCTTTAATAAAGAACTATGTTTCAAATTTTGAGTTAACTAATTTTTGTAATCAGTACATGGGTGAAAATCCTGAATTACCAGAATAAATAATTTAAGATTAGCTGATGAAGTTAGTACAATGATGTAGACACTGGACGGGATGTACGAACCGGGTTCAAACACTGGTGTGGGTAGGATTTTTCCTCCTACATGGATATTAAATCAAAACTTTTACAGTCGATAAAGACACATTTTCAATTGTACGTGATAATTTGTTTTTCAGGAAGGAAAATTTAACAACCAAAGAATGAAAATTAAGTTAAAGCATCACGCCTTTATCCTTAATAAAAAGGTAGGCAGCGACGGAAGTCTTCTGCGATTATCAGGAGACGAAGTTAAGGTCCCACAAACCTTTAATTCTGGTTACAAACCTGGTGCCCGTTTGATACCCTGGGATCCCTCTGGAGGAGAGCAATTATTATATGTATTTCTTGACTTTAATATTTCTCCAAAAATATAAACATAAACCATTTTTCTTATTAATTCCAGCACATGAGCATTTAATTTCCAGTACGAGGTTTTTCCATCGCAATGAACCATCACCGCCACAACTCCGCACAGCTGTACGACGCCACAACTTGTTAATTATTGTGACTTCATCTTTGTGACATCATTTCCATTACTCGCTGTATAAAATCACGTTACCTGCCTGTAAAAATTTATTGCTTGTTAAAGAATTGCGTTGTCAATTCGAAACCTAGGTCGTTTGTAATTAAGTTTTAAATTCTTTTCTTACATTAAATTCTACATTAAATTCTTTTCTTTTAAGAAACAGACGTGTCGGTTATTCTTTGCATAAATTCATAAGAGCAGCGCACGTAAAATAATAATTGTGATTCTCATTTTTCATATTATTTTGATTATTTTCATTTTGGCTGCTGTTTATTTTTAAAACCTAGTAAAGTTTGGACAGTTATGAAAATAACTGAAATAGATACCTGGTGATGAAGCCATGATGACTACGAAATTTCTTGACGAAAACAAGCAAGAGTTTCGGCGTTGACTGCTTCTGTCACAGTTGCGATTTAACTGAGTGCGCAATTGAGTTTAAAGGAAGTTGCGATCGCCCACGCACATCCTACTGTTATAGGTTTATAATAGAACTGGAAGTAAGATATGATTCAACTGGGTTTTTCCTTTTTAAAGATGATATCATCCATTGAGGAAGTAAATATTCAGATCTTATTGTAATATTTACTTTTAATCCATATAATCATTTAATTAGAAATAAAGTAAGGTTTTCTAGAAATTATCAATTTCCCATAGTTTTATCAAAGTTTCATTTTAGGTTTTCAATGAAGATATTAATGCACTATTTCTTTAAAATACATACAATATGTTAAAATAATTATAAGTTTTCAAATTATATAGTCTTCATTATTACTTGCTGGCTTAACGTGCGTATATAGTATTAATAATAAGGATGAAATTAAGACCACCAGACATGGATTATTGAAAAAAAATTATGTACAAATTAAAAATTACTCTAGTAATTTCGGGGTGACCACACCCCCTTTTCAAGTGAGCTACTAATTAGCTCAATTGAAAGGGGGGAGGCACCCCGAAAGTTCTAGTGTAATTTTTAATTTGTACATAAATTTTTTTCAATCCTCTATATGTGGTGACCTTAATTTCATCCTTATTATTAAAATCTATTATTATTGACTGTTTGTGATGACTGGACTTCACTTTGATTTTGAATTCGTCTGATTCATCTTAATCTGGCACCAAGTAATTCATTGAAATCCACATTTTCTATGTATTTTCTGATATTAGCTTTAAAGGAACGGAGCTGGAATTTGGAATTTATTCTCTATCAATTTCAACATCGAAAGCTCTTTTGAGAATAACGATGCTTTCACTTTACTGCATCCCATGTTTCTGTAAATCAAACTTATTTTTTCAATCCCATCCACCTTTTCCACCTCCAACGAAACAAATTCTATGTGATATTGAAAAACTAGCAAGTGTGCATGGGAGATGTTTGAATAATAAAAAAAAAGTCAAGAAAGAAAGAAGCACTATTTCTATTAGGTAGAATACTGAAAAATCACTATTTGTAACTTAAAAATCAATAATAATTGTAACTCAAAAACCACTGAAAAGTATTATATATCTTCTATAATACTAAAATCTTTTATTTTCTGTCTGGTGCAATTATTGTAATTTGTGAAAATAGAAATAAATTCTACAAGTTCGCTACGGGAATCGAACATGCAACTTTCTGCTCCGGAGTTAGACGTCTTAGCCATTAGACCACGAGAACTACATTCTAATTTCTATAAAAAAATAAAAATATATCATAGATATATGATTCACACGCTGCTTCTAAAAGCAGTCGTGGATTGAGAGAATATATCCATCAAAAATTAAATTAAAAAAAAAAAAAAAAACTTTCAAAAAATTTTAGTTTTAATTTACTTGATGTAATTTGTGTAGGTTTGAATTGAGAAAAGCTTACCTGAAAAATTTTCTAACGTATTTCAAATATGAGACAATTCCAAGAGAAGTCAAAATAATCATGAATAATCTGAGGAAAGGAAAAAAAATAAAAGAACAACGCAACAATCACGTTCAAATAAAGAAGAGATATACATGATGCTATGGAGTATCGATTGTTGGACAATGAACTCGTGTGCTGTTATAGTTGTGTTGTGACTGATGTTTTGTTAGTCAACGAATGAAGAACAAAAAAGATGGTGGAATACGATGACAAACAAGGATGTATTCGGAAGTCTTATTCGCTAAAAGATGCAAGGGAATATCGAAGATAAATATTCCTTGCTTCTGCAAATAAGTAGCTCATAAACGCGAGAGATATGTGCCGAAAACGGATTTGAAGTTCAAGTAAACCGAAAGGATTAAAGGAATAATCTGGTTCGAAAGCTCATCTTCAATCGGATTCGAAAGGCTATGAATTCGAAGACATCGTCAAGCATTCATTGAAGGCGACTCAATGTTGGACGATCGGACGGAAGATGATAGAACTTCAGCAAATTGTAAGTAATCTTTGATTTATCTCACACGGACGGGGCGTAATACACGAATACCGTTATCTTCACTTTTCTTCAAGAAGAACAGATTAACAGACACCAGTAAAGGTTACAAAGTTAAAGATTCAAGACATTAATACAAGTGTAGATAAAGTTGATACAAAGAGACTTTTAGTTATCTCATTTAAGAAGAAAGTTACACAAGCCTACAAATGGATAACATAGAACACTTCGTATTATGAGACGTAGTTTCATGCAAGTGAAATAGACTTAACATTTTTATATAAAAGGAACTTTGAACAGAATATACATAGATTTGTTTTATTGATTTGCCTTTGTTTTCTTTTATACATGTTAGCTATACATATAAGTTATTTTAGCGGGTTGTACGAACACTCTCTGCCGGAGTAAAGGTTTTAAAAAATAACAGCTCCATTAGCAAGCATTAAGTACGCTTCAATTTATGTGTGTGTGTGTGTTTTTTTAATAAATAAAAGTTGTTTTCCGTTACATATGCGAGGCTTCCGGAGCAAAAAGCGGACTAGTAGCAGACTAGTTTTTAGTAAAAAAAATATAATCAGACCTCGATATAAGGTCACCCCTTGGGACCTCGCGAAAGTGACCTTATAAGCGGGATGACCTTATAACCGATTCATATGCATTTGTCAATAAATAAGCATTATATAAATACCGTATAATTTTTTGTAAAATTTAATACGTACAAAAGTATCAGTTTATTAGTTATTTCTAACATCACACCAAAATTAAAATGTAAAACTACATTTAATATGAATCATTTAATTTTATGATTCATATTAAATGTAGTTTTACATTTTAATTTTGGTGTGATGTTAGAAATATTAATAGTAGAGGCTTCAGGAGAAAAGATCTACTAAAGAAATATGGTAACTTTACAATCAGTTTATTAGGTTATAATTTTTTAATTTAGTTGAA
>JAFIDM010014012.1:63354842-63367903 GCA_023159025.1 Thereuonema tuberculata
ATGTTTCTCTTTTCTCTTTATTTTCCTGTATTAAGTTTTATCCTGAAAGTGGTTTTATTTCTGTACTTTATATTTTTCAGAAGATTATAATATTATCGTGAGGATGAGATAAGTAATAACCAAAGTTTTTAATCCCCTCATATGTTACAAAATGAAAGAAATAAAACATTTCTGTTTTTTTAATCTAGAATGGATCTTAAAGGAGAAGCAGTTCTGGTATCATTACGACATTGGGCTGGAAGATTGGGCAATACCAATTACGATGGAAAACTAGCTCTGTGGAAAGACGGACATATTGTTAATTATGTGTGGAATACCATTAAAGGAAAATCTGCAACTGATGAAGAACTCAATCAAGCTCTAGTGGTAAGTTTTGCAAAATATATCTTGTAATTTTTATAAGTTAATAAAATTTAGCAAAAACATTTGCATTGCTCAGTGAATTCCAGAAGAGCAATGAGCATTAGACTAAATGGTAATGAATCTTCCATAATATCGAGTATATGACTAGATATAATCCACTGTAATTCTACAATATCATTGGTACTGTCTACATAATCTTGAATTTTGATTGCAAACCGAAGATACTGAATTGTTTCTGAACTCCATAATTTACAAATTTTCTTTTCTATTATTCATGGAAAAGAAATTAAAACTTTTCTTGATAAAATATATTGTTGTAAATTTACGAACAATTTCTCTTCCATAAGTTTCTTCTAAAAATAATTTTCTTGCGGCATTAGATAGGATTCCCTCAACATGTCGGTTGCCCAGTAGACCAAAGTTATGCTATATGGTCAGCCTGATATCCATCCGCCTTTAATCCCAGAAGAAATCCGATTCTGGTTTTTAAAGAGGCTGGGCAAACTCTAAGATCCGTCTGGAGAAGAAAGAACCAAGAAAAAATCCCAGTCCACAATCAAGTACTTTATCGTTTGACCTCTCAGGCCTACGATTTCTTTTCTTGTAAAATAAAACTAAAACGAAGTTAATGTTACCAAGTAAATGTACGGTAAAGAATTGTAAGGTAAATTCCTAAATGAATAGAAAAAGGACACAGGTCGCTTGAATCATTTTAATTTTAATGGGATATTGACAGTTCTCTAACTATTGGTAGTTTTGCATTAGTTTCTGTTATAGTTAAAAATGGTGTTACAAGATTCATTTAAATTTTGGCCATCTGAATGAAGCTACGTTTGTAACAGATAACAGAAGAAATAACATTCCAGAGATATTTGCAATTGATTATAATTAAAATTAAGGAAGGTATGATGTAACTTTTTTGTATTAGGTCTTTGAAACTTGACACTTAGGTAAGAACAAGAAAGATTATACAGAATGTGGAGGGAGGAAAAAAAGCTGGCATCGTTATTAAATAACAGCGTTTGCTTACTATTCTTTAAAAATGTAGAATTAAATCAAATTTATATGGATTTGTAATGAGTATAAATTAAATTAATAAATTCTAAGTGAACACTATTAAAAAAACAATATCTACGAAAAGAAAAAAAAAGATCTTTATATATTCAGTTATATTTCAATAATCATACGACTAATTCTTTAGTTCTATCAGAAATGCAGTCAATTTTTTTCTTCTTTTTGTAAGTAAATATTGTTTTTGAAGGAGGATTGATTAGGATTTGATTAAATTGTTTAGGATTAAATTTCTTAAATAAAATTATTGCTACTTGTTCCATAGTAGCTCAAGTTTTAATGGTAAATATTACAGATTCAAATGTATTTTTTTCTTGCAGAATACTTTTGCATTGGAAAAACCAGGAACAGCAGCATATAACAGAATAAGAAATGAAATAAACTATCTGCAGTAAGTTAAAGATAAGAGTAAGTTAATACAGCTCATCAACATATACAAGTAGCTAACTTTACTTTAACAGTAGTTGATTCGTGCTGTCTCCAAGGCCCCGTCAGCTTGGGATACTTCAAAAGATTGAATTCTCCTTCTCTGAATTCCTTACAAATAGTATAAAACGCCAGAATGACTGTATAATTAATTCACCTTAAGCTTCCATTACAATTCCTTTTACTACGATTCGTTGCTGAAATTCGGAAGTTTTCTTGATGCTTAAAAGACAAATCATAATTTCTTATAGTAAACGTAGCGTGGAACTATTTAGAATTTCATATTAACTGCAAAAATGTTTATTTAATCATATATATTAATGTTTTTTTTATTTTAAAAAAATCTCATTATAATATTACTTGATATTTACTTAATATTTGCTGTAATTACAACTAGAATTTGAAAATAAAAATTTGAAAAAGATTTATGAGTGCAAAGTATTTTTTTTTACTAAAAATTATTTCGGTTATATTTGTCTATAGTTTTTTTTATTATTATTAAGATACTCTCACCCATTAATTTTCCGGAATAATAATGGAAAACGAGTTTAAATCATTAACGAATTTTTTCTCTTTGATATATATAAAAGAATTGAATATCAAAATTTGAGTTGAATGATGTAAATTAAAAATGGCTTCTGCCACTCAGAATAGGAAGTAGGAATTTTAAAGTTATACCTTTTTATCAAGGAAAAGGTTTTTCTGATGCAAGTGAAGTGTTTATGTTTGTTTCTTATCAATTAATTAGTCCAGTAATATTCAGTAAAAAAGACATGGCAAAACTAACCACTTTACACCAACCACAAAGGATCAGCAAAGAGAAATCAGGATTATTTAGGGATGGGTCGGTATCAAATAAACTTTTAAAAAAAGAATAATCTCGATTGTGTGTGTTTTTTTTTTTTATTATTCACTTGTGCACACTAGTACAAAATTATCACTTGCTGAGTTTTGATAACAGTCCTGGATAATTAAAGTTCTTGCACTTTGTCTATTAATTAAAATAATAAAACGTATCACAGTGTCCCAAACCACTGTAAACTCTCAATGAGTAGATGTGAGAGTCCATATTCCAACGCACTAAAAAGCTTCACTAAATAAGTTTTCTTGAGCCTTCTTTATTCATAATTTAATTATCACTAATTGTTCTGATTTATCTTCAAAAGGAATCTTCTTAAATTTAATGAAAGGACGCTTTAGTCTATTCACGAACACGTCGCACTAATTTTAGTTGAAGATATATATTCTCTATGAAGATACAGTAGAACCTCATTATAACGGACTAATAGGGGCTGAAGGTTGTCCGTTTTAATGAAAGTCCGGTTTATAACAAATAATTCTTATATGGGTGTAATGCAACAGGGTACATCAATGAAAATACAATAGTTATCTATAAAAAGTGTTTGTTATATATCAAATAAAAAACAGCCTTCAAGATAGCAAGTTGAATTGAAAAAGATGTGTACGTATACACTGTATTAATCTTTAGAACAAGAAGGTCCAGGTTCATGTTGATTGCTTACATTCATTGGTTAGAAAAAATAATTTATTTTCTGCTAGGTTTGTTTGCTGCTTATTTCTTCAGTTAATAACTGACGTAAGTGTTCATAATATGCAAACACATTTTCATTTGACGATTGTTCAACATGTTGAATAACAAAATTTAAATGGTCTTTCAATTCGCTCACCTCAATTTTTTTAAAACTGTCCGTTTTATAATAGGGTCCGTTATAATGAGGTTCTACTGTACTTATATTTAACAAAGCACTTTGAATGAGAATCACTTTCTAAATTCTCACTTTTCGAAGCATTATTTAATTCACAGTTAAATAGTAAACTGCTGAACTCAAGGAGTAATATCTTCGTAAACTTAAGAAGAAAATACTTTCAATAAAATAATAAAATAAATTTAATTCACAGTTAAGTTCACATACTTATCGTTGCACTTTATATAGTTAGATTTCTTCACTTGAGAAACTTAAACTTAGCTAATTCGGTTCCATTCGTTTCGACGCAATGTTGTAGTTAGAATTTCTTCTCTTGAGAAACTTAAATGCAATTAAGCATGTGACGACTTCTAATGCTGTTGAACACATGTGACTTCGAAATTTCAATCGAACTCCTTCTTGCAACGTAGTGTGAACTTGTCAGATATTCTAAATTACTATAATTATAAAATTACTCACACGTTGAAAAGCTACTGTCCTAGTCCAACAAGAGTCCGCCGATTAATTCGCATTTAATCCATCCATGAAGGCGTAGTTCCAGATAGTTGACAGCAAACCTCCTTGCGCCAATTATCGCTGCCCTGCCAGTGCTTCTCTGCATTACTCTTCTTATTACGTGTAGCTCATAGCCCCAGCAAACTTCACTTGATTGGCTCCAATTACTTGTTAGTCACCAAACCGAGGCTCTCTCGCTCGTTGTAAACGTTTATCCTCTCTGACGTCGTACTGCGTCTTTATATGCAAATTTATTTATTTTTTTAACTAATTTAAAACGTTTAAAGCATTCAAAAAATATTTTAATACTAATTTATTATTTATTAATAAAAAATATCCACAAAACTTTTAACCAAGCAGTGAAATCTGGGGCAAGAAATTTGAATTGATTGTACACTAATAATTGAAATTTTATTTATTTTTTGGACTATTATTATTCTTTTAATTTACTATATTTCTAATTTTGAAAAATGTCTTCTTTATCTTAAGAATAGAAAGAATCAATTCTAATGATTGATATTTTGAAGTTGAATTGGAGAGGAAACTCTCGCTTTTTATTTGTAAAATTAAAAGTAAACAACTAAAAACTCTATTTCTGTATCTTGTAATAATTCCTGATATTTGAAGTAACCCATTTTTCCAGACTTACACCATGATAGTATCAAATTACTGGTTTCTTTATTAAGCTTCTAGGCTTTTTTTTTTAATAAGTAAAAAACTGTAATTAAAAATGTTTATTAGAAAGATTGAATTCCAGAGAAAAGCTTTATATTTTCTATCTAAAGCAAAGGTGGTCAACATTTTACATTCCATGAGTCATTTATTTCATGCAAGAGTTCAGATGTACTTCTTGTAGTACTATCAATTCTTGTATAAAATATGTTAATGTAGATATTTTTAGTTTCCCTGATACAATGCTTTAATGTAAAAACAAAACAAAACTGTATTGAACGAATGTAGAACAAAAGTCTTTCTTTCTTACTTTAACTTATTAACTTGAATTCCAGTTTTGTTTTGTTTTTTTCTTAAAAATTTACATAAATCGATTTTTGGTTATGACGTCACGAGTGAATAGGCTTACTTTTTTTATTATTTCATCGAGGGTGCATTGAGCCACTTCTAACCATCCAATGCGCCATAGGTTGACTAAATATTTTTCGATTCCGACTCCAGAAAAAATGTAGTCAGTGAGATGCCAAATCCCAATCGGACTCCACAGCCCTGATGTCTTAAGCCCCGCGAAGACCATCCAACTTTCCACCAACTTTAGTCGGCCGACTTCGAGTCCGCCAACTTTTGTAAGCCCGGAACATCATCCAACTCGCAAATGAGTCGGCCGTGATAAAAGCAATCCCATAATGCAATGCGTTTCCCCCAGCAGATGTGGAAAATCCGAATAAATCGAGGTTTTGAAACCTTTCTCCTAAATTGTGCCGCATACAATTACTGCATTTCAGTATAAATTTTATTTATGCATGAAAGAAACTCTCAATACTCTGATATTCATTGTGTACCCGCTTGTCTTTGACTCGAATCGGTGAACATCGTTTTAGATGTCATTTCTTTCCATAGGCGTGACGTCACGACTACGTGTTCCAACGCTGCCCTGTGATTGGGTAATTCCGACCGACTTCCAACCAACTTTCCGAGTTGCCCGTGCAGAGCCAACTCGAGTCGGACTAAAGTTGGTGGCAAGTCGGTGAAAAACTGTCTCTACCGACTCGTGACGTCAAAGTCGGCCGACTAAGTTGGTGAAAAGTTGGATGGTGTTCGCGGGGCTTTATCCCTGCTATCGTTGAGAAGCCAACACATCCCCTATTTTTTTTAGCCACTACTTTAAACGCAATGGAACAGTTTCAGCCTCTCCTATGGTCTAAGAAACCCATTTTTTACTCTTATTAAATTTGCAAGGTTACTTTAAGTCACTCTACTAGTCCTTTCAGAAAATACACAAATACACTGCTGGACAAAAAAATTAGCGCACCAAGAAGGAGTCGTCAAAATGAAACGAAAATTTACATACGTAACGACTACTTTGATATAAGTAAATGATTAGAAAATCAAAGAAAAAGGATAATTTATTTCAGAGAAAAAGGCAAAAGAACGGAGGAGTTAATACTCCGTTGGACCCCCTCTAGCGCGAATGCACGATGCGATACGATCGGGCATTGAGTCATACAAGTTCTGTATGATGTCTTGAGACATTTCGTTCCATATTTGCTGTTACCTTGCCTCTAGTTCGTTCAAACTCGTGGGATGCCCAACTCGTCGTCCCAAATGATCCCAGATATGCTCGATTGGAGACAAATCTGGGGATCGGGCAGGCCAAGGAAGGGTAGTAACAGTGCGGAGACAGTCTTGTGACACCCTTGCCGTATGAGGCCGAGCATTGTCTTGTTGAAAAATGGCTCCTGGGAGCCGTTGCATGAGTGGCAACACATGTGGTTGCAGGATTTCATGAACATACCGCTGGGCTGTCATGGTGCCACGGAACAATACTAGGGATGACCGTGTATTGTAGGCAATGGCACCCCATACCATCACACCAGCTGTGGGAGCGGTGTGTCGCTGTACAGCAAAGGCAGGATTGAAGCGTTCACCACGGGCTCTCCACACACGAACACGATTGTCATCACTGCCGAGATTGAATCTGGATTCGTCGCTAAAGACGACCTGGTTCCATTCCGCTGCAGTCCAGTTTCCTCGTTCGCGGCAAAACTCCAAACGGAGGCGTCGATGGGTGGGCGTCAAGGGCAGCACACGTAATGGGCACCGCGATACCAACTGTCCTTCAGCCAGGCGCCTTCGTATGGTTCGAGAAGACACAGCGGCCCCTAGTGAAGGTGCTACCTGTGCCTAGATGGCGGCCGATGAAGCAGTTGGCTGTACGCGTGCATTTCTGACTATGTGGCGGTCTTCTCGACGACTGGTCTGTCGAGGGCGTCCTGAGCCTGGTCTTCGTGTACATGACATCTCTCGGGTTCACTGGTCCCAAAACCTCCTCACAACACAATCAGAGCGGCCTAATTGACGAGCTACTCACCTAGCTGACCACCCAGCTTACATTATCCCGACGATTCTCCCTCTCTCAAACAGCGACAACTGCGTATACTGTCTTCGAACACGGCGTAATGGCATGTCTACCTCAGCTCTTTCTTTGTAAATGATTCAGCACACTCAAACAAGCTTTGGTTATCTGTTTTATACTCCACAGAGTACGATGTTCAACGCCCTCTACCGGCTATACGTAATGCGCACTCACGCTGCATTTCTAATCATTTGCATATCTCCCCGACATGTACCTTCATTGCAAGTTTCGTTACGATCCCGCAATTATTTCTTGGTGCGCTAATTTTTTTGTCCATGAGTATACATTACAATTTTTGGGACTTTACGGGCCCAGTAAAAAATCCAGTCGTGTATCTCTGTAATTAACACTCATGGATGATTTATTACAAACTAATTCTACCAATGCAATATAGGACAAACAAATCCATCATATACACGCGTTATTACTTTAACTAAGAACATGAAGCTCAGTGATTCTAATAGCATTTGAACCAATACAAATGTTTCCAAATGCCTGAAAACCTGGCCAAAAATGCATTTTTTAAGTTTTTTTTTTATAATGTTTACAATGTGCCATTTTGTTCCAGAATGTTTGGTGGTCATAAAACTTTTACCCTCATAGCTGATCTACTGTTATTCAGTTGTTGTTGAACCTTGAAAGTGAGAGATTGAAGTTGCATAGTTTGTGTTGTTGTGATCGAGCGTTTTTAACCTGTATTTCAAGTGTGTTTTTTTTTTGTACTCCATTTGTTGATTTAAAGGTAAGTGTTAATATTAATTCTGTACAACTATATTTTGGTATTCTGAAAACATAATATTTATTAATTTATGTGATAACATGATAGTCTGAGAACGCTTTTTTTCTTACGTTATGTAATTTTATTTGGCAACCGCATAAATTTAATTTTCAAAGAGGCCTACAAAAAATGCCTGATGTTGCCCGAGGTTATTTTTTACTTAACATGTTCCCTAACATGTCTACTTTGAAGCCATAAAGAAATAAATTGCTCATACAAGCTCCATTTTTTATAATTTAAATAAACATATTTGCTTGTATAATTACAAATTGCCGATTTATTACATGTACCTAAATATTAACAATATCAAATAATTTTCTTAGGAGCAAAAATATGATTATTTAAGAGTTAAATAATAACAATAAGAAGATATATTATAAATCACATAGTTTTATAGTTTATTTTCGTTACAGAATGGAATACCGTTGTACACAGAGAGAGTTATTTCATAATTTGCAGCAAGAAAAGGGCGGTCGTCAAATACAAAAAAACTCTTTAGTTAAACATATTGCAAAAAAAGTTGACGTACAAGCCTCACATGATAAATTTAAATTATTAGAAAAACAAATATCTCAGTTTTGTAGTGAATTATTTCGCAGACTTGATAAGTCAAATAGAATCATCGACAGGTTTTTGAAAAACAATGAAGTATGGTTGGATAGGGAGTTTGTGTGTGATGTGAATGTTGTGAAAACTCCACTTGGGAAAAGAGGAAGACCACAGACAGACTTTGGAGAGAGCAGTACTAGTCTAAGCGCAGAAAAACTGAAACCTTAAGGAAGTCAGCAGAAAGTGCGGAAAGTTTAGCTTTCGCAGCGAAAATGAAACATAGCGAATCTATTAATGTGGAACACGCCAAGCTGTTAGAAGAAATGGAAAAATCACCAAAAGGCCTTTAAAGATACGAAGATATTGGACGATTGCATCAACCAGCAGCTCTTTAATGAGAAGTTATAATGATGATGAATCATTATCAATTTTTTTGGAGGCTGATCTGACTATGCACCAGTATAAAGTGATGAGACAAGGCGCAAAAGATTTGAATGCGGATATATCCTTCTTACAAGAGAATTTTAAATGCTAAGAAAATGTGTTATCCAGAGTCTCTATTAGTCACCGAATCTCTTGCAAAAGTGAAACTTCAGGATCTTTTAAATCATACTGCCAGCCGCATTATAATGTCACAAGAACCGTTAATTGTCAGAATCAAAGATGACAAAATTTCTATGACATTGATATCGAAGTGGCGCTGTAATGGTAGCAGTGGGCATTCCCTTTACAAACAAAGGGCAGAAGAAGGCTTTTCTGATTCCGATATTTTCTTCACTTCCATGGTTCCTGTGCAACTCTTTTGTGTGGATGAAAATGGAGAGAAAAGTGTGCTTTGGAAAAATCCTCGTCCATCATTAACTTTGTGTTGCCGTCCTATAAAGATTCAGTTTGTTCAGCAAATTGTTAAGCAAATAACTCCTATTTAATGTTATTGTGTTATTTATCTTGTATTTAAAAAGAAAAGTCGAAATATTCGTGTTAAAATTGCATTTAGTATTTTTGGCCAGGTTTTCAGGCGTTTGGAAACACTGTGCACTGAATGGACCTTCTTGAAAACTGGCATTTCAGAAACTATTTCATTTTGGAATTGAACTATTTTCTGTGGAGTAATGAACCTGAGGAGTTGATGAAAACTCCCATCAATTCGAATGGAAGTTCCATAACATAAATATGAATCCTTTAAGTAATCTTTAACGGATTTACGTGAGCTTTAATACGATCGCAATTAATCGGATTTAGATCAAATAAGGAATCAAGGGGATCTAATTAATTTGTTTTTAGGAAATGGAAAATTTATTCGGAAATGTTGTTATTTAAAAAGATACAAACTTTCGTTTCTGTTGTTTTCCCAACTTTAACAGAAAAAAAAATGGAAAAGAAATTGCAAGAAGAACCTTATAAGGAAAATTATAAAAGATCTTAAAGATCTTTAGAAATTTCTTGTGAAAATTTTATTTCATTTTACTTTTCTTTTTCTATTTTATGTTTAGTTTGTATATAAGATAAGGGAACCAGTTGTGGATCAGGAACCAACTGCGGATCAAGTCGTTTACCGTCTTAATTATCACACTTATCAACAGATGGCTCAGATATATAGAATCCCGATCCCTTCATAAGCTTCGGTTTGGTATTATAGTTTGTTTGGAGTTTCAAGTGGAGCCATCCTGTGAATTTGTTAAATAATTTGTCAGAATTTCAAAAGAAAACTAAGGTGAGTTAGCCTGAAAGTTATTTGTAGTTATTCTAGAATACGTTAGAATTAATGTATGTATGATAGTACAAGGTTTAATATAACCGGGGAAAAATAAAACATAGTGTTTTCTGCCTCTGGCCATGTTTGCGGGAAATTCTGCAGCCTTTTGTTCTGGCGGAAATTCAGCGGTTCGTGGGGTCCAATTGTGGATCAAACGTCACAATACAAATGAAGACTGTGAAAATGCAGTACATATTTTTTTATCGAACTGAGGTAATACAATGTCAATTATAAGAGCTTAATAAAGGAATAAATGCAAAAATGAAAATTATTTAGCTATTTCTCGTGGTGAAAACCAAGTTTATGCTTAGGCCGATCCACAACTGGTGCCTTTACCTTAATTTACTTATTGCTACATTAATTTCAAATTTAAAATAAGAAATAACATAGATTATAAAATAGATTGATTAAAAAAATATAGCAGTTTTTTTTAATGTTTAATATTAAAAAAGGTAAGTAAAGCATACAAATAATAAATAAATACTGGTGATAAAAATGACAACTTTTTTTAATCCAAAACATTAGCTGTTATTGATTCACTTTTATTTTTGTTTTATTCTGTTTTTGTAAATGGTGACTGGCTGTAACAATATTTTCTTGCTGTTATCTTCTTCTTTCAGGAAGATTAGAATACTTGTTTGCAAAGATACTGTTGGTTCCCCTAATAGACGTTGGTACATGTCAACATGTCAAAACTAAAAGTCATGTCTGCTTTTGCTTTAATAACATTTATAAGTTTAAGGTAAACAGCAATATTAGTTTTGACCTGTTATTCTGCTAACGTAGATATGCTAAAGTCTATAACGAGAACCAGAAAATTTACACCAATGAAAACATTGTAATTTTAATAATATTAACTCAAACTTTTCATTGAGAAACAGCCAAGATGCGAAATTTATTAGCGCTTCTGACAAACTCTAAAAAGATAAACAATTTAAAGACAACTATTACATTACACCACGGTGTCCCTCGTCGCTACAACTAATAGGAAATGATTAAAAATCTTCCGCAAACTGAAGCATTTAATCGAAGCAATGAAGATGCTAATGATAATTAAATCAAATGCCAAATTTTGGACAAACCCAATTAAAAATGACAGAGATATTATGTTACAGAAAGAAATCACCTTTTGTTATTTCGGTAATTGTATCCAAATTAGAAATACACAGTTCATGCATTAATTTGAAAAAAATATAAAGGCCTAACTACAACATATAAAACAAAATTAAAAATAGTATTTTCAGAGCTTTTCAATGCCATCAACTATGTATTGTAACCCTTTTTTCCAGGAAATATTATTTTCAAAAGACTTTTTTTTTTCCTCGACAATAAACCTTGCACTGTCCAATACTTTAAACTTTCACGTATGCTGTTCATGTCTTTATAAATCAAACATCAAGCCGACACTCCTGCTTATTTTAAATAATATATTTAAAAAACAATTTAAAAAATATACAACGACCAAGGTTTCAGTCACTATAGCGTGACTATTATCAAGTGAATCTGAATTACAATGTATCAATGTTGTATACAGAAAGAATCAATCGAAATACAGCGCGTTTTTTTTTTTTTTTTGAAACTATTGTGAAGGAACACGCTGCTACCCTGCACTGTGTATTGGAAAACAATTAAGACTCTGCAAAGAAAAAACTGATTAAAAAATAATTTAAAACAGGAAGTTTAAAAAATTAATAAATTTAATTCTTCATAATTGAAAACCAACTTAATGGTTTAAGATCATTTTTTTTTTCCATCTTCTTGAAACCATATTCCGCCATAGTTGGTACGGATAACCATTCATTGTAAGCACCATTAGTAGTTAAAATAAAAAAGGATTCCATGCATTTTCTCATGAAATCATTTTTGCAAAGGCTCATTACAATGGGTCGCTGTACGTCCACTACATGATTGGAGTTCCTTGAATGCTGGAAAGTTAAATATTCTTTGTAGACATTACGGATTGCCCTTTCATGCTCCGAGATCCGCTCAGCCATCGTTCTGCTGGTCCCCCCCACGTAAATACACGGGTCATCTAAACATTTGAGCCCATAAATAAGACCTTTCCTAGTACTGTAGCATTATTGTTATTATTTTTTGGGACCCTCAAAAAATCTTTAATGGTATTATTAGCCGATGCTGTGAGCACCAATCCTGCTGGTCGAACGATCCTGCTCAATTTTGGAAAAAGATCAGCATGATATTGTATAGACACAAATGTCCTTTTCTTTCTTTCAACGGAACTGAACAAAATTTGTTTTTTCTTTGCAGTGTCTTAATTGTTTTCCAATACACAGCGCAGGGTAGCAGCGTGTTCCTTCACAATAGTTTCAAGGAAAAAAAAAAAACAAAAGCACGGGGCAATGTGATGATCGCAAGGCAGGTTCCACTTTCCAACACTAGGAGGTTTAAGGTTTTGAAGATATGTAAATCAAGACTGATCACGTCATATGCTGCAACACGCTATATAAAACATTGATACATTGTGATTCAGATTTACTTGATAATAGTCACGCTATAGTGACTGAAACCTTGGTCATTGTATATTTTTTAAATTGTTTTTTAAATATATTATTTGAAATAAGCAGGTGTGTCGGCTTGGTGTTTGATTTATAAAAATCTTGCGCTGTATTTAGTAAATAACTGAATAGAATTATCGACTAAAAAACATTGAAAAGAAATATAATAAAAAACAAAATGATTATTATTATTTTAAGATAAAATTTAAGTTCTATTTTAAATCTCTCTTTAGTTACTTTTATGCCCAAGTGCACCAAACTTCAGTTAACTTTGATGGCTGCAGTTTGGACG
>JAFIDM010014012.1:63383743-63394239 GCA_023159025.1 Thereuonema tuberculata
TGAAGAGATCGAATCCAGTTGTTGACATTTGATTTTTGCTTTATGTTGTATTTCTGCATTCCTGTCTTATTGTAATTATTAATGTATTTAGTTCAAAACTCTCATTTTCAACGTGGTTTTTCATTGTGGACTTTCTATGAGACGAAAACAAAAGCAATTTTGTATTTTTTCATCTTTAAAATACTTTTAGGAGTTAAAAAACTTCACTCTATTGTTTTTTTTCTTTTATTTTTCAGAATTTTTTTTTAAAAAATACAAAACAAATTGTAAAGTATTTAGATTTATACTGCCATACACTATACATGGTCCTCTATCCAAAGCTAAAACGCTTGACTGAGGGTTGGAGGTGCTGGGTTCAATCACCGGCAGAAGTAGGGATTATTTTCCATTCTGGATTCTCCTCCAGACGGATCCTAGTGTCCATCTATCTCTCTCAAAAGTGGATACTGGATTTCTTTCCCGAAAATTAAAGCCTGGCGGATCTCGAACTGACCAGCAGATCTCAACTTACTAATACTGCCATCCCTATCTCATGCGATTGGTAAGGACTACATTGTTTTATACTTTAAATTTAACTGCCTTACTGGATGGTTGCCATAGCCGTAGTAACTGTTGATTTCGATACTAAACTTAATGTCTAAATTCCTATTGACATCAGGGTTTGACCGCAGCTAATCCACTACAACGACTGACATTGTTTAATTTCTTGCACTACGATTTTTTGAATCACAATTAGGCTCACTTTCGGCCTACGATGCTGTGTGTCGCACGCCTAAACTGACAATACGAGAAAATTTTCAATGCTTTGTTCTCTATTATGAATCTGGTGGCCATAATTAAAGAAGTGGTGTTTAGAGCTAAAATTATAGGGCCAAACTCCACCAAATTTGGTGTGAACACTATTTAGACCATGAGGATTTAATTTATAAAGAAAACAAATTAGGTCAAAATTTCGCCAACAGGGGAAAATGGCGCTGGATATAAGAGAAAACGGGGCTTAAAGAAAGTTTACAATCAACATTAATTTTTATTTGGCATCATTTAAAGATGGGATTCAATATCTTTACCTTGCAACTGTTCCAATAACTGCATTCTGTGAACAGCATTTCGTACAGCAGAATGCAACAGATCTCTAGTTATTTCTCTCAAAGTATAGCGTTATTCGGTCCTTTAACATTACTAAGTTATCCACTTCCCCCTTGGTATATAAGCTTTTCAAATATCCCCTAACCAAAAGGCACAGGGAATGAGATTAAGCAAACGGGCTGCCAACTCATACGAAACGCTCTAATTATTCTCTCTTCTGTGAAATGCTGGCTTAAGACTTGCTTTACATCCAATCCAATGTGAGGTATTGCTCCAGCCAGCCTAAATATGGTGGATCCGAGGCATCTACGCTGCTGAAGTTGTGCAATAGCAAAATCAAGTAGCATTCGTTGATACTTCATAGCAATGACGGAGCAGGTTACGGGACCGTTTGGTGTTATTTCTTCAAAGGACGGATGATGAACGAAGCAGTCAAATGACGCTTTCAATGATTGCAACGGAATCTGCTGAGAGGATTCTCCAACGCCCAAATGCGGATATTCTGTGTGTTTACATTTCCATTAAGATGAAAATGTGCCTCATCCCTCCACAGGCTGTTCCAAGACCATGCATTCTCGACTTCCATTCCATCTAGAAACATCAGAGAAACGTTCAGATGAGCGTCCACATCTCCTCGAAGCAGTTGTTGAGTGTGATTGATCTTGTACGGGAAAAAATTCAACAGCGTATGCATAATTTTCCATACCGTTGGATACGGCATATCAAATTGCCTGGATATTGCCCTGAAATATCCTCACCTATCGTATTAGGGCGATTGGTGTGCTTTCCACGCATGTCTTTGGGTGCCGGAATGTTATCTTTCAGGTGCTTATAATTCGTTCAACTCTTTTCTTACTAACACCATACAATGAACAAAAAACATTTCTACAAATCCTATTTAAAGTTGTGCCGATTTTTATATTATATTAACAGGAACAAGAACGTTTTAGTCCTCCACCCGATTTAGGTCTACGTCTGGCAACCTTTTTTTATAATTATTTGTCCTCCTAAAAATATGTTCTGTTTCTCTTTGTTGGCAATATCATTAAAGAGTGTCAAAATATCTTGCTTATTTTGTTGAAACATTTGAATTTACAGTTACAGTTTTTTCCAGTTTTCCAGTCCAGTTTATCTTTGTTTTTGAAAAATAAATGCAATCTCTCTTTTCTTTTATATGTAAAATCTACGCAAATCTAAGCTTACGTAAATCTACGCAATACTTTCATTCCTGGCTGCTACTTTGTTATATTTGACTGTCGAGGCTCCAGCGCAAAATATCATTAATGTTTTGAAGAAAAAGAAAGACTGAAACATTTCATGTTGTTTGGAAATACGTTTTCTTACGAATTCGCAAAGTAATCCAGATGTTTTAAGAATGTAATTTGTAATAATAAAGTGTTTTTGAAAAAATAAAAACCAAAGAAATATCTGTTATTTTCTTCCCAATGTTATTTTCTTCACTTTTATTTTCAGTGAACAACCCACATTATTTTTATTTAATTTTTTATAAATGTTGAGCATTCTTCCTCATCATAGTAAATCTATTTATAATTTTCATCTTTGCTGATCGTACTCTATTGTAATCATTGTTCAGTTTTTAACAAGGCGTGTTTCTTAACTAAGTACCGTTTTGAAATTACAAACACACAAGTGTACTTTTTTTATCAATTTTATTTTTATATGAAACCCTGTACTTTAATCTACTTTTGAATTCCATCCGCTTAGAAAGCTACCGCCTGATTTGATAAACAATCCTCTTACTCCCCCTCGGTGCGAGTTCCTGTACGTGGTGATGGGGGGGTCTAGGTAGTTAGTTTTCATTCCATTTTCTTCTGTTTCTTCTCCTTTTTACCATTCTTGGCGCAGCTTAGCCACAGCTGCTTTTGCGCCATTAAAAACCCAACCAACAACAACAACAACAACAACGTGGTGAGGGGACCACCCATGGAGGGTTCTCTTTTCCAAGAGCTACTCTCCATGGATCCTAAACGCCCGCCCCCGAATCCAAGATGGAAGGCATCGTGTCGATGGATGTGTGGCACTACGGGATTATTTTTAGTGTCCTGAACGATCCCTGTGGGCAAAAAAAAAATCGCCTGGCAACACCCACAGTATTTCTGCCTTCCAGTAAGATATGGGGATAGGTGAACTGGTGACGGTTTATCTTCCCCAGCTAATTCTCCTGTGTATGGATCCTTCTTTTTTTCCTTCATTGGGAAGCAATTCCCACACCGTTGATGTTACCTCTCCTTCTGGTCCTACTAGTCCGACCTTTCTCATTATGCACTCCTTAACCCCTGAGACACCTTTGTCCAAACTGTCCCCTTTTCTCATCTCCAAAGCACTTTTAGGTGTAACTTCAAGTATCAAGTCAGTCAAGAAACTCCAGTCTGGCGATTTGTTATTCCAGCTGCCTTCTTCGAAAGCTGTGCACCAATTTCTTAATTTGACGACTCTGGCAGATACTCCGGTATCTGTCACTAAGCACAAAAATTTGAACTCTAGTCGCGGCGTCATCCGTGAACCTGATCTTGATGGTCTATGGGATGCTGACCTTCTCGAAGGCTTCTCTTCGCAGGGTGACTGCTGTCCGACGGATTCACGTTCGTCGTGATAATAAGGAAGTACCCACTCGTACAATTGTCCTTACTTTTAACTCCTCCACACTGCCCATGAGTGTTATAGCTGGCTATTTACGCTCTCCGGTGCGTCCTTATATCCTTAACCCTTTGCGCTGTTTTAAATGCCAGCGTTATGGTCATGGCTATGCAGCTTGTCGTGGCAAGTCCATCTGTCCTAAGTGTGGTGAGCCATCCCATGAGTCTACACCGTGCACTTTGCCTCTCAAGTGGGTTAATTGTTCAGGAGACCATCCTTCCTACTCACATCTTGTCCTCACTGGAAAGAGGAGAAAGAGATTCAGAGTGCAGACTCTCTTTCTTATCCCGAAGCCCGGAAGATGCTTCCTGCTGCGCCAACCCAAAAGACTTTTTCTTTTGCTGTGAAATCTAAACAGACGGCTTCGATCTCCTGTTAAACTGACATCACTTGTCCTCCTCACGAGTCCTTTTCTGCCATATTTCAAACCATTGCTACTCCTACAACAAGAGTTTCGTCTCAATCCACACAGTCTACTTCACAATCCACCATGTTGTCTTTGCCAGTATCTTCAAGCCCGTCTATTACCCCTGCCCGTCTCAACTTCACACAGAAACGACCCTCCGTATCTCCACACAAACCTTTTCATCGCACCACTTCATGTTCACGTTCACCATCTCGTGGCCGTCGGAGCATTTCTCTCCCAGACGGTTTTAGGAAGACTCTCTACTTTTAGGGCACCCCCATCGTCTCCACCTTGATTTTTAGTTTTTTAACCTTTTTTTATGTTTTAATGGTCTTATTATATTGGAATTGTCGAGGACTTCGCTCTAACTTGAACGATGTTAAAGCCCTCCTTTCTACACATCATCCAGTCTGTATGTGCCTGCAGGAAACTTTTCTTACAGGGAACGACACCGTTTCTCTTCCTGGTTATTCTATGCTGAGTAAACAGCGGACCGATAGAAGCGGCGGAGGCGTTTGTCTCTTCCGACATGACACTCCATCCTCCTGTGTCCCACTTACGACTCCTTTGGAAGCTGTTGCTGCTCGCCTTTCCACCAGCCGCCTTTTCACTATCTGTAGCTTATATCTTTCCCCCACAGCCCCTGTTTCGCCTACAGACATTGCTCATCTTCTGGATCAATTACAGACTCCGTTTCTCTTAGTTGGAGACTTCAACGCTCATTCTCCTGTCTGGGGTTCTTCATCCACCAATCCTAGAGGTGCTGTTATTGAAGATCTTTTAGTTCGGCGTAATCTTTGTATCTTAAACACAGGTGCCGCAACTCATTTCACATCCTCGCCAATATCCTTCTCTGCTATTGATTTAGCTGTAGGTTCTGCTTCGCTCTTCCCCCATTTCTCATGGGATGTTATCAACGACCCTGGTGGCAATGACCATTTCCCAATCATTCTCAAAGAGCTACCTCGTTCTGCTGTTTTATCACCCTGTCTCCTCGCCGGAAATTTGACTCTGCTGATTGGATAAATTTTACTAACCGCTGTAATCGGGAGGCCATTGACGTTTCGGCTATCATGGATCAACTTATTGACGAGGTCACTCATACCATTATTGGTGCTGCAGAAGCAATAATTCCACAAACATCTGGACGATTCCCTCTGCATCCGAAACCTTGGTGGACTCCTGACTGTACGTCTGCACAGAAAATTAAACAGAAAGCTTGAAACATTTTCCGACTTTATCCCACTTCTGCCAATCTTTTAGCTTTTAAACGAGCATATGTTGGTGCAACATATTTTAATATTGAATATTTTCTATAAAATTTTGCTTTTTCACGTTAATTGTTTTTAATGATGCCGTATTTTGCCTGGAGGAAATTGGAATTCCGTTTATTTGGTTTAAGTGAAGTATTTTGTTATTTTTAGTGATTTCAGCCACTGTTAGTTCAGTACAAAAGTGACATTTATTGAAATTCCTTGTCCTCTTTCACCAATGGAAACACCGGGCATAGATTAAAATGCAAAAAAAAAAAAAAAAAAAACCAACAAAAAAAACAGATCATTCTTACTCTCTGATAATGAAGTTTAAGTCTTATCTGAAGCTCTGGAAGATGAAACGATTGTTTTTTCGATATATTTAACTGTAGATATTTCCTTTGAAATCTGTATTTCTTTGTACTGCGATATTTTTCTTATACTGTGCTGATTCGAATAAAATATTGATATTTCCGTAAATTACTCTTCGGATTCCGTATTGATGATATTACATCTGCGAAGAGTTGACGTTTCATTTTCATTTTTTTTGCCAAACTTGACTTCATGTGACATCTCTCTCTCTCTCGGGATTTTTATTAGGAAATTCATGGACCTTTTCGTTGTTTGAACACGCTTGAGTTTGACTGATGATTGGCAGTTTCTACGGAATCTTGACTCTGGTTGTGACGGGGCTTCCCGTTTATGATTTTTTTACACTATTCTAAGTTGAAGAGAATTCTGTTATCAAAAAGATTGGCCCTACATTATCCGATATCAGAACAGTCAGCAATTCAAAAGAAAACATTAAGTAAATTGAAAGCCACTTCGATTTGTCATTTTTGAATTCAACTCTCCCAACTAATTAAATTTAGGTAACTAGTATCAGTCTTTCCTACACATCACGCCTCAAGTAAATAAGTTGTAAATACTACGACGATTGATAAGTTCTCGTTATCATGCTATCTTTTTGGATAAAGTAATGGCTGCAGAGATATGCTGTAAACTAGCGTTAAAAAAAAGTGCAAAAATTAGCACATACAGTATTTTTTGGTAAATAACAGAAATTTCTTAGTTAATTAATCTAGAAAGAACTTTTCCCAAGTGTTGATGCTTCTTGATAATATTCTGATTGAAAGATTCTGGTTTCTTTGGAACAGCGGCTGTTCCAAAAGACATTTCCCCTATATTATAGCAAAGCTTTTCATTTTATTGCTCTTTCAGAATCGGATATAAGCTTTATAGAGAGGCTTTATAAAATCTTGGAAATTTTAGATCAAACTCCCTACAAATCACAACATCCGTATTTTTTCTTGCTACCCTTTGTTTGTTGTTTTGAAATTAAAATTTCAAATATTTGCAACTCTAATATTGTCTTAAGATCTTCATCAAAGAGGGAAATCATGTTATATCATCAGTCGTTCTTATCAGATTATATCATCGACTGCCTCAAAGAAAGATAAAACGAATTTAGATATCACGAGACAAAACAAGAGACGACGAGCTATGTTGAGAGATTGACATTACCTTTCGACATCATACCTTTCTTATATAAAATGAAAAAGATCTAAAATAGAATTCTAATTGACGATAAGAAATGTCTTTCTCTTTCCTCTACAGAATATGTTATGAATTCGTTCAAATTTTAAGATAGATTTTTTAAGCAAATAAGACGGACTGTTCAAAGGACAGTCCCTTCTCAGGGAAGCTACGCAAGTTACTGTACATGTGAATTGGCTGGAATTTAAAAGATTTTGAAGTGCAACAAAGCTCAATGTAGTTATTTAAGGTATTTTTTGATATAACGAATTCTGTAGAGGAAAGAGAAAGATATTTCCTTTCCTCAAAAATTTTCACTTCGGAAAACGAAATATCGTTAATAAAAGAAGTTAAAGAAATTGTGAATTTATAAACGTGTAATATCATATAGATTTTAGAAGAATTCTAATTGGTTTACGTAGTATCAGAAGAAGCCTAGACAAATCCCCCGGAGGACAGATCCGGACGAAATAAAAAGTTTTGTTGGATTGAAATGTATAAACTGCAGATTTCAGTCAAAAGAACTGGGAAAAAAGAATACTAAGCAGGTTCATTGTAGAATTAATTGAAAATGTTTTTAAAATAAGTTTATTATCATTAAACACTTTAAATGTTTTTCGTAGTTTGGATCACTATAGACCTTAATGGTCCTTGGAATTGCAGGAGATAAAATTCCCGGTGTTCCATGACCTAACGGTGGTTAGCCTGATCACCTCTCGCCTTTCAACTCACGCATAAGAAATTGATCCCTATTTTACAGAGAGCTAGCTCAACTCTAAGATCCCCTGGCGGAGAAACACCTTGGGAAAATCCCCGATCTTCGCCGGGAAACGAACCCGGCTTCCACTGTCCCCCTAAAGATATTCCTTTTATTTATTCCAATTCTTATTTAAATAATCAATAAACTTTCAGTGATATTCAAAAGCTTCTTAAGCATAAATGATTTTATCAAACGAATGATCATAATCAAAAGCCAAATCCCATAAATTAACAGAAGGTTTTTAATACAAAATTTTTTTCGTATATTCTTTTAAAATTAAAGAAGTTAAAATTTACAAACTTTTGTTGATATAAATTCAGGAAAACCTTCACTGCAAAACCTAACAGCAGCTGTAAGTTGCTTGTTTACTGACATCAAAAATAAACGATTGTGATTAAATTATTGCAAAATATTTTTGTAATAAAAAAAAAAAAAAATGGAATGTCTGACTTCTGGCAGTTTTGCAGTCACACAGTTCATATTACTTCGTATTTGAAGGGAGCAATTATATCAATCTCTCAAGTTGATTTTTTAGTGAGATGCTATTTAGATTATGTACGATTTACCTTTTATTTTCATTAATCTCACCTGTTCTACTTTCTACTTTGAAAGCTACGAGAGCACTGACATATTTGTTTGAACTTTATCAAGACCCAAACAGCAACGATGGAAGCTCATGTTGGAAGGATCTTCAACGTATTTTCACGGGATTAACAAATAACGAAGACTGGGCTTTCAGAAGTAAGTACGACTTGTTACGTCTAGTTTAATAATGAGATACAAAATCATCGATTATAAATGAACTTTTTTCATTTTTTTTCTGTTTATCTAAAATATTAAGTAAATGCTAATTGGATAGATTCTACTCATGACTTTTAGTATGTCGATATCACGTTATACCATCAATCACATTATACCTTCGTGGGAGAATAAGTAAAAGAACGATAGAAAATCTATCTACATTTTCCAGCCTTAGTCTACCACTAAAGTTTCAGTTCCAAAATTTATATTTACTCTGTTATGGTTAAGGTAAAGTACAATGCCCCGCGTTTATAATGCAGTTATTCAGAAATGATAACTTCTTATCTACAGGTGTTTCAAGGAAGGATAGAGCCAGCAGAGAATTTATTTTCGTTCATTTTCTTGACTAAGATAGATTTCATCTTATGGTGTTTTAAGGTTAAGATGAAATACATCTTAGAAGGACAACTGGATAAATTAAAGGACCTAATAGCCGAACTTCTAAGTGTGTATTCAAGTATCCAGTTACATAAATCAAACAATGTTTTATTTTATATTAAATACCATTATCATTTTATATCAAACTAGTTGGGTACCGTCGCTTCGCTCCGGAACCCTTGCATATATAGCATTAAAAAAAAAAAAAAACTATTTATTTAGCAAATTAATATTAAGATCGGAGAATATACGACTTCCCAGCCCCGTTGTGGCCTTCTCCGCTTAACTGAGGTGTATTGCTGGGTAGCGCCTCACACCTGGGGTTGCCACACACATTTTTGCATGTATCATGCGAACGCAGAAACATTTGTGAATGATTTGATTTCAAATACCAATATTTTCTCAATCTAATGTTATCTTCCAACTTTTATACTTTTCGTTTAAATTGAGAAAAAGTCAAAATTTGACCCTTTAAAAGACGACATCTTGGAAACCAAAAACTTTTTTCGAAAGATTTTTGTATCATTTTATTTATCTTAAAAAGATCTACATTTTATCCATTTGCATGACCAATCTATCTCTTATAGTTTGGTCACAAAATTGGAAAAACGTAAAGTCTTATGACAGACAGAATAACGCTTTTATAATATAAGATACCATACAATAGTATTAGTATGAACAACAAATGAAGCGAAATGATGTTTTTCACGGTTTGAGAAATAGTTTTCTGTATACTCCTAACCTTATAATTACATTGGTGTAGCCAATTGTAAGTTGCTCTTTTATTTTAGTATTAACTTAGTATTAAGAAAGAGGTGGAAGGCGTATAAAGCTATTGATTACTATATTTATAACGTTAAAAGAGATTACATAATAACGAAAAAGTATTAGTATTAGTTACAAATTTACATACAAATAGTTCGTAAGGTATGTCAAATGTATAAAAACATACAGAAATATATAACACAGTAATCGTTTAAATATTGCTCACTTCTCTAGATTAATTCAATTCGCAGTTCTTTTAAACTTATTTGATTAAAATTCTGAGGTCGAGCAATGTTAAAAGGAGATATAGAAATTTCGAAATTCAAAAAATATAGGTTATAGTATCTTTTTGTTTTTTTAATAAAGTCCTGGTTCACACCGTCTGGTTTCGTTTCGTAGCGACATTATATAATATCCATTTATTATACACTATCAATGCTGATGTCATTTGCAACTTGATTTCGAAACATTAGCATTGACAATAAACGTTCTATTGCAATGAAAAACAATTTACCTCAAAACCAGCTTGCCATCGTAATGATATTACGTCGATGATGAAAAGACTTTACTACAATATCACAGCAAAATGTTTTTATTACAGATTTTATTATATAAATGTGGCAGACCTAGATACACACCTGTGACTATCACCTGTCCAAAGAAAACTCTTCTTTGGAAAAGTTTTTCTTTCCAACATTCATCTAATTTATGTCACTTTGCTTTAAAGCTATTTTTCTTAAGGCACAATGTTACAAGCTAGGATTCGCACCCTGAGTTGTCATCGGGAAGAGACTGGGATGGACTGTTTGTTCCTTTTTAGGATTCATCAGCCAGGCAAACTCCACCGATGACA
>JAFIDM010014012.1:63408953-63447306 GCA_023159025.1 Thereuonema tuberculata
TTTCTTTTTTTAGGTTAACCTAATTATTACGCTTTATAACAATTTTTCTAATTTCATCCGCTGTTCGAAATCAATTATTTTTTTCAGTTGAATATCAACCCATTGTAAAATTAAGATGAAAAAAAAAGAGTTTTCAAGCAAAGATCGAGTTGCGATTGTCCAGTTCTAGATGCATTAAAAGAAAAACGAAAAGTTGCAGAAAGGTGCAATTAAGTTAGCTGCAAAACAATAACGAAATGATTGAAAAATCCAGAAACTATCTGAACACTCAAAATAAAATTTAGGAGTAATATTTTTAATCTCTTGTTTAATTTAATCTAGTTTTTTGATAATAAATGTTCCGTTCTACATTTATTTTCTTTTGCTACTATTATTATGGGGCAAATTAAATTTATCAGCTGCTACAATTATGTGACAGAGGGAGTATTATATTTGACACAACAAGAAGATTTATTATTGAAGCTTGTTGTTATCAATAGTTTTGATTGTTTTAATAAACAAAAAGGTTTGGAAGTAAGTCAATTTTTCTTAAGAGTTATTCACGAAGCACTGCAAAAGTAAAGAAGTATTTCAATAATTGTAAACATTGTCTGTATAAAATGACATTGTCTTTCTGATTGAATTATGGGAAGGAATTGAGAACGGCCGTTTCATCCTTCAACGGACTTATCACCCCAATCCCGCCTTCCGCGATAAAAGAATCAGAAAGGCACGATCCTATTAGTGAAGGTCACCGCCAACGTGGCAGTGACCCCAAAAACAAGAAAAGGCAAGAAAATTAAATGTGTCGCTAGGCACCAACAAGACCTTTTCCTATAACTAGTAGGCAAAAAAAGCATTAAAAAAGAACAGAAGGTTCACCCCAAAAGTATTTTACAAAAGAAATAGAGAAACTTTAAGGTGCCATGAGAAATGTTAACGAAAGGAAAGGAAGAACAGCACCTGAATAAAATAAAATTCTTATTTTTCCGTTCGTTAATCATTTCTCACGGCACGTTAAATTTTCTCTATTTCTTTTGTAAATTACTTTTTGTGAACCTTCTGTTCTTTCTTAATGTCTTTTTGCCTACTAGTTGTAGGAAAAGGTTCTTCTTGTGTCTAGCAACACAACATTTAATTTTCTTGCCTTTTCTTGTTTGCCAGGTTGGCGGTGACTTTCACTAAAAGGATCTTGCCTTTCTGATTCTTTTATCAGGGAAGACGGGATTGGGCTGATGAGTCCGTTGAAGGACGAAACGGCCGTTCCCAATTCCTTCCCATAATTCAATCAGAAAGACAATTTTATTTTATTCAGGTACTGTTCTTGTTTGCCTTTAGTTAACCATTTCTCACGGCGCGTTAAATTTTCTCTATTGTCTACATTTTTCAATTTAAACATTAAAACACCAACACATCACTTCACCAATATTTCGGTTCTTTTTTCAAAAACCTTTGTCAAGGGATACATACATCGAATAGAAAAGAAACCATCTTTCTTTTTCTAAACACATCAACAACAAACTTAACTTCTACGAACTTAAGCGTGAAAAACAAAACAACAAAAGCGTGAGATAACAATCCAAACAAAATAAATAAATAAATAAATAACATTTAGTATTTTTAATAAATTTTTAAATACTAATGTCATGTGTAGAAGAGAGTATTTTTAAATAACTTACATTACTCTTTCTAAAAGTTATAAGCGTGAAATAACAATCCAAATAACAAACAATATAACTTAAAAACAAAATAATTAAGAAAACATTAAAACTCAGTTTAGTTTTGCTTTCTGATTCTTGTTGTGATTCATATATTTATTTATGTTTTATATTTTTATGCTTTGTTAATTACTTTGTTTTTAAGTCATAAATTGGAGTAGGTGTATGAATAGAGAAAGGTTTTAAAAGTAAGAGAGATTTCATTTGGTATATTTAAAAAATATATGAACAACAACAAGAATTTGAAAACAAAACTAAACTTAGTGTAAGTTTTTATGTTTTGTTAATTATTTTGTTTTAAGTTGTGTTATTTGTTATTTGGATAGTTATTTCATGCTTACATTTGTTATTTAGATTGCTATTTCACGCTTATAATTTTAGAAAGAGTAAAGTAAATTATTTACTTTGTTTAGATTGTTATCTCACGCTTTTGTTGTTTTGTTTTTCACGCTTAAGTTCATGGAAGTTAAGTTTGTTGTGGAAGTTTTTAGAAAAAGAAAGATAGTTTCTTTTCTATTTGATGTATATATCCCTTGACAAAGGATTTTGATAAAAGAACCGAAATATTGGCGAAACGATGTGTTGGTGTTTTTGATGTTTATATTGAAGAATATATTGATGTTTGATAGAAGTTATTGTCTATATTTGTTTGTTTAAATTACCCTATGTTTAATCAAAATCTGAGATCTTCATACAATATCACAACTCCTTTATTAAACTAAAAACAAGAATACTTCTATTTAAGATTATTTAATTTTGTAAGGTTAGAGAAAGTTCATTCTCTTACCGTTTAATCGTTATTTTTATTTTATTTTTCTTTATTTTTATTTGTACCCTGAAGAAGTCTTTGAAAAAATATATAAGACGAAATATTGGATCGGATCGGTGAAGAAGTATTCTTGTTTTTAGTTTAATAAAGGAGTTGTGATACCCTATGTTTAGTTAAATTGCTTAGTACGAAATTAGAGAAGATAAGTTATGCCTGAAGAAGCAGAATAACTTATCAAGTAATGTTTTCATAAGAATTCGTGTTCCTTGAGTTTTCTGCATCATAATTATGTGGTTTATATATTTATTTATTGGAGTATTGCATCACAAATTATCAATTAATTAAATTTGTTATGTTATTTTATTTATATATTTATTTTTATTCACTATTGTTATATTTATTTATAATTCTTTAGCAACAGTAAAATTTACATATATCTGGAAGTTTCTCAAAGTAGAGGAAACTTCTTTATCGCGCCATCTGACGAGTAATTCCTCAATATAAATTCCAGTGGTTGCCGAGAGAAGACAGATCACGATCTTCAAGGAGATCCATCACAGCATGATGGATAAATGACAAATCAAAGTATTTGCAGTTTCTCTCGATTAATTCCAACAAATATGTGACAACATAATTTCATCATATATATCTTTCTATAGCAGGAAAAGGAAGAAACGATTAAGAGCATCCTGGTATTGAATTAACAATTTCATTTTCTTTCCTTCTCAAAAGGAAAATGAAAAATGTTGCAATGTATTCCATGTTGACTGTTTAAATTAGTTTTTTTTTTTCGCTTTTTCTTTTAATTTGAGACGATTCAGTGAAATTTTCTTTTACCAATTTTATGAAGAACATAGATTTAAGATTTACACGTAATCATTATAAATATTTACTCATTTTCTGACTTTTGTAATCATACTGTTAGTATCATTTCGTTCGAGAGAGAGAGAGGGAGAGGAGAATTCCCGACTTGAAATGGAATCCTATTTAATGCGTATTTCTTGTTTTTAGTTTAATTCTTGGAGGTACCATATTCCTTCCCACTAAGATTATAATCACCTTCTTATTCAGACCTTGTTGTTTTGCTGGTGACTATTCTCAGCTGATGATCGATAAAGTGCGAGAAATATGTCCTGAGATATCACCTAGTAAAACACTGGGTCTCAACCTTTTAATGTGTTAATGTATATTTTTAGGCTCTTTATATAATTGCGCAGAAAAAATTCATTGAGGCCAGCGAGGCTGGCACATGAATTTTCTATATTTTATTTTTATTGTGTATTTTTTGTTTTTGGTTTAATTCTTGTGAGGTTCCATATTCCTTACCACTAAGTAGATAAAATAAACTTGTCCTTGGCAACTAAAATCAACATAGTGATTTTAGGAGTCAGGTAAGAATTGCACGAGTAGTTTTGCCCACTGTCAGAGTTATTACACTTTAGAGCTTATTAATGATATAACTTTATATCAATGTAAATGCAATAACTACAAACTGCCAATATATCTGTGTCATTACCATATATTTCTAAATATTAAAATCAAAAGCAGAATAGATTTTTGTTTGGAAAAACACATCAGTGATTAATATCATTCACGAAAAATTAAAGAGACCAAGCATTGAGTAACTATGTCTTTTAAACAAAAACAAATTTGAATATAAAATTGAAATGAAAAGAAACCAATATTAATATATTAGTTCGTCGTTAGTATTAGCTCAAAGACGATAAGCTCTGATAAAATTAAAATATATCAAATAAATTTAATATTGAAGGAAATTGCGAAATAAAAAATAGACAGATGTCCAAAAATCTTAGAACGACTACTAATTCTAATAGTTACAAACACAAAATCAGACCAAACAGCAATTGACACCTGTGGACGATCAGTACAAATGTGGCGCACATGCAGATTTGTGAATCATGTGCACGGAGATCACATGGTAGCAGTGAAACGGTTAAAAGGCAAATTTGGTTGGGTAGGTAAATTGTGTTTCAAAGATACCATTTGACATAAAGAAAGGAATTGACAAAAGTGAAATTTTTAGTGTGTTGCAAAAATATCATTTAGATGATTTCACGCGGAATTAATTAAACTAAAGTTGTAAGAAGGCCGCAGAGTAGCTGATGTTGCCAGGGAGCTCGGAATCGCCCGTAGTGTTGAATCCAGACTCTGGACAGCATTTCAAAACAAAGAAATGTGTTCCAGATGCAAGCGAGGAGATCATCCTAGCTCTATGACTACGTATGAAGACAGATTTTTAGCAGCAAAACGTAATCCCCTCGGTTGGACAAACAGGGATTATCAGCCGTGCCTTTTGCCTCCATTCCAGCACAGTAACATGGATGTACAGACAAATTGTGGCGAGACGAATGCGACATGTCGGACTATATGCCTGAAAGCCTGTAGTCCCTATATCAGAGCCCATCTTACCGTACGTTTACTGTGGTATCGACTCCATCGAAATTGGACAAATCATCATGTAAGTCATAGATGAAAGTCCTTCAGTTTTCTATATGTCAGCTGATACGATGTGAAAGTGGTACTGCAAGAATGTGCAGAAAAGGGATAGATACGGCGATGGTAGAGTCATGGTATTGGAATCATGACCAAGACATAGTTACTGGACGCACTGACTGAACGTGATAAAAAATTCAACTGCGAGTGGGGAATGATAGTGCAACGAAGTTCTTCTACGTCCTGTTCGATTGTGCCGTGGTGCAGTAGGCAAAGACTTTCTATTCAAGGATAACAGCACCCCGCTCATCGTACGAATGCAGTGCAGACACTTCTGGAGACATACTATTACTGCATCGCTTGGCCAGCAGTACTTTTTACTTCACTGAAAACCATCTTTATTATGTCATACCATGTGTTCATATTCGGGCAATACATCTATTTCCATATTTGGCTACAGTCAGCTGTGCCGGCATGGTCATGCGTTCTCATGCGTCGGTCTGCCGTGAGGCCAGTGTGCCGGTACCCGGGTTCCAATCTCAGTCGAGAGCATGGATGTTTCAATTTTCTTTCCTCTGTTGTCAGCCTCTTCTTCACTTTCTCTTCGTCTGACGTCATTCCGTAATGGCGTCCTGGAGAAGGCAACGGGAAACCACTGCAGTATCTGTTCCCTTGTACAGCTACGGCTTCTCCGTCGCCCTTTTGGAGTCACTAGGGTTCCGTAGGCTTCAACCAATCTACGGATTGACCTACCATGGTATGGTATGACTACAGTCAAGAACTGTTTTTCAAATCAGATACAGATGCCGTCCTTAGGTTTTGGACGCATTTGTATATTCAATCAACTTAAGATTTCCTGAGAAACAACGTAATGTCGCAGGATAAAAAAGTATGAGATTATGTTACAAAAGCAAACGAAAATGAATTTATTCTTCCAGTTCATGGGCTGTTCTTGAATTGCTGTAGTAAAGGTGAATCAAGATTGGAGCGATGGCACACTAATTAACTTTAGAAGCCCTAAAGGCCATTGATACCAGAGGAGAACGTCGCCTTCGTCGACTGGTAAAGACCAATCGAGAGCAACAGTGCAGCAATTGACGACTCAGATGAACACCACGTCACGTAACAAAGGAGCGAACGCTGTTGCACTTGGGTGTCCCGAGTAGACGCTACGACAAGGCGCCAGTATTATCCAAGGTCCATTGGCAACGAAGGCTCTAATTCACACGGGAATAGTCATTTGACATTAGAAGAGTGTAAGAAGGTAGCCTCTTCCGACGAATCAGTTTTTACTTCACAAAACTGACGGGCGGTGGCGGATACGCCGTTAGGCTCATGAGAAACAGGAACCAGACACGCTTGTTGGTGAAATACAGGCTGGGGCTGGCAGTGTTCATGTCGCGGAGATGTTTTCCTTGTATGACCTGGGAACGCTGGTATTAATGCATGCGTCATTGAATGCCAATAGCTGTATATCCATCGTCAGTAATCACGTTCATCCTTTCATGTTGCTCTATTACCCTGGTGGTGATGGTGTGTAACAACAGGACAGTCTCCTTATGTCGCTCAGGTGGTTCGTGACTGGTTAAGGGACCACGATAGTGAACTACCCATACTATCTTGGCCGACGAAATCGCCCGATTTCAGTCCTGAGAGCTATTGTGGGACCATTTGAATGGACATGTTCGGTGTGCGGATCCACAACCGAGTAATCATCTTGACCTCAAGAGCTCTACTGCAATTCTAATGGGCACGTGTGTGTCGACCTTCGTTCTAGAGCCTCATTCCATGCATGCTACGCCGTCTAGATTCTTAATCTAGACTTGACATTAAGGGTGGTTATTCTATTATTTAGACAGGTGGTCGTATTATTCTGATACGACTGTGTATATTGCTACAGATTACTTAAATGCACATTGCTATAGATTGTTAAATATTAAGATTACGAACATATTGTTGTATTAATTAAGTAATTGCTTTGAAACATATTTGTTGTAATTTTACAAAAATGTAGGTATAGGTTTAGAGAATGTTCGAAACTTCTTTCGCCTGAAGAAGATAGGAAATTTGGAACCTATCGAAATATTGCGTAAAATAAAGAAGTTTAAGTTATCATTATTAAAATAATGTTGGCAGTTACCAAAAATAAAAAATTAGCCGATATTTCTTTGATTTTTTAAAAGACATTTACTATTACAAATTTACATTCTTGAAACAATAGTATTATTTTGCGAATCCATTAAGAAAACGTACTTTCCAAACAATATTGCATGTTTCAGTGTTTCTTTTTCTTCAGAACATTAATGATATTTTGCGCTGGAGCCTCGACAGTCAAATGTAACAAAGTAGCGGTCAGGAATGAAAGTATTGCGATGGTTAAAAAGTACATAAGCTAGTAAAAAAAAAAAAAAAGGTGATATTGCATTTTTTCACTATTAATAACAATAATGATTTTATAAATAAAAAAAGATAAAATTATATGAGTGAATCTGATTTACAGAAGAAAGCCTGTTAACAGGCTGAAACCTGGTCTGAATCACTTGTACATGTTTTTTTAAAGATTTTTTAATTTTTTAAATTTTAAATTTTTAAGCAATTGTGATAACTTTTATATAATGTCCATAAAATTAAATGTTAATAACTTTATTTTATTTTAGTAAACCTATAATGGGCCCAGTAGCTACTTATATAGACACTGGACTCCTTCCTAAGACTGGCCCTAGGGAATTCCAGCCTTTTCTAAAATTGGGGCCGAATTTCTTTCATTTAAAATTGTTTCTATTGTAACCTCTGCATTTTTCTATTTCTGCTGCCATAAAGAAGAAAAAAAACAAAAAACAAATTCTACTTCAAGTCTGATGAGACTCAAAGGCAACTACAACGACCAACAATGGGAATACTAAAAATTTCCCAATATCTCTGTCCCTCCCATCTTTTCTTGACTTAACCTTTGACTAAACAATTTCAAAAATTTCCTTCTCTCGTTACTACCCTGTTAATCAATTGGACTGTACAGAAAATCGGTAAAGTTTTCATAGAAAATAGTATAGCAAATATGCGTAGTGATTATTTCTTTCTTATTTCCTCTTAGCTCCGACTATTTCACTCGGACTAACGGTGTATCATGCAAAGTTACCAGCACAGAGTTTTAAAAATACTAATTTCTGATATTACTAGTGCTTATGAACTAATATGGCTTAGAAACAATCTGAAATGATTTATACTTACAGCATAGCTTTGACTGTAATGAAAGTATTCGACCATGCTTCTTAAACAGAAATGTAATACAGTCATATGAGTTAAGTATGCACAGTATGATAATCGACTCAACGTACACCATCCACTCCAGGAAAGGAAACCATTCATTATTCCTATATAAATAAAACAACAATAAAAATTACGTTAGGCATATCATTGAAATGATTTAGTGAAATAAATAAAAAAAATTACTTTAACAGAACATTCTGTTGTTAAAACTAGCTAACATGCACACACTTTATAATTTAAAAATATTAAAATCGTTTCAACACTCATAATTAAATATATACAGTACGTCCTCTATTAATATAATATTTTTCAAAGAATGAAATACTTGCTAAACAACTGGGCTTAGGGTCACCATCAATTTCATTTACAAATTATAATATCATTTTTCTTATAGTTTAAATGAGATCTGCAACAGAATATGAGTATTTTTTTTATTTCAACTTAAATTGAATAGATATCAAAAAAGAAATAATAAACTAAAAAGAAAACAGTAGTGAAAGTTTTGCTAGAGTAATAATACAAAGTAAAATTGAATCATACCTCCATATCCTGTGGCGCAGAGAAATATTAAAATACAGATACCTACTGCACATCCAGTAAGTTTTAAAGCTGAAAAAAAAGCTCCTGCCAATATATCAGTTTCGAAGTGATATAAATAGAATGTTATCCAGTAAAAACAGTTAGCACTTATAAACCACAGAACAGCGCATTTAATCTGTAAGAGAAAAACATTGAAAAAGTAACAATTCATATTGTAATCATCTTGCAATTACGAAAGTCGGACAGAAGAAAGATTATGTACTAAAAAAAATCAGAGACAAGATTTTTATTAATAGAAACTTTCGACCAAAGTTCTATTTTTGATGCAGTGCTTTAAACCATGATTTTAAACACTTACCATAGTGAGTTGTTCGTCCTTTCCTTTATATTGTTTTGAACTTTAGTTTGCTTTGTATAATACATTTCAGCAAATATTACCAAAACCTCAAGTAAATTGAAATTTTATTTAAATTTTTAATAGAAAAGATACATACTTTTGAGAGACTGATATGACATTTTATTTCGTATAGTACCCATCCACAAGCCATACCAATGATATATGATCCTATACGACAGTAAGGCTTAGTGTATATTAAGCCCCAGTAAGTATTGTATTTGGTTACAAAATCAATCCTGAAAAGTATTTGTAAAATAGTTTAGTGATTTTTCAAATTCGCAAATACATGAAGGAAAAAAATTGAAGGATAATCAACAATCTAAAGATCATTTAATTAAAAAAATATAATTAAAAATTATAATTTAATAGAATGAAATTGCACATAATTGAAAAGAATGAAATTACAGTATTGTCCGGCGTATAAGACGACTCGGCGTATAAGACGACCCCCAATTTTTCCAATTAAAAAGTAGAGTTTGGGATATACTCGCCGTATAAGACTACCTCTCTTCCAATGCACACCAAATAAAAATTAAAAAAACATCAGATTTGATTTCAATATGGTAATTTTAATTCAAATGCTTATGACATGCAGATACTTAGCAGGAAAACTGTCACTTGTAAACATAACGCTGTTTGTCATCAAACATGTAAACATAAATCAGTGCAAGTGGATTAAACTTTTTCTTTAAAAGCGATGTACCTCACCGGCGATTGGCTGGTTCTTGTATACAACGCCTGCTTGGATTGGTCAGCTCTCCCTGTCTCCAAGTAACTGTAGCTTTGTGTATTCTGGTGCATTATTTTAATGCTATATTTTTTTTAGAATTTCACTAAAATCATAGTATTTCTTAACTGTGGTCTTATTTATTCTGTCTCCGCTCTATCTCTTTTTTCCATACCCCGGGCATCCCGGACGCCTGCAGCTTGCTCCGCCCTTCACATCGAGACCGCGTTAAGTCACTTCTTTCCACGAATCCTGGTGAGTGGATTTTTTTCTACCGTACTTGTACAGCGCCGTCCTTGCTGCTTTCATACGGATGCCGTATATACGGGATGCGGCCGCGGCCGTTTTTGAGCTCCCCCCCCCCCAATATGCGGCAACCGCAGATTCTGCAGTCCGGCTCATAAGTTTCAGCACCCGGCGTATAAGACGACCCTCGACTTTTGAGAAGATTTTTCTGGTTTAAAAAGTCGTCTTATACGCCGGACAATACGGTACTTGCATAATAATTTTGCACTGGAGAATCCTACTCTTACTCTTTTTTTCTCATTCCATTTTATTCTTCCATTTTACTATTGCAGCTCTTAGTTATAATTCACTTACTTTTTCTCCATCAAACAGGTTCAAGAAACCTTAGAGGTTGGGGAGACCGGGGCTAGTTGGAGTCGATTTTGGTTTTTGATTTTTCTATTTTTTTCTGTAATACTTAGAGATATTCTAGTGAATGGGGCGGAAAGCTTAACTTTTTAACTACAAAATTATGTAGGACCCATTAATTAAATCGTGTTTAGATAACCCCAAAACACTTTTCCTAAAAGCTTGCAACTATGCCAACTCACCCCAGGTGCGGGGTTAGTTGGCATACCCCTAGGGTGAGTTGGCATAACCTGATATGGATAGGGGTACTTCAGCAGAACACAGCAATTTTCGAGAAAAACATTTTATTTTATCAAAAATTTTATTTTAATAATACTTCAACACAAAACTTAGCTACATATAGTTATTGTTTGATATCAAACATATGTAGGAGTTATTTGAATAGGTTGGTTCAATTTTCGCAGAACTTTAGTTTGATCGTATCAAATTTAGTCTTTCTCCCCTGGCCATCTCCAGTTTTTCCCCTTTTTTACCATTTGTAATAGCTGTGCCAACTGAACCCAACCTGACTATGCCAATTAGCCCCGATTTCCAAAACAAGAATTGATACCACACAATCTCAACATCAGAAACAAAAGATTATGATACATGCATGCAACCACAGTTATTCTTTCGAAAACCGCCATCACCAGCACCTCAATTCCACCTGTATGTTCACCAGAACAAAAATATTTACTCATCAGTTAGAAAAACGATGAAACAAGGGTCCTTCCTTGGTGACGCTTCCAAGCAAACTAAAAGTCACAGTGGATGGTGCACCTTTACACACACTTCCCACTACCAAGATGTCAGCGCTCTAGCTACCCGGTGGCAGGAAATAGAAGCTGTGTGCCAACTAACCCCGGTCTCCCCTATTAATAGAAACTCCGATAAAATTCCTTTTCATCCTGTTTTTTCTTTGCTGATTTTCTGGGTATCATTCAGAGCTACCAAAAAAAACTCCAAAATCAACTAGAATGCATTGGATTTTCTAACAAATTCCTTTTGTTGAAGATAAACTGAAAAACAAAAAGAAGTTATCAATTTTTCCCCAATCAGAGCCACTAAGATAAAAAAAGCATATCAGTCTCCGAATAATACACAAATTATTAAATTAACACAGGACGAAGCATTAGCCTTTTTTGTTGACAAGAAGTTCACAAAAGATCAATATATATCCATGCGTTCAATGAGCAAAAAACACAATGCTGACATTTATCCAAATTTCCACATGCTTTTGGACGCAAAAAAGCAATGCTATCCACATAAAATTGAATATACGGAGTACTCTGCAGAGGTAGAACTGCAGTCACTAATTGATCATACCATACATCGTTTAGTAACAGCACAGTTGGAAGTGTTACAGTTGGCGCGTGTAGGCCTAGACACGCTTTCAACATTAAACATTATATTTAAATGGGGATGAGATGATGCCTCTGGCCAAAGCCGATGTAAACAACTGAATAAGACTACTACAGAGGATATTGATGATTCATACACATTTGTTGTGTCAATAGTACCACTGCAGATGACCACATATTCCGGTATTGATAGGAGCTGTGGTCAAGATAAGAATATAATTTTATGGCAAAATCCTTCGCCTTCGTCGACTAAATACTGTCGACCTATTAAAATTATTCTTAAGAAAGAAACCCCAGAGTTAACAAAAACAGAAATAGAGAATATTAAATCACAAGCAGCTACACTATCACCAACTGCTGTACTAATAGACGGTCGTGAAATTTTAGTGAAACAGGAACTTGTTTTCACTATGATCGACGGAAAGATTTGTAGTGTGCTCTTGAAACAGTCAAATCAAAATTGTCATGTTTGTGGGGCAACTCCATTCGAAATGAACCACCTCAGCCATATACGACAAAAAAAGCCAAATAAAACAGCCCTGGCTCTGGGTTTGTCTAGTCTGCACGCGTGGATCAAATTTTTCGAATGTATCCTGCATATATCTTACAGGTATAACATAAAATCATGGAAAATACTAGGACAGCATAAAGATGATGTCAACAGACTAAAAAGTAATATTCAAAATCGCTTCCTAAAAGAGATGGGGCTTCTCGTCGACATACCCAAATCCGGCTTTGGTACGACAAATGACGGGAATACCGCGCAGAGGTTTCTTGAAAACACAACTTTAGCGTCTGATATCACCAGAGTAGACGAAGAGTTAATCCGGCGATTCGGAACTATACTTAAAACAATCGCTTGTGGATACACTATCAATATTCGAGAGTTCGAAAGATACTGCTCTGATACAGCAGATTTGTACGTTGAAGAATATAAATAGTATTATATGCCGCAAAATGTGCATAAAATACTTATCCACGGTGCGCAATTGATAAAAGCTGTACTTCCAGTTGGAATGATGTCTGAGGAGGCACAGGAAACACGGAATAAAGACTATAAAAATGCCAGAGAGCATCATACACGTAAATTTAGCCGAAAAGATACAATCACAGATGTGATGCACAATCTTTTAATTTCCTCAGACCCACTTGTTAGCAGTCTTCGAGTCCAACGAAAACGAAGCAGGTGTAAAAGCTTATCTCCTGATGTATTGCGACTACTACAGAATCCAGCAGATGAAGAAGATCAAAACAATGATAATGAAGATGATAATTAAATATTTGTCTTTTTTTCTAATTAGTAATAAACATTTGCAATAACTGTGTTCTACTGCTTTTAATTTCAATCCTATTTTTATTATCTCGCAAAGATACAACTTGCAAATAAAGAAATATAAAGGCATGATTCTTACTTTTTATCGTGAGTAGCCATGTATAATTTAAGTTCATAATATCTTTTTAGTATATTTACCGCAATATACAAAGAAATATTTTTTTCCCGTCAGATTCTTCATCCGAACCACTGTGCGTCATTTACATTTATTGGTAATTAAACAAATTGAAAAATTCATAACTTGTGGTTTCAGATCAATAGTTGTACCATTGTGTTTAACAAAATTTGAATAAAATTCATAAAATATCATTTTAATTAAATTTTGTAGTTTGTTATTCAAATACAGCCATTTTAAAAGATCTATAAGCTACGTCTAATACTTGCGGGGAAAAAATAAGCAACAAGTTTGAAATTATTCCTTCTTTAACTAAATTCTATAAATATCTGAATGAAATAATAGTGTAATTAAAATTTATATAATTATATATTTCACTATATCTTTACAGAACCAAACTTCAGTGACATAATGAAATATTGGCTTTCATTAAAGAAAAATTAAATCCCATGCTCTAATATATTTTAGAGAATTAAAACTTCGAAGTGGAACTTCTGATATATCAGTAAATAGAAAATTTTGAAGACTCAAAAATATAACTTATAATGAATCAAACTTCAATAAATATCTAATTATAAACCTTTTTATTTGATCACATAAATTGAACATAAAATTATGCACTAATGTAGCAATGCTTACGTGTTTCTTACGGGATCTGCAGGGATGTTATTGAAGTATACAAGTGCAAATGTAGAAATAAATGAAACTAGAAATAATAGAAATAATGCAGTGATTCCTCCATATTTTGATCTAAAAAGATAAAATAATGTTAATAAATTGCGTAAAACTTACTGTACTTCAATTATTAATTGAAATTATCAAGAATAATGTTTAAAAATAATTTCCGTAATACCTATTAATTTACGGACGGTAAAAACATAGGTGAATTCTACTTAAACATCTTAAGTAAAATAAATTTCACATGTTGTAAGATACTTGAACTACTTCTTGTTACTCTAGATCAGCGGTTCCCAACCTTTTTCAACTGGCGACCCACCTTTCCTTATCGTTTTTGAGCTGGCGATCCAGCTTTCCTTATCAAAATACCTCCACATATATAGGAATAGAAGAATATAGAATAAAACCATATTTGTATCGTATCCCTTCCTTATATATGATCGATTTTCGATTTTTCTGATCTTTTCTGATGGTTTATTCGATGGTTTCTGATAGTTTTAGGATCAAGTCGCGACCCACCTGAACCCTTCCGCGACCCACCGGTTGGGAAACGCTGCTCTAGATAAATGACTAGGGAACAACATTAATACAGGGCGAAAGAAATCAACAACATAGAAATAAAAATTGTACAGCTTATCATTCGAAATACGAAAAGAGTTAAAAAATATAAACACTCCTAATTCAACGAGTAAAGATGTTCAGGACAAGGTAATTAAGATAATAGTTTTCCAGTGATGCAGATATTAACTACTTTCTCATCTATTTGCAAACTATAAAACTGGTAATTTTGTTATCATGAACACCTACGATTAATGTTCCCTTCAGAAACAGATTTCTAAAATTTTAACGCTTGAACTAAAATCCCCAAACAAAAACTTAAAAAGATAAGTTCTTTAACTGTAATTATGCTATTGTTATTCCTGGCCTTCAGTAAAGAATGATAATTTTTCTTCATTCCTTTTTTTCGAAAACTTTTATTATTGTTCAATGTAGTCAAATGCTAAGACAGCAATTTTATTCACAATTTAACTGTTATAACTTATTTGATTAGTTTTCTATTGGCTTTATTTGAAACATTATATTTTAACTTTCATAATTGCATTTGCGGGATATTTGATATTAATATTAAGTGGTTGTTGAATAGGTAATATTAATCTCTGTTTTCAGCATAAATTGTTGGAACAAATTTTGAAGATTAGTGAGGACGTTAATTTTGTTTTCCATAAGAGATAGTTGTAGATCTCTAGGAGGGACAATGCTTTCTATACATTATGGGAAGAATTAAGTTATTCCCTGTTTTTAATAATAACAGTATACTAGATATACACTCACCTTTCCATCGCATAGTGGGAGCTGAGCATGTTGAGCTGGAACCCGATTTTGAGGACTGGGGGGGGGGGGGGGTTCATATTTTAAGTTGAACTATAAGATTTGTATCAAATTTTGAAGAAATGCTTCTATCCGTTTAAGCAAGGGACTTCGGGGGTCAGTATTGATAAATGGATGAAGCTGGAGGTCAAAATATATGTTTCAAATTGGACCATAATCAAATAGCAAATTTGATGGAAATCGGTTCAGCTGTTTTAAAGTGATACTCGTATATTGTTGCGAGTGACTGTTTTAATTTATCGTTCGATGGTATTTACTGTTAATGATTTGGCAAATCTTACGTAAGCACAAGGTGGAGGGGGGGGGGGGGGGGAATCGGGCATCTGCTTATTTTTGCTTACAAAGGTCTAAGATGATTAAATATATGCTAACTTAATACTTGAGCGGCCCTTATGCTCAGTTTCCAGAATGCGATCAATATTTGAGCGTAAACCTAATTTTAATAAGTAAAGAAAATTAAGAAGAAATACTAAATTGATTGCTGATTGGTTACAAGATTCGTCTTTCGTTGCGGGAAATCAACCCATTGTATTTTTTTCAACAGTTGTCCTTTGTTTCAGCAGCAACAATCTCATTATGAAAATGGAGTTCAGGAATTTAAAAAAAACTGAATTCTGCCGAGTCCCTAATTATACAGAGACGAAAAAAAAATCCTTTTAATTGATATAATTGAATCATACATAACACATTTTAGAATGTAAAAAAATCGATGCGGAGTATTACTAATATATGTAATCGTGGAGTTTAGCGTCCCAAATTAAATAACAATAAAAACCTACAACTGTGTAATGACACACAGTCATAAAATGTGAAATTTCACCACATTTGGGTGGGTGGATGGCTGTAAGTGTTCCACCCACGACCGACAACGGGCCCTCGTAAGCTCTGTTTTCGTGCCACCGCGTTCTGGAGTCCTCCTGCCGGACCTAGCGCACCGGCATCGGCGGCAGAGACGGTACCAACAGCGGCAAACTTCGGTGCCCGATGTCGGTGGGGGGTGGGACACTATCCGTGCGGCCACCCACCCAAGTGTGGTGAAATTTCACATTTTATGACTGTCATTTACTGTTATAGGTTTTTTTATTGTTATTTAATTTGGGACACTAAACTCCACGATTACCCTAATATACTAATCGCGAAATAGTCTGCCTTTTGGATACAAATGATGCAACTCTGCCGCGCCAGCATGGTCGAGCGGTCTCAGGCGGTCTCAGGCCAGTGTGCTGGCGTCCGGGTTCAAATCCCGGTTGTGAGCATGGATGTTTCAATTTCCTTTCCTGTGTTGTAAAGCCTCTTCTTCACTTTCCCTTCGGTCTGACGTCATTCCGTAATGGCGTCCTAGAGAAGGCAACGGGAATCCACTCTAGTATCTGTTCCCAAGAATAAGTTACGGTTTCTCCTAGGGGTCACCCTTCGGGGGTCACTAGGGTCCGTGAACTTTCAACCAATCTTCGGATTGAAGTACTGTATGTATGTATGATGCAACTCTGTTAACAACTGAAATTTCTCTTCACAGTCACTGTCCAACGAATCAAATAAATGTAAAGTTGTCATTTTTAAAAGTTATTTCTGATAGTTGAGAGAAAACTTGCTTTGGTCTCAATTCGCAAGCGAATATCAGTAATGGCTCGAACGCCGAACAGCGGTTTTGAACCGAGTTCAGCGCCTTGAACGGCCGAATTCGGCAGATCAACTTGACGACGCTTTTGAACCGAGATTCTCATTAAACGTTGTTGGCGCAATAGGTTTAAGAATGATCTCCGTTCATCTTGCAGTTTGAACGTGGTTCAGCTCCTGAACTTCAATGGTGCAACCGGCCATTAGTCACCTACAGTTCCAAACTTCATATAGGGGAGACCGGGGCAGAGCGGTCCACTTTTTTTTGTTGAATTTTTTTCTTTTTTTTGTTAAGAGATTTTCCATTGCATTTTTTTTTGTCAGAATCGGAAACTATTCAAGAATGTAAATACTTGATTTCATTTCATTATCTTCATAAATTAAATTGGTATTAATTCGCAAAGCAAAAATGGTAGAGTGGTCCAACCTGCCCCGACCACGGGGCAGGCTGGACCACCCCATGGGGCACGTTGGGCCGAGTAAGAATAACAACATTTAAAGTAAGTTTTTTATTGAATATAAAATAACATGCCATTTAGGATATCATGAAATAAAGTTTAACTTAACATAGAGTACCTAAGGTATTACATATTCAAGTGAAAATTTAAAATAATCATTATGCAGTTGTAAGTCGTAAATAAATAATATCAAATAGGTTTACATTGAATTAATTACAGTAAAACCCCGTTATTACGCTCGTCAAGGGACCAAGGCCTACAAGCGTAATAAGCGGGATAGCGCTACAGACGGGAAATGATTTATTTGATGGGGAAAGATTTGGACACCATTTTACAGGTGTCATTTGCACTAAATTAAAGGTGTCAGATTTAGTGCAAATATGAGCTTATTTCCTATTGAAATAAAAATCTTTGATTGTGGTTTGCCGTGTGTGTGCGCTACTGTTATGAATTAAGACATTTTCAATGCGGTTCAGGTAATTATTAACGTCAATTGATACACCACTAGGAGCAATACTAATATATTTTCGGAGCAGATTTAGTATACACTTTACTTTTTTACGTTTGCAACAACCCTTCGCTGCATCGGTAATTGCATCCCTGTTTTTCATTATTGTTCGCAGACTAGACGAGGGAATTCCTAGAGATTCTGCGAAATCCTTCTGACTTCTGTAGAATTCTCGTCGTACTTACGGAGAATTTGCAATTTTTCACTTATAGAATGGGATTTCCGCTTCGACATTTTGCAGTACTATCACAAACCAGCAATTCACAGAGTTCAAGGATTCCCTCCTACCAGGGAAAAAAAAAAGAATCTTTACAGTGTTACATTTCTTTTCGATACAAAATTTCCGATATAAAAAAAGCGCTACAAGCGGGATTTGAAGCGTTATAAGAGGGTAAAAGTATACAGAGATATATAGAAAATTCCAGAGACCGTACAAAAGGAGCGTAAAGAACGGGATAGTGCTATAAGCGGGAGCGTAATAACTGGGTTTTACTGTAATCACTTTCACTAGAGAAATCTTCTTTGCAGTTGAGGCATTCGTAAAATAAACCCCGAATATCACTGGCTACACAGGAACTATGGGCCCATCTCTTGCACTGCGTACATTGAATCCACTTCACTTAGGGATGTAATTGTGTATGTTTTAGAATACGCTCCCTCTCCTGAAATGTTTAGACTCATTGGGTATACTTTTTGCGTTTGTTTCAGATTCATCAACTGATCTGATTTTTCCTGCCAGAGTTGTACTTAACTTTTCTCCTTTTGTTCCCATGAGAAAACGAAACAGATAAAACCACGTGATCACTCAATCAACGCACAACTGTTTTTTCGAAGTTTTTCTTTTTCTTTCGCTAATATTGTTTTCTAAATAAGCTCAAACCATTAAAATAATATTTAGCCATGAAATATCACAATAATAATATACAAGACTTTACCAAATACAAAAATTCAAATACATAATTGCAACAATACAATTATTAAAAAATCAAAATATATTCACTCAGAGACCAAGATTTCAATCGTGTCATGTTGCCAATTCCACAATGTGACAGTTTGCATAGTTTTTAATTAGAATTTAATAACACTTAAATGTGTAAATTGGCTATTTTCGAAGATTAAGATGCCTTCACGCGAAGTCTTCCCCTATTATGGTATTTGCTGAGAGGAATTACTAAAGGGGTAATATCCTTTAATAATATAGGCTACACACAATATATAATAGCCTACATAAAAAAATCTATAAAAAAATATAATATGTAATAATGTAATACAATATAATATAATAGGCCTAATAAATATATAATATAGAAAAAAAATATAATGTAAAGTGCCAAAATATTTTATTGTAAAAACAGCGGGGCAGAGAGGACCACTGGTCCCATGTGCCCCGTGTCGTTCGGTCCACTCTGCCCCATCGCCATTTTGGCGTTTCCTTCAGTTGTAACTATCGACTACTTTAAGTATTCAATTCATACTACAGCTTAAAATGATCTTTAGATTACCACCTTCAATATGCATATTACGGTTATGTTATTCAATGCATCGCTGAACGGCAATATTAAAGTAAAAACAACACTAAACATTTACTTACCTGGACAAAAACAAAACAATCGATCACCTCACTGTCACTAATAAGCCGAATTCACTGACGCTTTTGTGGTAGCAGCGCCACAGTGGCACCAACCTTCATTCCGATTTTTGGTGCATTCTAGCGTTTACACGAATTACTAAAGTCAACGGTCCACTCTACCCCTAGGTCCAGTTGGCCCCGGTCTCCCCTAATAATTATATGCACTAATATCATCTTCATATTTTCTCGTAAGTACTCGTTGCACAATTGGCTTGATAATTACTATCGTTGCACAACAAAATAATATTAATACTATTAAGCACACTTCACTAATATTTACTGAAGGAAATATTTTTTTATTGTGCAATATGAACTTCATTTGAGAATGACTTATTATTGTTAATATAAAAATGTGTAATAGTAATAACATTGTTAGAAGCAAGCGAATGATAGTACTGTTGTGTGCAGACGTAATGGTATTGTTAAGATCTCGTCGGAGAGCTAGATTGTTAAAAAAAAGGTGATAATGGCGATTTCGAAGTTAGCGGAAAGGATTCCGTTCTTCTCTGGGAAAAGATTCTCGATAAGAATCTTTATCAAATGAAATGGGATAATACAAACCATTTTATTGAATAGACAGGAGTCTATAATAAATATGTTTCAGCAGAAGTGGAGGAAGAACAGAATATTCTCAAAAGGGATAAGTATCTTCGAGAAATGAAGATTATACTTGAGATATATATCGTTCGAGTCGTTGTGAAAATATTTTAAGATTTCGTAAATATGAATCATTCTAATATCTTGAATTTCGTTTCGACAGCATATTCATATAGCATAATGGAGTTTACTACAGCGATAGATAAGCATAGTTGGGAATCGCTGGTACTGACGTCAATCGAACGGAAGGAAATAGAAGATATTACGGAGTAAATCTGAAGACATCGTTTAGGTAAACAACGAATGTAATTTGAATCAACACTAGAGATATTTAAAGAAGAATATCCAAATAAGTGTAGTTTATTTACTCTGAAACAGAGAACATTCGAACTTTAATTTTTGGATGAAACACAGCGTTGTTAAGGAATAAATTTTGAAACCTGATTAATTACGAAAACTTGCAAGAACTATTCTTCTACTTCAGAATACAGTGAATGAATTCAAAGTTCTTAGAAAGTAAAGAACTTTAATTATTTTAGAAGAATTTCTTAAAGAATCGTAAAAGGTTTAAAAGAGTTATAGAATTAATTTCCTTACAAGAACTATAATGAAGATTTATAGAAATCGTCAGAACCTCGATGCTTAAAGATATAAAGTTTTCTGAATATTTAATTCAAGATAAGTGATGAATTAATATAGAGTGAGATAGAACATTTGTAAAGAGTACATCTGAACTAGTATATCATACAAGTAGAAAAAGACTAAGTTTCACATAGGGTGAAAAACCAGAATAGTTTATTATTAAACTACAAGAACTTTATTGATATTGAAACTAATTTATCCTGAACTTTTCATTGAGCATAAAGACATAATTAATTTCATTTAGCATGATGTATTTGAAACTAGAACCAGTTATAAACTTTCTTATTTGTGAATGTGTTTGAACAATTATTTAAACATAACTGATAGTTACACCACATGAATATTAATAATACTCTCAATCTATTTATACATTACTAGTTGCCTTCCTGCTTGATATTCTAATATCATAAACTTTACTATATATTACCAGAAGTTACTATTAGTATTGGAACTTTTTTTTTTTTTTTTTCATTTAGTATCACTGCTTAACATATATTAATCCTAATTACTTTCACTTAAGTAACCCTGGCACTTAATGTTCACTACGCGAGTGTTCCTTAACATAAATAATATCACTTGAAAATTAAATCGATAATGACTCATTTATTTTCACCTGTATGAATTTCTCAATGGCTTTAAATTCACCTGTATGAATATTAAATAATACTAAATAGCTATTCACTAACTTGGGTGAACGGATTCAAAAATAAGTCGATAATGACACTTTAATATCACCTGTGTGAATTTCACAATGGCTTTAAATTCACCTGTGCGAATTAAATTTTAACTTCGCTGTCTCTTTAACAAAGTTAACTACAGCTCGGCCGTCCTAAGGTAAAAGGAAGCAACTAGCAATTTGGAAACTGATTATTTGCTGCCTTTGACTGTAGATATAAGCATATTGTGAGTCATGTGCTACCTTTGATCATCGAAATAGGGACCAAACTTAACATCAGATCTCTACCAAATTGCTTAGGAAGATGTATAGATACTTCCTTACGTAGAAAACGCATAAAACACAAAATCAGAAACTTTGTAGTTACTTCCTTTTACCTTAGGACGTCCGAGCTGCACTTATTCACGGCAAAGTCACTTCTTAGATTTACTCCACGTATCAATGGCGAGCGTCTTGCTTCCTTCCAAAATGCAAATAATAAAATATCTACTTACAGTTTGATAATTTCGTTTGACTTATCACCTAGTTGAGATGATCTGCGTTGAAATGAATCGGCTGAAATACGTCCGCCAGTCTTCATTGAATAAACGCACAATTTCTTCATAGGAACCATCCATTCACAATACATTCAAACATGGCGCGGTCACTACACAACATCTGACTTCTGCTTCCCACAATCCTTAGGGAAAACGGAGCGTCTGCTCTTCGAACTAACAGCGCTTCTATTAATGTTGACACTTCGGTCTTCTTGAATAACGGAATAATATATTTCTTAGAAATACTAAACAAAGTTCTTTCACAATTGAGACTTTTACTTATAGTAAGTTCTTCCGGTCAATCTTCACAGTAAGCTCTATATTCACTTTGACGAATCCTTTGGTTTTCGGTTTGAACGATAATTCATATTAATAAGAGTTCTTCCATAATATTGGAAATAATACTTCTGAATATAATCCTCCAGGATTTAATATTAATCTGCTTCTATAGAAGGTGGGCTTCGTCCATTCATCTATCCGGAGTGTAACTTCGGTTTTCACTATGATGTCTTCACAGTTTTCCTTCACTCGGCTTTTCGTCTTATTGGGAGTCTCGTTTCCACTTCCAGGTCTTCCAGTATACTGCCCAAGCTTCACGATAATTTCCGTTTCTATTCTATTCTTCGGAATTATCTTCATACGAAATATCCAGGTTTGACTTCGAACTTGAATATTCTCTTCTTTGAATGGGACTAGTAAATTGATTTGCCTTATGAATCTGACTTCAATTACAGCATAACTAATCTGAGCTATTTCCGCTGAACCGCTCATGTGACCTTCTCATTCGAGTTGCCATCTGAAGTCTTCCATCAGAACTGAATTCAGACGTCTCAACTGAACTTACTGTCCTCTACTCTACTGAACTGACTAACTGGACTCGACTAATCTCTACTCACTGAACAGAGACACGCTCTTCATTATATGACGTCACAACGTGCAACGTTTGACTACTAATTTACATATTCAAATTTTGTAATAATTGAACTCTTCCAATTTGAAGAGAATAAAAAAAATAAATAAATAAATTTCGTTTCAAGCATTCTAAATGCTTTTTATAAATTCAACTTAAACTAATTAAATTATTTACGATTAATAATTTAATATCGTTACATTGATGAATAACACTGGTCTGCGAAGATTTTCCGGCAAAAGTAATTGTATGTGATACATGTTACATTTAGTGTCCTTATGTAAAAAAAAATACCAGTTGTTTCGTATCACGTACAGATTTGTCATAAATCCGTCTCATGTGTATGCTAATTGAGCTTCGTTATTGTAAATGAGGTTTGGCTTGATTGTATGGAATGCAGGTACGGACATGTCTGAGAGAAAATATTGTATGAGCTGTGTTTTGGAGGGAAGTAGGTAATCATACAGGATTACCGGAACAACAAATAGAACAGTTGTAGTTCGCGCATGCGCAGTGTTAAACAAGGTAAAAACGCGAAGATCGCGTTCCTCCGTAGTCTGAGAGGAGAGTCTGAGAACGTGTGGCATGCCTTTGTCTATATGTTTCAACGTGCACTTGAAGTCGATTGAGTGAATAAGTGAGGTAGTTTGTGTTAAAATGGCAAGTGGCAGAGATGTTGGGAGGCGAAAATGTGAGAACAATCCCAACTCTTTCTGTTATTTATATGACCAACATACAAGTAAAGGCCAGAAGCGAAATACAACACCATTTATAAAAAGCCTGTACTTGGGATATTTTAACATGAAGTTAGGTGATCAGGACAAGAATTTCACACCCCTTATTGTGTGTAAAACATGTGTAGAAAACCTGCGGCAATGGTACAAAGGGTTGTTGCCATCAATGCCATTCGGAATCCCAATGGTTTGGCGGGAACAAACAAATCACTTTGACGACTGTTATTTTTGTGTATGTAAAGTGTCCGGGTTCAATATGAAAAACAAAAAGCACATATTGTATCCCTGCCTTCCATCTGCCATAACGCCCGTACCACATGGACCCAAAACCACCAAAACAGTTACCAGAGAGTGTGTCTTCGTCATCTTCAAGTGCGGAGGATGGTGATGATACCTTTCTACCGGATGTTGAGGATAAAACTCCACATCTTTATAATCAGTGTGACAAAATGATTTGGTGCGTGACCTAGGCTTCACAAAAGAAAAGAGAGAACTTTTAGGATCAAGATTTAAAGAGAGAGAAATCTTTTACTTCCTGGGACAAATTCATATTGTTACAGAAATTGGGAGGAAGAATTCCGGCAGTTTTTTGTTCATGAAGACGAACTTGTGTTTTGCTGTAATATCCTGGCTTAATTCGTCGTCTTGGAACTATTTACCAAGCAAAGGACTGGCGTCTATTTATTGATGCCAGTAAAAGAAGTCTCAAAGGTGTTCTTCTGCACAACGGAAATAAACTTGCTTCAGTGCCAGTCGCCCATTCAACATCTCTTCATGAAAACTATCACAATTTAACTATGGTGTTGCAGAAACTGAACTACAATGAACACAGATGGTTACTGTGCTGTGATTTAAAAGTGTGCGGTATCATATTAGGGCAGCAAGGAGGATATACAAAGTTCCGTGTTTTCTGTGTGAGTGGGACTCTCGGGACAGGGATCGTCACTGGTTAGTGTCTGAGTGGCCCAAGAGGAAACAGTTCGTGTCTGGAGAAAAAAACATTGTAAATCGTCCATTAATTGATCCTCAAAGTGTGTTATTGCCCCCTTTACATATTAAATTGGGAATTATGAAGCAGTACGTGAAGAGTTTTGATAGAAGTAGTCACTGCTTTCGGTACCTCTGTCACTACTGAGGAACACAAACGCAAATCAACACAGCGTTCATTCACATCAAAGTGCAGCAAACAATAGTGTTCTTGAAGTGAGATTCATACATTCTAGCAATGAACATGTTACTTTTTGTATATTCGTTGCAATTTGATCATGTCCCATTAAAATTACATATATTCTCTATTATAGTGTTTTCTATCGAAATTACAGCAATGTGTAAAATTTGGATTTCAAATAGCAAAAAAACTGCACGTGATAGGCAAAAACGGTTTACATATTTGAACTCAGCAAACCTAAATTAGGGTAAATCAGCTCTTCAACCTTTTGCCGGAGAAATTTTTTTTTTTTTCGCAGGCTAGTGTAATGGGCGTGAGCTCACATTGGCTATGGTTTAATTCGACTTTTCGGGACTTATCAACCCGATCCACCCTCCCCGATAATAAACCAAGATCTTTATTATCGGGGCGGGGGATGGGGCTGATGAGTCCCGAAAAGCACGACAACGGCCGTTCCCGATTCCCTCTGATGACAAACTCGAAAGGCGTTATTGCTTGTTCATGTGCAGCCTTGGTTTCTATTTTAATTAATTTTTCTGCACGTTTAATTTCTTTATTAAAGAAACAATTTCCCAAAACATTACTTCTTTTAATTTTAGAATTAAACATGACTCGTATCCAAAAGCACTTTGATGACTTCCTTTTACCATCTTCGAGAAGATGATTTTATTTTACCAAATGTTTTATGACCACTAATTTTTATTTTTTTAATGGATATTTTTTTTAATAAAATGAATGCAGTTATTTCTTTTCGTAGTTCATTCCTTCTTTTTATTGATAAAGAAATGTCTGAAATATAGACAGAAAGATCTCGAACTACTTTCTTACATTAAAGATCACTATGGCAGAAGAATTTTCCTTTAGAAATCCAAATACAAATTGGAGAATGCATAAATTATATATCCAGTAACTCAACCACCTCATTTTAGAAAGGTATTAATGCAGTATTAATATATATTAATTAAACAGTATCATTTATTTATTTCTAACATCATTTACAAAAGCTAAACTAGTTTTTTAAAAATTTGTTTTCCCATTGCTAAATTACTTTTTTAAAAAGAATTCTGAATTCATTCTTAATAATGATGAGTTGTGAAATACAATTGAAAAAAAGTAATTTAAATTATAAAGTAAAAACTTGTTATATGAAATTCTCAGAAAAATATCAAAATACTAAGCATTATTTAACTTACTACTAATTAAAAATGCCTTACCTAAATATAATGAGGATACAAAGAAACCCCACAATGTGAAATTGTATATCACAGGCAAGATACCACAAATAGGCTAAACACTAGATTTAGAATAATAAATAACAAAAAAAAACCTATATTAATTTTGAATATATAGTTAAGAAATAAAGCTAATTGACACGAAAACATTTTTTTTAGAGAAATGAAATATCAGTAGAGAGATTGATCATCAAATATTAAAAAAAAAATTCAATGAAAAATTAGCATTGATGGTTCATTATTTTTATTTTATTTTTTTAACTTTTTATTAAAGGTGACTTCTGGCTGATGATCGCCAAAGAGCATGAAATAGCTGTTCCAGGATGTCACGTGGTAAACAATTTGGTCTCACCCATTGGTGTTTATTAATAATTCAAATGCGCATTTTGAATTTTTATGCTTTAAAAAATTCATTGACTCGACGAACGGCTGGCACAAGAATTTTTCTCGATAATTTTTCATTAGTGAGGTTTTTATTGTTCATTTATTCTTTTGAGGCACCACTGCGCTTCCGATGTTCATTCCTATTAGCCTCAGTACGAAGACCTTGTTGTTTTACTGGAGACTGCTCCTGGCTGATGATCGCCAAAGAGCGTCAAACAGCTGTTTCAGGATGTCACTTGGTAAACAATTTAGTCTCACCCAATGTTGTTTATTATTTTTATTTTTTTTAGATATTTTTTATAGGTTCATTCAAAAAAATACAGCAACAATTGAGACGACTTTCTACTACTGTGCAATCTTGATTTTACAACAACTTTTCAGATAGGTACTTGGAAACAAGAGGAAAACTAAAACGGTTTCATCAACTCACCACTAGAGAAAGGAAGACAAATTCCAAATACAACCAATCACAGGACTTCTCCTATCAACTTTCCACTAATGTTCCGGATTGATCCATTCTCATCCAGTATCTTCTCTGCCATTGATTAAGCCAACACTTCTCCCAAAAATGAACTTCTGAACTTTTCTGATTGATAAAACTTTTATTACCTTTTTTTAACCAATTCATGTATTTTAAATTGACGAGAGAACCACATAAGATTCGGAAAGCTCTCCTTTGTCCGTAATGTATTTTTCGACTTCTATTACAAAATTTTTTTTAACAAATTTTGGTGTGTTGGTGATTTCTTATTCATTTTAATATAAGGAATGTAGCGATTATTATAATATTTTTCTTTTAAATTTTGTCTCTGAAATTTAGCTATTACATAAAAGAGAAAAGCTTATTATGTAAGAAATGAAATAATAACTGTCACTATTTTACGTGCACTTAACATTATTAAATCCACTAATGAAGCCTATGCACTTGGTTCTCTTCATAAAACTTTAATATACTTTAAAATAAATACAAAATCGGACTAGTTTCCGCTATTCCGATATTTACAGACAATCAAACAAAATTTGATTGCGATTGCAATGAAAATTTGATTGCACGATTGCGATGTCAAGAAGATATTTGCATATCACAAGCCACCAATGAATATAAAACTGTTTTGATTAATTTTGTTTGATTGTCTATAAATATCCGGACATTTGTATCAGGTGTATCGCAGGAAGATGGCTACTCTCGTAGCAGAAACTAATCCGATTTTGTTTTTATTTTAATTTGTATTAAAGTTTTATGAAGAGAACCAGGTGCAAAGGCTTCATTAGTGGATTTAATAATTTAGTAAGAAGTGAAATGTTTCACAAATAATTTTGGTCTTGAAAACTTCCAAAGTGAGGTGTTGATTTGCTTTTCTATATTGTTTTGAAAAATTGCTTTATTCAAATAAGAATAAACCAAAAACGCAATACAAAGATACAGTTAAAGTAAGAAATAAGAGCGCTTCACCAATCATTTCAACGAATTCTGAAGTTGCGAAAAAGCTTATCAGAATTAAGGGCGTTTCACATGGATCTGAAAATCGGATGGTCGGATCCACGAATCGGACGTATTTCTCTTTCAGGTGGTCACGAAACGTCGTCTATACGAACGATTTGAATGTCACATGGCGTCGGAGAGTGTTTCGTAGCCATGTGAAAGAGAATACGTTCGATTCGTGGATCCGACCATCCGATTTTCGGATCCATATGAAACGCCCTTAAACACGAAGCAATTTTATGCAGAAGCTGTAGATTGTTGTTGTTGTTGTTTTTCTATCCCTTAAATAATAACAATTTGGTTTTAAATTTGATTTTAAAATTATCAAAATATAAATAAAAAATAAAAACTTAATTTTTCTATTGAGTGAATTTATATATAAAATACTTGTTCTAACAAATAGTCCAAAAGAGGAATTCAAAATTACTTACTTCTGAAATAAAAATGTTGTTCAGATAGAAATAGAAAGTCCATTCATCTTTTCTGCAGACACGAAAACTTTCATCATAAATTTCTTTCGATTCTCTATCATTTCCTATTGCTAATAATAGCCTTGTAGAGAATAGCACAATAAAATAAAAAGGAGGACTCAACCTAAAGAAATTCAAAACACGAAAAGAAATTGTTTTAGTAAATTCATAACGCAACCAAAATTAATAACAGCTTTATAGAGATTAGCACAATAAAGAAAAAGGAGGACTCAATCTGAAGAAATTCGAGACAAGAACTCTTTATATATCTTCGTTTCTATTCTTTTATTTTCCATTTTATTTTTTCCCATCCCTTTTGTTTGTTTTTTTTCTTTTTCTGTAATTTTCTTAAATTTACATAATTTTTTATTATAATTACATCTTCTCTTTCCTATCAATTAACTGTTTTTTATCATCTACATTCTTCTTTATACAGGGTGATTCACGAAGATATGCAGAAACTTCGGGAGCTCATTCTACATATCAAAGTAAAGAAAAAGTTATATAAACATAGGTCCGTAAATGCTTCGGTATCGAGTTACGGCTAGCGAAAGATTTCGCCCATAATGTAGTACAACAATACGCACATGGACTAACCTCAGTTGTTAGCTCTCACAAAAAATCAAAACAATGCAATTCAGATTATTGTTGAACAGCTGTTATTGTGTTGCCAACTTATGCACAACACAATTTTCGCACAACATTAAATAAAATTTTAAATAAAATAACATGGTTTTAAATAAAATTACATTCTGCCATACAGTATTTCAATGCAATAATTGATGTACTTTACGATACACATGTTCATTTGTACTTTTACAATTATAAATGTAACATGTAAAGTTGTAATAAACATTTACGCTGTTTATTGGGAAATTAACAACGTTATTGTCGGCCATATGTACAACATGTATTGTTTTGTTCTGACGAAACGTTCATTTACTCGACCATCTAATCACGTTCTGTTTACTTTATTTCCACCGTTTTCTTCTGAATTAAATGTCTACACATTTTGTTGTAAACTTTTTATGGAATATTACCACAAATAATATTTGATAGTAATTTATAATTAAAATTAAATGGCTAGAAACCAAATTTATATATCAAATTAAAAGAGTTGAAGATATTCAGATTTGAAAATTTGCATAAATCGAACGTCATGAGCAGAAACTAATTTAAGTAGAGGTGCGGCCTCGCTTTGAGAGAGGAAGATTAAGTCACGACACAGTCAGATGAAGTGAGAGCATTCACTTATGTCAGATGGTGTCAGATTAATGTGCAGATGTTCCTGCATAGTTTACGACATTGCCGATAGAACTCCGATACGAGCAGACGTCATCTAATGAGAGATACGTGCAGTGATCTTACCTGATACTTACCAGATACAGATCTTACCAGATACTTACCTGAATACTTACCTACACTTACCTATACTATATCAGAAGATATTGTTTGAAACCATTATCATTCAACTCAACTTGATTTATTACAAGTTATTTTAAATAATTCATCGTACTATTTTCAATAAATTTTACTGAAAATTTTACTTAAGTATCTTTATTCAGTGTGTGGAAAAAAAAAAAATATAATCACCGTGAGTAAATTCCTCCTTTAGGATTATAGCCCCACACTTTTGTGTGTCTAACCTATTTTACCAACATTATTGTACGTCAAACGGAAAAAACGTTGTTTCGCGATTCCTTTTTTGTAGGTTCCACGTGGGAAACGCTTACAAACACATGGAGTTACAGTTCTGCGAGATGTTTCATTCGATTTTTCAGGTCAACAACCATATGAAACCAATGATTTCGCCCCTTAATTTACCTTCCCAGACTCCAGCAAATCTTCATTTCACCCAGGGTACTAAATTATGGGCGAAATCTTTCGCTAGCCATAACTCGCTACCGAAGCATTTCCGGACCTATGTTTATATAATTTTTTTCTTTTCTTTTACATGTACAATGAGCTCCCGAAGTTTCTGCATATCTTCGTGAATCACCCTGTATTTTACTAGTCTTCTCCTTTCTATATCCATTTTATAACAATCAACAGTGAGATGAACTCTCCGTATAATTCACATATACACTTTTCCCCTTCTTTGTTTTTATAATTATAATAACAGTTCCCACATTTGTCTTTTGCATAAAATTTCTTTTCCCGCGACATTGCTTTACTATTAAAATATTGCATCATTTATATTTTATTACAGACATTTTCATGCCTACTTTATTTCTTAATACTTTCTAAAAACTTTCTATTGAATTTTCTCTGGATGAAATACAATAAATAAAAAAGATGAGATATGAAGTAATGACTGAAGATATTACACTGAAAGATAGGAGATGAAGAAAAGTATAATTTTATAGCTTTTATTCATTATAACATTAAAAATATCCATTTCTGAGTTAGATGTTTATAGCTAGTTAAATTGCATTTAATTTTTTATTCTACAAAAAAAAAGAACCAAAAAACACCATAAAATTATTTGATGTTAATAATTTTTTATCTTTGAAAAATGAATTTATCTTTATTAAATTGAACTCCCTTATTTTTATAAATTACTATTACAAATGCAAGTATTTTGCAATGTATTTTTGTTATCTATTTGTTTCCACAGAGTAGTTTAGAATGCTATTTATTTCGATATTTTTGCTACAGAAAGCTAGCGTAGCTACTTCGGACGCAATGATGACTGGTCTTTCTTACGTCGAATGTTTCCTCGTCCTTAGAAGCGAAGGGACACAGCGTGACTTTCGTCACCAAAGGCAGTTGAGATGCGTCCGTCCCAATGAAAAACAAGGCCGCATGGATCATGTCATGCGGTGCAAGACTCATTTTGCACTCAACCTTAACATCACAGATACACCTCCACGTGCCCTCTATCGCCTTGCTGCAGTGGACAACAATCTCGACAGCAGAACGCAACTGAGATGCATTGAGTTGTGTCATATGTTACGAAATTCTGTCTTTTAACACGAGTAAGTTTTAACATTGCCTTGATAAGCAGGTTTTTTAAGTAGCTTCACAGCAAAAAATCACAGATGTTCAGGTCCGATGATCGGAGCGGCCAAGCCGTGGGAAATGTTAATTACTCTGTCGTCCGAAAATGCTCGCCGTAGTAAGGCTTTCTCAAGTAAACTTATGTGATGGGGTGCACAATTATGCATGAAGATTGCGGTGTCAACACAATTCCTCTGTTGAAGTGATGGAATTACAAAGCTCAGGAGCATATCGGCATATCTGGAGCCATTCACTGGAACGAAACATCATTTACCGAAGATTAGTAATCGTCAGTGGACTTCTACGTAGACCTTTTAATTGCCGAAATGAGTTAAGTGTAGCAGAAGCACTGCTGTTTTATAGATAGAAGAGTTAAACAACTAACTCGCGTTCCGGAGATTGATCGATTGCGTCGCAATATGCAAATTACCAGAACAGCAGCGCCACAATTCATCCTAGCGACCGAAATTTGAACTACATAATTTTCTCCAGAAATCGAAATCGCATCCTCAGGACAGTGTGTAGGAAATTTGGTTGCGATTCGCCTAGTAGTTTTTGCTATAGAGAGATCTAAACACTTTCTCTTTAGATGTATATTTCTATCCAGGAGCATTTGTCATTTCTTTAGTGATAGAAAGGTGAGAATGGTATCATTCGATTGATATAATTGTATAGTTGTATAGATTAACAATATCGATAGTTTCACCCTCTGGTGTGCTGCGTATAGCCGTTATGACGTCATCAAAATGGCCGCCGCACTACTTCAGATGAATTGCACTACCTACGGATCTATTGCACATATTTCAATTTGCAGTAGCTCGTTGGAAAGCTCGGAAGATTTGCTACAAATCATTCCATAGTCATTATCTTTGAATTCCTATCGGTGTTTGATCTATTTGCACACAAAGCGTTTTATTTGGGTGATGGGCGCGATTTGCTAGCGAATAGATGGAGTCTTTTTTGTCATTATTTTCCGAGATTAAGCTTAAACTATTTTCTGTCATTACAGTATTAACCAGCTAAGAAAACTTTATGTAGTAATTGGAATATTTTCTTAAAAGAGCCTTTCGCTTGAAATATCATTATTTCCTACCGTATGAAATACAATTTTTTTGGCCTGCGTAAGAAAATTATGATATTTCAAGCTAAAGTTTCTTTTAAGAAAATATACAAATTATCATATAAATGTCTCTTAGCTGGTTTGTACTGTAATAAAAGAAAATGGTTTAAGCTTAACCTCGTAAACTAACAAAAAAAAGACAATGAACGTTGCTTTACGTGGGAGTTTAGTTGGGTTAAAAATTTAAGAAAACGGAACGAAAATATGGAATATTGAAAAATCTTTTCAATTAGTCTTTGATAAGTGGTCCTAACCCCTGATAAATGCTATGAATAACTTCAAAACATGTCGGATATAATTTAATGGCATCTGGTATCTTATGAATATAATAAATACTTTATTGTAGTTAACTTATTTAACCCTGAATCACACTTATCAGTGTTACCCAGCAATCCATGGAATAATTCCAGTATCTGACGAATCAAGAATACAAAATTAGAAATTATCAATATGATCTTCACTAAACTCTTTATCCTCGCCATACTCAAGTTTCCTATTTGCAGACACATTTTCGCATAGACTATCATCACCATCGCACTCGCCATATTGGTACATGGAAGGTTAAAGGACAAGCATTTGCATGGTGGTGAGCATCTACTCTTTACACACAAGCATTGATCAGCTGAAGGATAGGTACAGGTGCTCATAGAAGTTCACATAAAACCGAAGAGAGCTGCCCTTCTTCCTTAGTCCATCCATGGCCAACAGGCGAAAGAGATGTTGATTGGGATTTATTGTGTTGTGATCACACCAATGCCTGAAAATTTGCTATCTTAACTGTTGGTATAAAAGTACTTCGAGTAGATGGCAAGTTTTTGTTGTGTATTATTTCAAACATTGGATTGATATGTGATATTTGAAACACTGACATAAACTTCAACAATTAATTTAGTGTGAATTTAGTATTGAACCGAGATTGTGTTAACTGTAACAATGTGAATTTAGTGTTGAACCGAGATTGTGTTAACTGTAATAATCTATGTATTGTGACGAAAGACGTCCGTAGATGAAGTGACGTTTGTTTGTTGTGGTGAATCAAAAAGAAAGAAAGAAAGATCGTCAATGGTGTAGTCTCCCCAATGGCATCTGGAAACTTAGGAAGTTTTCAGAAAAGTAGAATTTCGACCGAGAATTATTGACTATAACGTAGTATGAAGTATCGTTCATAATAAAGTGATTAAAAGGAATCTGCTAATGATTAAACATAAGAAATAGTAATGAGATGGTTAATATTTTTACAGGAATATATGATATGAGGAAACGTAAGGCTTAACAGGACTAATTTACTTTTGGAACGTCGATTCAAAGCCATTACGGAGTAAAAGAATCCTTCAAGATCATGGAAGGAGATAGAAGATATTGTCACGATATTTCACGAAAATTGTAAGTTACATTTTCTTATATTAATTTCCTAATTACGAGAAGATTTGGGAATTTCTAAAAGTGGAACTTCGTTCAACAAATTTAGTTGAGAGAATAATTTAAAAGCAGAGAATTTAAATCGTGAAACCATTTATTTTTAGCGAACTTTTATTTAGACGTCTTAGTGCTGCTTAATAAAATAAAGTACTGTAAAGTGAATTGATAACGAAGTATCAAAGTTTAAAGTTAACTCTTAACAAACTGTTAGATTATACAGCGAACTATTAATGAGTCTTTCAGTGCTAAGAAAGGAACTGATATTATTATTCAGAAAGTTATTAAAGAATAACCAGTAACATATATTAAGATATAAGAAGAGAATTTAAATCTCTGCTATATTAAGAAGATATAAAGTGCGAAGTCAATTTACATTAATTCACTGAGACTCATTTGTAAATTTAGTTATCAGAAGTTTCGTTTTATATACGCTTAGTTATTAAAAAACTAATGATTGATTAATCACATCGTACCGCTGCTTTATTCTGCTAATCACAAGTTACATGAAATAGAAGAATTAACATTATTTTCCAATAGTTTTCCCAAATTGTCTGTTTATTTGAAAACATCTACCAACACAAGTGGGCAAGTCTGATTATGTTGGTTTTTAATTGGCAAACTCGGCAAATGAATATTTCATTCACTGTATAATTGATAAACTCGGGAAATAAATGCCTAGAGTTCATTCACTATATCATCAGAAACTGAATCTCCGTACCAAGCGCTTTCAGAGCGAGAAGCATATCTTTCATAGCTGAGTCGAATGACATCAGATAACTTGACCTTTCCTACCGGACTTCCAGTCGAGTTACATCCTGATATGGAAACCTGGTAGTGCTGCTGCTTTTAAGGGCTCAATGACTGGAATACTTCTTTGATTGATATATGCTCACGATTTTCAGCCATAAAGAAAGAATCCAGAGGCAAGTTAGGGTAACGTCCGAAAGGACTAGCACAGCAGTGTCCTGCGCATTTATGAAAAGTTTGCTTGCACTTCTATTTCTGGCACAGAATGTAAAATTATCTTGTGTGATGTGAAGATTTTTACAGAACTGTGTGAGGGCCTCTGCTTTAGTGCACCACTGTAACAATGAATTTCTTAGCAGAATTCTTGGCATGTTGGAGCATATTTTCAGCAAGGTATTCTGTTAATTCAACTTCAGTGTTAATATGCGACAGGAACCTTTTTATCGGTAAGTTCGAGATGTACAGGTTTGTTGGATTCCCATGGTCCGTGTAGTATTCTTAATTCAATTAGCCACATAGATATCAAACAAAAAATTTGCTTCATCGTATTTGTAGTACTATTTGTGCATTACTGCCAAGGCATCAGATTTTTTTCGCAATTTTTAATAGTTTTTGACATTTCAAATCTTGCACTTCTATCATGGCGTCTGCAATTGAACACTATATGGTGTTGCTTCTGTTGTGTTAGTAGTATCAGCATTTGGTGCAGGGTTTTGTAGGGCTTTCAATAGATATGTCAATTTGCGCTATGATGAGCATTGATGCACAGTCCCACCTGATGCAAATATTGTTTGTGGCATTATTGACCCAAAATTTCCCGTACATTAATGTCACATTTTGATGGTACATATATTTGATTTCATACGTGAGCAAGAAACTAATGCGTTAATCCTTTCTGTTAGACGTTACCCTAACTTGCCTCTCGATTCTTTCTTTATGGTGCAAATCGTGAGCAGATATCAAAGAAGTATACCAGTTACTTGGACCCTTAAAAGCAGCAGCACTACCAGGTTTCCATATCAGGATCTGACTCGACTAGAAGTCTGGTAGGAAAGGGCAAAGTTATATTAATGAAAGGCATTCGACTCAGCATTCGATTCAGTTTCTGATACACTCACTTCCAAAAGTTAAGCACGGAGAGGAAAAATGTTAATTTCCGTAAGAGATCTGAATTAAAGAAACTGAAATTTGCTGCAAAGGTAGAAGGAAGTACGCAAATTATATAGATAACAGCCAATCACGGTTTCGCGTCGAGAAAATGCAAAACTGGCAGTCGTATAAGAAGCCGGCATTGCGAAGGGTTACAGGAGTTGCATGTAAGTACTGATGAAAGGTGTTTAGAACATTCGTACGATTTGTTTTCAAGCTAGACGTGTTTCTATGGTCCAGAAGACGAATGGAAGATTCTGAGCGCTGGCGGGCTGTCGGACGCATTGAAGCAGGACAGTCTATAACAGATGTTGCTCGTTTCTTCGGTGTTCATCATTCCGTCATTTCACGATTATGGAAACAATTCCAAACCAGCCAAACAGTTGTCCGAAGACCTGTAGCCGGTCTTCCAAGGGTTATTACCCCCGCGGAAGATCGATATATTGCTGTTGTTGCCAAGCGGAATCGAAGATCGACCTCCACACGTGTGACATGTATGGTTGCAGCGGCCATTGGTAAGACGATATCTGCCACTACTGTTCGTCGAAGGCTGCACATGAATGGTCTGTATGCACGGGTACCACGAGTTTATGTTCCTTTATCAGTCCAATCCAGAGGGGCACGATTACAGTGGTGCCGCCAACATATGAATTGGACTATGTCTGATTGGGGTAACGTTGTTCACAGATGAGTCCAGATTTGCCATACAACCCGATGATAAGCGTGTAAGGGTCTGGAGGGAACACGGCAATCGGCCCCAGAACATCACCGAACATCACGCATTCCGCGGTGGAAGCATCATGGTCAGGGCAGAGATTTCATTGGGAGGTTCTGTGACGGCTGTACGCAGGGCCGCACCAAGGTATGTTGGCGCCGGGGTACCAAGCAAACGTTGCCATTCTTAATAAACTTAATTATTTGTCGCACGCCACCCCACAAGATGTGCCACCCGGGTGCCATGCACCCCTGGCACCCCCGCTTGGCGCGGCCCTGGCTGTACGGTATCGAGATGAAGTCCTAGACCCCATTGTGAAACTGTACGCTGCAGCAGTTGATCCTTCTTTCATTTTAATGACGATAATGCGTGTCCCCAAAGAGTTGCCATCGCTGACGACTTTCTGGAGTGACGGGATTGCGCGTATGGAGTGGCCGGCTTACTCATCAGACCTTAATCCAATTGAAAATCTTTGGGATGCCCTCGGCCGTGTTGTATGTCGACGTTTCCCACCTCCAGCCACTCTCAGAGCTTTAGAAACTGTCCTACAGGAGGAATGGCGATTACTGGACTCTGCGGTGGTCGATCACCTCGAAACAAGCATGATCACATGCTGTAAACTTTGTATGCAGGTGAGGGGTGCTCGCATATCCTATTAATGTCGGTTTTTATTGTTTGTTTTGAATTTAAATATCATTTTGTTAATGACGCAAATAGTACATCATCATATAATTTATGAAAATTCAATATTTTATTTATCTCTGTATGTAATACTTTGTTTTGTTTCATGAATAAACATAGAGCTACTTACTGTTCGGTTTTGTTTACGAGAGCCTTCAACGCTTTTGCGCATGCGTCAGGTCTCCTTCGATTTCATCGAAATAGGGGTTGTTTAGTTTTTATCAGAGTTAGTTTACCGGGAGCAGCGTTCTATTTGCGTTTTTATATGAAAAGAATAAATACTATTGCAGAAATGCTCCTTCTTTATTTTTTCTTAAAAGCGAAAATGTCCAAAAGAATTTCTTAGGAAAGTGCCCATCTCAGCGTATCACCCCTCCGCGGAGAAAAATCGTCTTCCAGTAGTGGGTCTGCTTTTTGAAAACGGACAGTACTTGCAGCATTTCATGTCAATCAAAGCAGTACTTGTTCATTTTTTCGCATTTTACCGCTCCGTGCTTAACTTTTGAAGTGAGTGTAATTCAGTGAATGAAGTCGAGATATTTATTTGCCGAGTTTACTAATTAAAAACCAACATAATCAGACTTGCCCACTTGTGTAGGTGGATATTTTCAAAGAAAGACAATTGGGAAAAACTTCCCACCTACTCGAAGTACTTTTATACCAGCAGTTAAGAGAGCAAATTTTCAGGCATTAGTGTGATCACAACACAATAAATCCCAATCAACACCTCCTTCGCCTGTTGGCCATGGATGGACTAAGGAATAAGGGCAGCTCACTTCGGTTATACGTGAACTTCCGTGAGCACCTGTGCCTATCCTTCAGCTGATCAAATGCTCGTGTGTAAAGAGTAGATGCTCACCACCGTGCAAATGCTTGTCCTTTAACCTGTTACTAATTGAGTTCCTAGACAGACTCCTAGTAATGAGCCGAAATTTCATCAAGAGGAGATATTTGAGGGGCATGGAAGATTAATAATTTTAAATAGGGATGTGTTTTCGTATTTAAACTATAAAAACTAATAATAAAATTAATGGTTTCTTTAAGAATACCTTTTTTCTTCCTTAATTTATATAAAATGATTGGATTCTTTTATATGAATTATGACTTATGTTTTTAT
>JAFIDM010014012.1:63450351-63471052 GCA_023159025.1 Thereuonema tuberculata
TTGGTATTTTTGATAAAGGGAATTCAGGAAAGCTGTTTCTGGTTTCCTAACTATCATGGCTTCTTAAGTGCATGTATTTTTTTATTCTTATGCCATTATGATTTCCGCAAGTTAATTATCATTTCCGAATCGCATGTGTTTGATTACATGTTTGAATAATTTGAATTTGGCTGGCACATTTGCTTCTTCTGAATGATGTAATTTTTAATATCACATAATATATTTTTCTCTAGTAATGCTGTCTGTCCAATGCTAAACGCACACAAAGCATCGGATTTCAGGACAGATTAGATAATTAACCAGTGTCTTCCAATACATTACCTCAATGCATGATTCATTCATAGTTCTCTGCCAAGGGCAGGTCCTTCACTGCAAACCCAGCATTCTCCAATCTTTCCTATTTTCTGCCTTCCTCTTCGTCTCCACATAAGATCCATTTACCATAATGTTGTCGATCATCTGAAATCTTCTGCCTCGAACTTTTTTACCGTTCACCATTCCTTCCAGTGCATCCTTCATTAGGGAGTTTCTTCTCAGCCAGTGACCCAACCAGTTTCTTTTTCTCTTCCTGATCAGTTTCAGCATTATTCTTTCTTCACCCACTCTTTCTAGCACAGCTTCATTTCTTATTTTGTCTGTCACCTCAATGCATTGCTGAATAAAGTATCGTAACCACCCAATACCGGTGGCCCACTAAAATACTTGACTAGACTCTGCATCATTTATGAAAGACACATGTTTAAATTAACACAGCTTATTAAAAACAATTATTCTATTTTTTATTCTTTTCAGATGATCGAGAGGACATAAGTAGCATTTACCACAATGCCAGTCTATTTTGATTAAAAACACAAGATGGCTATAAGTTTGAGATCCACCATTGATATGGCCACTCCACTGAATTGATTGAGTGACACAAGCAGTTCCTTCACTCCTGAAGAAGATGATTGTAGAACTTTTCCCGTTTCTTGGGTATAATTGCAGCTTCAAACAACTTCTCTAACGAGCACATATTTTTTTTCAACAAAGGAAGACGATATCCCCATGATAAAAAAAAATACAATGAAGCATTCAGATGTGTCATAGACGTCACAATCACCACTGTGGTATGTCAGTTTGAATGTAATTCATCCTTAAAACTGATTTTATCAGAGAACCGCCATCACTTTACATTGGAAAACATTTGAGAAAACAATGTTATCTGAAATATTGAGCGACAATATGAGCACATCTAAAAATAATTGTTAAATTAAAAATAGTCATATAAATTTAACATACTGCTTTATTAGTGTTGTAAATCGAGGTAATACAACAGTGATCATAATTAAAATACTTGCAGTCCAAACGCAACGAAATTTGGTAGGGTGACAATTTCATGGCATGCGGCATGGACTTTGTACAGCAGTTTCGATAACAATATTTCACAGAGAACAGAGTGATTAGTCGTTTCCTAAATCTGGCCATTTCGTTCTCCTGATCTTAATCCCTGTGATTTCTGATTTTGGAAACCCATAAAAAATATGGTGTACCGAGAATGTATTGAACGTTTGGCAGACTTCAAAGACACTATCACACTGCATGTGAGAAGCAATACAGTCGATCAGATACTTTCGGCCACAGAATACAATGTTCGCCTTGTCACAGAATTGTGACCATTAGTAAAACAAAATTGAGGCAAAACAATGCAATGGATATACCCCTGAGATAAGGCCGTCGATAAAGAGGCTGCTGAGCCCGAAAGTCCCCTGTCCCGACCCAATGATTAAATTAAAAAAAACTCACAAGGAAATATCAGTTTAGGATAAGAAAATTGGGTTTACACAAATCACATCTCGCACGTGGGAGACTGAACAAAACAACGCAAATATAAGAGGCATTCAAAAAGAAACGAGCCGGAGGCCTAGGAACAGAAACCAGAACCTGTATGTCAGAAGTATTGGCCCTGGCTGTTGAGGCACTTGTCCCACTGCGACACAAGGCGGTGAATGGCTGTCTTGTAAAATTCCCTGGGTTGCATTGTGAACCAGTTCCGCACGTACTGCTTCACGTCGTCGTCCGAGGTGAATCGTTTGCCCCTCAGAGCATTTTTAAGGGGACCAAAAATGGCGTAATCGCAGAGAGAGAGGTCTGGACTGAATGGAGGGTGATCGAGAACCTCCCACTTGAATTTCTGCAAGAATGCCGTGATTGTGTTGGCCATATGGGGCTTTGGATTGTCGTGGAGCAGAATGACCCCACGGGTGAGCTTGCCTGGTCGTTTCGATTTGATCGCTTGGCGAAGGGTGGTCAAGGTTTGTGAGTAACGCTGGGCATTCACTGTTGTCCCGTGCTGCAGGAAGTCTATTAGAAGAGGGCCATCTTGGTCAAAGAAGAACGTCAGCATAATTTCCTGCACTTGTATGGATGGCCTTGGATTTTTTTGATGGTGGTGGTGGTGGTGACCCTGGATGCTTCCACTGGAGACTTTGTCGTTTCGATTCTGGTTCAAAGTGATGACACCAAGACTCATCACCAGCCACCACTCGTGACAGGAACTCATTCCCTTCCCTGACATAGTGCTGCAGATGATCAATACAGTGGGCCATTCGACATGCTTTCTGTTGAGGTTGAAGACTGGGGCATCCATTGGGCGCACACTTTCCGCCAGTTCAATCGTTTTGTAATGATGGTGTGAACACTTCCGATGCTCAATCTGACCTCAGCTGTCCTGTGTAACGAGTCCATCAATCAGCTGGACGATGTCATCGGTAATGCAGAGTGGTGTTCCAGCCTGTGCATCATCGGCTAATGACACCCGTCCTTCCCTGAAGTGCTTGTGCCTCGCCTTGACCCTTGCAAGGGACGTGCAGTGTTCACCATACACTTGTGACATTCTTCGATGAATCTCTGTTCCCCCTACTCCTTCCGTTGTCAGAAAACCAACAACATCATTTTGCTCTTCTTTGAATGCCTCCATTGCACTGTTTCACTGCTTACAACGCGAATGACCGCTTGGACGATTGACACATGCTTCTACTAGCTTTCAGTCACGTGAATTGCACCCGTTATCCTCCAGCGGCGGCTGTGAACTTCCGCACTCACTCGTGTCTGAACCAATCTTGGTTACACATGCAATGATACTACCCTTCTGGCACCGATTTGTTCATTCCACACTTCGGCTCGTTTCTTTTTGAACGCCCCTCATACAATTCATCTCTGAATGACATGCAAATAAAAACGTATAAAAAAATATTGGAAGCTTCACCTCTCACACGAGCCTAGCGGGCGAGTAGAACACATCACGTAAAAAAGGAAGGGAAAAAGAAAAAAAATATTCAACCACGTGACGATATGAACTACTCCAAGGGGATCGGAGCAAACTAAGCTAGCAAGGACTAAGGGGAAGGATGGGGGTGCAGGCTAGTTTGAGAGGCTCCGCCTTTCGCCGGTCAGCTGAAAAACTTTTAGTTTTAAATAAATAATGCATGTAAATAGTGACAATACAAATGAATAAAGCTTAAGCGTAGAATTCACATTAACAAGTCTACGCCGTACTTGGCATCTTTTGATTCCCTCATCTTCCCGATCTAAAGTCGAATTAAACATCTGTTGGAGAGAATAAATGACTTTGTCATAGTTCTATTTGGAAATTAGAGTCAAACAGTTTATTTTTTCTTAAATTAACTCCAATAGTAGTTTCTTTAATATAGTTCAAATGACGCGAACAGTAGATAGCTACTTAGTCTGTAGATGCACTTCTCGATGCACAAGCGCACAAACTTCCCATCCCGCCGCAATGTACCTCGGTGTAGAAATTGACGATCCATGCTTGTACGTCGACACATCATGGGCAAATCGAGCCCCGTAACACGGCACATTGAAGAATTGCTTGCAGGAACGATACGGCGTCGTTAAAACCAAGTAAACTCCTCCGTCGTTGAAGTTAGGCACAGCCTTCACTCCTTTTCTTTCCGGTGAAAGTTGACTCACAATGGCCAAGGACCATGCCGTGTATTCTTCTCAGATTTTACTTCTTATGGTTCACCTGCTCAATATCCCGAGCGTTCGTTAGAGGTACTGAGGCACGCTCTCACTTCCCCGCAAAACAAGTCCAACAGGGCAGCGAGAAACTACACCTTCCATCACAAAGATAATTAAGTGTTTTTTTCTCTGTATGTCGAGAGCCGTATTTATGAGCTCGCATGGGCTATAATTAGTTGCCCAATGAGATGTCGATGTTAGAAAACATACGAACGCCAAGCGTCTCCACGTTAGCAATAATTGCTTATAGGCGACAGTAAGGCTAAAATGATTAAACAACTGAATGAGAGAAAGCTTAGGCTAAAATCATATTGAAAATACAAGAAACTGGGCTTATGCAGGCATGGTTTTCAAACAAAATAAAAAGAAATATTTTTTTTATTCAAGATAACAAAATTTAACAGTCTTCCGAGAACGTTAAAGAAAAGCACGGAAGAAAGAAATAATGCCGAGGAGGATTAGTAATAGTATAGGGCCGAACTAAAACCCAAATAGAGTAGATTTCCGGACACAAGGAAAAGGGGAAGAATGGAAAAAAAAGATAAATACAGAACAAAAATCTAGAAAACATGGGAGATTCACGAAGCAGTGAAAACAGTGGCACGGATCAAAGAAAACAGATAAAATAAAAAACAAACCGTGACAGCCTTCAGGCATTACACATACAGAATGGAGATCACATTGAGCAGTTTCGCTTACATCACTACGGGCAGTATCTATACAGCATGAGTATCTTTTATAAATAAAATATTTGTTGTTTGTAGCCTTACAAATGGCAATAGTGATGACTTTTTTTACTACTTTTCTTTCGGAAATGTCGCCGCATATTCTGAAATGACACTACCAAATTTCGTTGCATTCAAGTGGTACAAATAACTCTTCAGCCTAAAATACGAAAAGTATCATTTTCAAATATAGCATTTCTAATTCTGAATAAGACGAGTTATTTAACTCTTGCAGCACATTCTAAACAATTTAAATTTCAACAACTTTAAACATGCTGATTTACTATCATTCGACCAGTAAAACTTTTAGTAAGTTGTAATATATATGATCTTTATATATAAAAGACAAAAACTGACTGACTGCTCAACACTAGCACAGCCGAAACTGCTGATCTAGGAGCCTGAAACTTCAGGGATGTGTTCCCCTTATACGGACAGATTTTTGGAAAGATGCCCCCAGAGGAGTGGAAACGTAGTGAAATCCCCACTATAAACGGGTTTTGGGGAAATTCAATCCTTAACTGGGGGATTGAAAAGTGGGCGGGGGAGGGGGTTCAAAGTTTTCAAAATATACTTATATATTTATTGGAACCATCGCATATAGAAGCTTGAAATATAAAATGAAGTTTCCTTTCTAGAATTGGGTGAAACGTTTAGTGAGGGTTTGTAAAAAATAATTTTTAAGGGAGTGGAGAAGGAAAACAGATGGAAGTCTTATTTCCTGTGATCTCGATGACATTTGGTATCTTAAGAGATTTTCGGTTAACAAAACCCATAGAATGTAATATTAATTTGTAACGATCATGGGATTCTTTTTAAACAATTGTGAAAGGTTCGAAGTGATCTCACAATTACCATTTCTTCTTCTCTTTCTTTAACTCGCGCGACGCCTGGATATTTTATTAGTTATTTAATAAGATGGTTTCTTGAAGAATTAAGTATTGTACATGTAATAAAATTTTTTGTAATAGTGTAATGAATTTTATTTTTAAATCTGCCCATGTTTGCTATAAATCCTGTGAAATCTTATTAACACTAAGCCTTCCACTCTCCAGTCTTATCAGGACTACAGATTGAATTCTAGAAAATGTTGTGTGCGTATCAATGACTTGGCAAAATTTTAACATCAAAACTTCAGTTCTTTCCGGTTATTAATTGATTATTATAATTTTAACAATTATTCATTTATTCATTTCTTTTATTCTATCGATATAAATTTAATAACAATAATAATTAATTATTACTTTATTACCTTATTGCGAAAAATATATCCACCGAGTTGCTCAAACTAATATTAAAATAATGCAACATCGAATCCTGAAGAGCTTGTTGACCATTATCTAAGAAAGTCAAATAAAGTTATTTTATATATATTATTTTTATATTAATATATGTGTAAAACAATGTAATATAGAATAATAAAATATAAAGAAATTTCCTAAAAAATTTAAAAAAAATAGATATTTCTTCTATTTTTTTCATCGAAGTAGAAAATCATGAAATATTTTATTCGAATATTTCAAGAAAAGTTGTTTCATTCCAAATGTTCATATGTGATTGATAAGTGTTATATAATTCTCCGAAATTACATAAAGAATACCAAATAATTCAGTCCTATGTAGAATACTATGTCGGCTGAATACATATCACTTTATTCCAAATGGCATCTGGAAAAATTCTTAATGATAAAATGAAAGGTTATTTAATGTCTGTCTTACGATAAGGAGAGAAGATGACATTGCTATTAATTAATAATAATGTTTTTTTTTTCTTCCTAATAAATATTCATACCAAAAAAACGGAATCGAAGTTATATTATTTTCTCAGTGATCTTTTTAAATCCTTTATTTTATGGGAGTATCCAATCATTTTTCAAATAACATAGAGATATAACATTTCCATTATGATTTTTCTTAATAAATTTTATCTGTCCCAGATTAATGATTACAACGAATCAGTTAATCCAGTTAATCTTAATCACTTATAAAGTCTTTTTAAGCATGAGGCCCAATCGAAAGACCGAAGGAAAAAGTCTTTTAAATTTCCGTGGAAAGGAAATACAGGGTTATTTATAATTCCCTGACACCTTTCAGAAGCTCGCAGCTCGGGGGATAATGTCCCTTTCTTTTCAAATATCAAATGAAAGACAAAACACGAAGTTTTTTTTTTTTTCTTTTTTCAAAAATGTTGTGTGTTCACCTTGCGTGATGCGGCAGACCTCCAGGCTGTAACCCATTTCTGACCATATCACTGTGGATCGTGATACAGTGGTGGTCAAAATTATAAGGACAAGGGAAAAAATCGCCAAACTTGGTTACAGTTGGCCGGAAAATTATGCAAATTTTATGGCTGGAAACCAACGATAAATAGAGCATTTTTTATTAGTTTTTATGTAAATATATGGGAAATTCATATTCATAAAATGTATTTTGGATTTAGACAGCCCTGTGATATGGACAAAATTATAAGGATATACAATGCTATTTGTGTGTTCTAAAAAGCAAAATTTGCATGTTTTTTGTTCTGCACACGGCACTCCCAGACGATATAAATGCATAGTAAGAGATTGCGAACGTCGTATTCTATTTTTTTCAATCATGCCACTAGGTACGAAACTTTCGGAGTTTTAGAAAGGGAAAGTGGTTGCTTTTAAAAGTTCAGGACTTACTGTACATCAAATTTCGACAAAGCTGAATAGATCGAGAACGGTTATTTATAATTTTCTTAAAAATCCCGAAAAATATAGACGGCAAAGACGTATAGATAGGCCATCTTCTGTTTCTATGCGTGTGAAAAGAATGATATACTAAGGCGAGCTTGCTCCAAAAAACAAACATCAACGGAGATTAAACGGGAATTAAACTTACGATGCAGTGTTCGAACTGTTCGACATGTTTTACAAAAAGAAAAAAAGGTTCGTTATGGAAAACTTATGTCACGACCACCTCTTACAAAAGTTCATAAGAGACTGAGGATGGAGTTTGCCAAAAAAATGCATTACTATGGAAAAAGAAGTGCGATGATGATATCTTTTCTGATGAGGAAAAAGTTTAATTTGGATGGACCAGAAGGTTTTCGCTACTTCTGGTATGATCTCCGTAAAGAAAAAGAAATTTTCGCAAACCATAGATTTAGAGGTGGCTCAGTGGCTGGTCTGGGGAGGTTACGCAACTGGCGGAACTACTCCAATAGTTTTTGTGCAGGGCAAAATGAATCCTGAGAGTTATATTTGTATATTGGGCAATAATCTTTTACCAGAAGAACCGTCAATTACGAGTGGAGACTTTTTGTTCCAGCAGGACAATGCCTCAGTACACGTTTCTCAAACTTCGAAAGCATGATTTGATGCTCATTTCGTGAAACTACTTGACTGGCCGGCCAGAAGCCCAGATCTAAATCCAATGGAAAATCTGTGGGGTATTCTGGCACACGAAGTATACAAAAATGGTATTCAATATCAAAATAAGCAAGAACTTTGTCCTCCATCGAAAAAGCTTGGAAAAAAAATTTCTAAAAACGTTCTGAAGGAACTGTCAAACTCTATGACATCAAGACTGATAAAAGTGATTGAAAAGAAGAGGGAGATTATTAATTATTAGTGTGTTTCAGGCCAAAACATTCATTGTCCTTATAATTTTGTCCAGTTTTTACAATGACATTTTTTTGTTAAATACGGCAAAATATTCAAATTTTGCATTTTCCAATGTTTTGCATTCTACAATGATTTCTAGCATAAAAAGGCATCTTATATATACATTTCACTTTATTTACTTCACAAATAATTTTTTCTGTGCAATTTTCAGTTGTCCTTATAATTCTGACCACCACTGTACGATGCCTCAGTTCGGTGAGGTCAGTAGGAAATGGGGGAATGAACACATTGTCCTTCATGTACTCCTACAGAAAACAGTCTGAGGGAGTTTAGTTTAGTGACCTGGTGACAATCCACACCTTGGCATCTCATACACCAGCTCTCTACGCTGTTAGGCGCGTTTCTGAACTAACTCGTAAATTTCGCTGCACAGTCACCACTGAACTCGTTTTCGGTACCTCAAGACGTAAAACACCTTCTCACATTGCGTAGCTACCTTTTTGGTTGCACCTTCATCCCTGGTAGCCGACAGAAGAATGAAAAAAAAATTAAAGATCCCATCTCCATTAATCTAACCTCAAAGGCAAACAACATGACATAATGCATAAGTATCTATTTTTATTACATATTTGGAGAGGTTAATGACTTAAATACATCCTGAAATCGATTATAAAAATGGGTCCCATTAGTACGTAAGTATCTTAAAATTTTCTAGATATTTATTCTGCTTCAATTAGAGTTAATGAATTCACATTAAACTAAATGGAACTTTCATCAAAATAAGCTTAAGTGTTTCTTTCTCAAATTGATTAAAAAGATAAAAAGTTAAAGGATGCCACGATAGGCCTATGGAGGCCCAAGGGATCGCAGGAGGTAAGGCTCCCGACGTCTCAAATTGATAGTCCCACAAAATTACCTACATCTTGTTGTCTTCATAACTTTTACTACACGTTAAACACCTTGCTAAATTTAACATGGCTGAAAGTATATCTTGAAAATTTTCATGAAAGAGTTAGAAAAAAGCTATGATTAAATATAAATTGCTATATTGGAAAAGAAAGATGAAGTTAATCAACAAATTCAGATTTCCACATAAGTAGATCGATCTAAATACTCTAGTTGAGTCAACTTAAAAATAAATATGGCAGTAGTTATTTGTCTGATCTGTCAGATTTTCGAAACATTAAGTGTGAAAAATCTGATAAATATTTTTCATACTTATGAAAACATTACTAACATCTTAAATACACATCCCACTTTTAAAAATAAGGAAATGAAAACAATTAAATCAACAAACAATGTTTATTTTTACTTACCACTAAATCTTTCAAGCATTAACTGCGTATGACCATACATTACTGCTAAGATAGCAAATACACGAATCCCTGCAATACAACTTAGGTTGTTTTTGTTAGGTGTTATATCAGTTAGTTTCTTTACATTTTTCAATGCCGAGAAGCAGAGAAGAATGGATTTAATGTCATCTGAAAAAAATGAACGATACACTCAAAGGTAATTTAAATCTAACTCTATCAAATTAATTCATATATAGATGTTCTTAGATAGACATACGGTATATAAGAGTCAAATTTTCTAGATAAATATTTGAATATTTCATGTATAAAATGAGAAAATATAAAGATTTTCTCATCAAACTGTAATAAATGTTTGACCACCTTATTTCAATTTATTATAATCGATTGCAATCAAAAAGATATTGAAATGTAGGCACTTATTAATTACAATTTATTAATACATCTTAATAGCATATTATAACATTACTGTTACTACCAATACAACTTACCGTGAGAATTTATTTCTAAATCGGTTTAATGGTGATGTGTTGCCATGTCACTATGAATTATACGACAACGAATTGCAAAGATTATTTGTACTTCAAGTGCGAAAGAAACCAATTAATGCGGGTTGTGATGGCAAATACTGGAAAGGGAAGCGACTGTCTCAGTTTTTCTGGTACTTCGTTCCGTGGTTTAGGCCTACATTCAAGCGTGGGAAGAGGTGAGGCGAAGGAAAATTAACGGCAGTAAAGGATCAATGACGTTGAGAAGAGCTAGGGCAGGAGTGAAGGAGAGATGACAGGGGAGGGAGGACTAGGACACCCGCGAATCACTCCTTAAAAGGGCAAGGCTACATCTTAAAGGGCATCCGGTGATGATTCCCGATGCACTCGGGTGGGCTTCTCGGATTCTGGCAACACCACCTAAAAAACAAAGCCTGCGTGCTTCCTGGCAACCAGTTAAATACGTCACTTCCGGAAGTCCAAGCGATTCAGCGAGCACGTGTTGACACTTGTTTCTGGAGCTCTACAAATTTAAACTTTTTGGAATACTTTGACCATCACTAGTATCTTCATACGAGTATTTGTTATGGTTAAAGCTTAATTTTAACATTAATTCAGTTAAAGTGATTCATATTTATTATTTGACAGGCTTGTGAGCGCCAAGAACTCGGAAAGCTACTAAGCCTACTTTTCATTCGTTTCATTTAACTTTCTTAATTTTTCTTGGAAATAAGCTGTGAAATTAGATAGTTTTCACAGTTTTAAGATCATTATGAAATTGAAGCAGATTTAATTAAATAACAGCTTAGTAATGCTATAAAAGTGTGTGGGTTTTTTTTTTATTTAGTTACTTATTATTTAACTTTTCAGGTGTGAATTATACATCTTTCATACCTTTTCGTTGTTGTGTGCTAGGCTGTAAAGGAAATTATGATACTGAACCTAAAGTTCAAGTTTTCTCGATTCAAGGGTGAGAGTGGATTAATAGTATTCCAAGAAAGGACTTTCAGATAACAAATTCAACAACGGCGAGTTAGTTGTTAATTCGGCAGATTTAATTTTAACAAATTCACTTGGAAAAACAAATTAATTGAATTTGAGTAGATACGCTTTTCACAAAGCAATTGCAGGCCAGTTGTATCTTATTGTTGGTTCATATGTTGCTAATAATGCATTTGTATATATTTCTATTAGGTCTGCTCCCTTCACTTTGTCGACTCATTTTTCATAAGGAAATCTGTCTATTACGACAAAAATATAGGGAAGAAACTTGAAATTCCATTGAAGACTCCATGCCTAGACCCAGCTGCAATCCCTTCTTAGGATTTTTAGGCTGCCCATCTTATTTGTCAAAGCCTGATGTGGTTAAAAGAAGAGAAAATCCCAGTGATAGAGCCTGTCGCCTGGGGTGTAAGAACTTGGAGAGAGCTTTTCAGGAATCCCGACAGACATTCCTGGATGAAGAAAACAGGAATAAGTTAACATGTTTAAGTGATCTAAATATGTGCCTGAAGTCTGAAAAGCTTTCTAGTATGTGGCCTGTTATTGCCAGATCTAATTGTGTTTTGTTTTTATGGATAACGGATGAAGTTTGTCCATTACTTAAAGTTTCTGTGACTGTGCAAGAAAATATGTCTTTGAGCATATATTACATGAAAGCACAAGTGAAAACTTTGTCTAACTGCAATGTTCCTGATAAGATTCATGATATGAGAATACTTCTTGATATACTTCAGAACTTATCAACATTGAGTTGACACTAGTGATATTCTCAGTTGTGCTGACTCAGTATTTCAAATTAGAGGAAAAACTTTATAGTGAGAAAAGAAAGTTTTGAAATTTTTAAAGTATCAAATTCACTTAGTTGCTAAAAAGGTGTTGTAGATATTCATCAGAGTTCATGGTTTTTTCAGCCTTACTTACGCAATTTCATCCCATGCTTACAAGTTTTTGAGAAATTCAAAAAATATTGTTTTACCTATCAACAATCAGAAAGATTTGTGGTGCCTATAAATTGTCACCACAGATTGAGACAACAACAATTGTACCACAAGAATCTGGTTGGCAAAGCTACAATACTGGAATCGATGATAAAGACATAGAATCCGTATCATCAGAAATTCCTATTTTAACATATGTTGCTGGCTACTGTGCTTTCGGAGCATTGAAGTCACTTGCATGTAATGAATGTAAGAACAATCTTGTTATGGAGAGTAAACTGCCACAAAATTATCATCACTCCTTAATAGAGGCTTTAGATCGAGGGGGATTAAACTTCTCTAAACCAGCAATCATTACTGCTTTAATCTATACAGAAGTCACTGTTAAAAAGCTGTTGCAACCTGCCAACAAACATAGATTTCAGCATTCTACACAGCAGAAGCAGATTGCGAGAAAATTGACTTTGGAAAATCTTCCAGAATTTGATAATTTAGATATATGCAACAAAGGTCATTCACCAGAACATGTTGTGTATATTATTGTTAACATAGCTACATATATTATTCTCAATAATCTAAGTAAACAAAAGAATGAGTCTATGCAAGCATCAAAAGCAGCTACCTCAAACAAACTCAAACTTTCTGTATATCACAATCTTTATAAAAAACTCCAAAACACTGCACCAAAGACCAATATTTCGTCTTATTTTTAAAGACTTCCTCACGTAAGTTTGTAGCATTTAATTTAATAATAAGTTTCAAATCTTTTGATTGTTTTCAAAATATTTTTGAATGTTTTATTGTTTTATGACAATAGTATTATTTGGTTTACATATTGCATAGAATTTATTTATTGATTTGTAAAGGTTTGAGAAGGTTATTTCTCTTTCCATTTTGATTTTTTATTTTATTTATTTATTTGTTTATTATGTTATCAAAAAACCTTGAGGAAGTCTTTGAAAATAAGACGAAATATTGGTCTTTGGTGCAGTGTTTTGGAGTTTTTTATAAAGATTGTGATGTACATATGGAAGAATCTTAAGATTTCATTGATTTAAGCAAACTTTCTGTGTTAGCAAAATAAGTATGATTGAATGTTAAGGCAGTTAATTAACAAAATTATTTACTAATTTTAATTTGATGTATTAAAATATCTGAATTTAGTCTTTTTTATAATCGTTGTAAAAAATATTATATTTAATTGTAAATATCTGTCGTTCCGTAAGTATGCACAGTCAGATTATTTGGATATCTTAGGTGATTCTGTAGAGAATAAATGATTTGAATATGTTCAAGTAGTGCAGTGTAAATGTTTGTTTAAATAGAAAATGTTTGCATAATGTTTACTGAAAATAGAATAGAACTGAGAATAGAAATGCAGTGACTGTAAAGAAGAGAATGTCTGATGAAAAGTGAACTAGAAGGCTGAGTCTGTCAATAGAAAGGAGTGTATGAGAAGATCAGTGACGTAAACTAGTGCAAGAATACAAAGTCTCTGTAAAGAAGCTGAGTGATGAAATCTAGAATTCGAATGTGTAAAGAAGGGAATATTTGAGAGAATGAATGTGGAAAGACTGGAGCAGAAGTGCAGGAAGCAAGTAAATGACCTAAGATTTTTTTTGTTTTCATTTTTATAATTTTTAACGCTTGTTTACAAATTTGCGTATGTTGTTACAGTAAATATTAATTGTTGTTCAAGAATAAATTATTTAAAAAAAATAGTTTATTTTGATAAAAAAAATAATGTCTGGATATTATTTCTGATACTTTTTAGGTATTTTAATAAATATTTAGAAGAAGAAAGGACTTATTTTCAGAGGAGTATACCTCTATAAAAATCCTGGGAGCAGGTGATCCGGCTGCGAGTACCCAGATAAGGATCCCCAGACAAGGGTTACTGTCGAAAAGGTCCTTTTCAGGACCACAAATTTATATGAAAGAGAAACCTTTTTTATGATTATTTAAATAAAGAAAAATAAAAATAAAATTCTAGGTACGGAAGACATCATCAATAAATTCCTGATTATTGTAGGATCACTGTTATTAAGAAGATATGGTAAGTGTATGAATTGTTTTATATTAATGTAGCAAAAAATAAATCATGCATAGTCTAAAAAAAATGCTCTTATTTACTTGACCTAGGAATCACATTCAATTGTAAAGGATAAAGGTAACTTACTTTAAGAAATCGTGAAATCACATTCAATTGTAAAGGATAAAGGTAAGTTACTGTTAAGAAATCGTGGAATCACATTCAATTGTAATTTTATATGTTATTAGTACCACTGAGAGTAGTTTATACTCAAGTTTGCAATTCTGGCACTTGTTTCCGTTTTGGCGAATTTAACGTGTTCGATGTAAAATATGGCTTCAAATAAACATACATATATAATCATACATTCAAATATATACAATACATGAATAGAGACATAATCCATAATATCCCCTTAATATAGATGAGTCCCGCTAAGGTACACCATAAAACGAACGATAATACGGGCGAGTACCGCTACAAGTTCCTTCCTCTGTGATTCTCGGAATTATTTGTAGTCGTGTAAGTGAGGTGGGTCAGAGTGCGCCAAATATCCAGCAACTTCCTTCACATGCGTAGAAATGCATGTTCCATGAGAGATGGTTGTGTTCCTACATGCCATCAATGGGTGTGACACCACTTCTGCCCTTTTCTGGCAAGGCAAGTTGAAGTGGTGCAACGTCCTCAAAAACCCACACTGGATAGACCTCGCCAGCATTTTCCTTGATCCAAACTCCAACCAGGAAGAAGTAGAAATGCTGGCGAGAAGATCTTGATGAACCTCTACGGAGGAGATGAGGGAACGCCGTACACCCTGCGATACTCATCATTTGTAAAATCGGCAGCAACGGCCAAAGTCAACCTTGCCCGCCTCCCCCCCTACCATAGAGGCTGCAAAATAGCATTCGTGTAGGACCTACAATCAGGTGCAAAACTGGTTGGTGGTTGACACAAACCCGTGTGACTGGGGATGGTCCATCAGCGAATAAGGTCGCATGCCCATCACAATGTGCACAGAGCCCGCTTCTCAGACCCTGCTTAGAATGGTGGCTTGCAAGTGCATGAAAGGGTGCTTAGGATCTTGCATTTGCAGAAAGGCAGGGCTCAAGTGCTCTATCCTACGCTCCTTTTGCCAAGGGCGAAGTTGCAATAACGTCACCCCTATCATCCTGGACGAGGAGGACGAGGATGTGGACGACCCACCATATGACGACCCGCCTCCACTTCCAGAACACATCGTCCCTCCTCCCCTCCCTGCCTCACTAATCCAGCCTGGATGAGACCCGGCCCTTCCAAAAGGGCGAAGTTCTAAACTACTGCGGTGTTTGTGCTTGACTGTGTACATAGTATGTTATAGTTTACATTTATGTGTATGTTGTTTGTTGTATATTTACTTGAAGCCATTTGTTACATCTAAATTGTTAAATTCACATACTTGCACGTTTTTTTACAAAAGTATATACCAACATTATTCAGTACAATGTTTTCATCACTTTCCCAAAATCCGATGTTTTACTATTTTGTCATTGTTGAGGAACGTATGAGGCCTAGAGACACCAGTTTGGAATCAAATTGAAGCTAATTCAATTCTCTACAAATTCCTCTCTCCTGACCTTTCTTTAGAACAATTAGTTTAGCCGGTACGTGTCTTGGAAACTGATCCTACCGATACCTTTTTGGTAAAATTGCCCATCTTTAACTGGCTGTAACTCCGCAACCAATGGACCTACAGAGCTAGGCTTGGGCTCAAATTGTGGCAAATTTACTACCCAAAAAACCGCAGCCTGATTGATAAACATTGAATTTTAATGTGTTAAATGTTTTTTATTAGATCGTGTGTGTGTTGGCTTTTTATTCACAGTGTAATTACTTTCCACACGTTAAATTTTATATACTAATATTAATCAAACAAGGCTACCATTTAAATAGTAACACAGCGGAAAACCTACGCAAGAAAGCTCTCAGCGATTTTTTTAGAAATGAATTATCGATTGACTTGGAGTCAAGAAAAAAAGAGTTATTTCAATATAAAGCAAGTGCCGATGCTGTATAAGGAAGGAAGGAGTAACAACTACACATTGAAAAATTATATTAATTATGAAATAAAAGAAGAAAATTACATACGGGATGTAGATGGGATGACAGAAAATTCAGTTAAATCTGCAGTTTCTATAGAAATCTCAGTCACGTAAGAAGGCGAATTGCAATACCGGAGCTATGACACCGCCCTGAATTAGAAAAGGAATCATTTTGAAAAACAGCCCTTTATAAGCCAACACATCTACACGAAAGAGGATCATTTTGTTTTTCTTTTTCACATATCAAGATTACTTCGGTTTAAAAAATATATTAAAATATATTTTTTAGTTCAAGCTACTTCAATATCATTTCAGTTAAAAATTATTTATTTTTTAAAATAAAAAAAAAATACTAAAAATCAAAATGTTTCCGTTGTATCGGAACCTGTGTTTAAATTCCGGTTTTGTCATGACTGATTCGTTTTACTGTTTCGTCCATTTCTCCCTGGGACTTACAATCTCAGGGTTATTCTGGAAGGGTTGTGAATCTCGACCCCCCCCCTTCTTGACTTTCACTAGCTTTGCCCTGACGTTGTAAGGTTGAGCTAATTCTGTGGTACCTTGTTTGCCAATTTCGATAAAGGAAGGAAAAAAAGGAATATAACTTATTTTCATAATTTTTTTAAATATTTTTTTTTTTAGGGAGGGAAATTTGGCAAATATATTGGCCGGTGTTATTCATGCATATGATGCAATATACTACATTATGAGTGGATATGTCGTCATTTTCCTGGTTATTATTTGATTAGTTAACTAAACAGCAATTTTAAATTAAATGTTAGGGTAATAACTTCCGCTAATTGGTAACTGCTATTTCTTGCACCAAAGCATCGACTGATTCATTCACATCCTCTATCTGGTACAAAAGGTAATGAAGCGATCACTTTTGCTTTGAGAGAGAAATCTGAGTCCTTTGTATATCTTCCCATCAATCCTAAGTGAGAAAGATGTTTATGCATATTATAGACGAGATGAAAAAAACAATTTTTATTTAAACTCCTTTCAAACAATCCTTCATTTCTTTGACAAATACTGCTTTGAAACCGCAGGATATGCAATCCAGGTTAAGACCTGATTGAAATAAATTTATCATTTCAAACACTCTAATGTAGGTATTTCGTTGTTGATTTGGTAATAATGTGTGAAATATCGGATGAACTCTAGAATGTGTTTCTGCTAATATTGTATAAATCTGTTGAAATAGTGGAGGTGCTGCTTTAAAGGTCCCATCACCTACCATTGCTTGGAGTTTAGTAGAATTTTCAAAATTTGCCTTCCGCGAAAACTTATAATTCTTGTCGCCTTGAGATAATCCAATGCTACATCTCGTTTACAACTTGAAATGTAGCTTCTATACTTTCTTCAGCAGGTCTTTTATTTTTTATAATCATCTCTACTTTCACAGTAGAACGACCATGTGAATACTCGTTGATTATCTTGACAATCTTTCCACCAATACTGTGGATCCTTGTATTATAACGACATGTTAACACACTGGAGAAAGCAACAGGTATCATTATTAGTTCAATAGACGATTAGTTTAGAACATTGATAGATGAAGTGGATGATCAGAAACTTCTTTTGGAATTAGAAGAAAAATTTAATACTACGGATAATTTGAAGATCACAGATCTTAAAAGAGAACTGTATACTAATAGTAAGATGTGAAATAATGATGATATCCCCAGTAAAATTGTGCATTTAAGATGATTGTAAAAGAAATAGAAAATAGGGGAGGATTTTTACCAGACACAGAGTTTTGTTGGATATTACTGTCAGGTTTACCAAAGGACTATAGAGCTTGCGCTCAAAGTTTATTAACTATGCAAAAGCAGGAAGGTTTTAACTCCGAGTTAATTATCAGTAACATATTACTGGAGTATAAAAGAAATCAGAGTGCTGAGATAAAAGAAACAGAGTTATCAAGACAGTGTCACAGTGTTAAACCAAGTCCTAATGTTAGATATCAAAGAAAGGATAAAGATAAATCAACCTACATTGATCGCCCAAAAAGGAAATGTTTCCGTTGTGGAAAAATTGGTCACATTGCCAAATTCTGTAAGACCAAGGTGAATATCGATCAAGGCAAACCCTCTTCTACAAAAGTCATGAAGCAAAATAATGCATCATTCTACGGAATGAAAAGCTTATTCGGAAATAAACAAAATTTAAATATTAAAAGAAATATTTGGTACTTAGATTGCGGTTGCAGTACTCATATATGCAACAGTAGAAATTATTTTAATAATCAAACATTTAAAAGATCCAATTGATATATATTGCTTCAATAATACATCAGCTACCAGTAAAACTTACATCTAAACTACCCTATGGTACTTTCAAGAACATATGTTTAAATGAAGCATATTATGTACCAAAGATGCATGTCAACTTGATTTCAGCTGGTATGTTAGCCAGAGATGGTTATAAACAAGAAATAACAGCAGACGAGTATCTCGTTTCCAATAATTCTGAAGGCCTATGCATGATTGGAAAGAAGTAGAATAATTTATATCAAATAGAAATTAATGATAGATCAGATCAGTGTGAGATGCATTTCAATGAATCACAACATGATCCTGTAAGATTACGGCATGATCGTTTGGGTCATGTATCCGCAAAGAAGTTGCAAATAATAAAAGAACGTAAGGTATTAAGAGGTATTGAACAACTCCATTTACCCCACAATTTAAATTCATGTGTGATGGATGTAAAAGTATGGTAGAGATATCTCATCGGAGAATAAACAGCATTAGAACCACAGTCACTAGAACTGGTACACACCGACGTCAGTGGACCGATCAAGATCAGTAATCCAGATGGACTTTCATATATATTGTCACTCATTGATGATTATAGTAGACGAAGCTTTATATACATAATAAGATCTAAAGATGAAGTAGGTGAAAAGCTAGTTAATTTCATCAACTATGCAGAGAGATCCAGTGGATATAAAGTTAAAGTTATATTAAGTGATCAGGGGATTGAATAAGTAAACACCAGAATAAAGAATTTCGCAAAAGACAGAGGTATTCAGCTACACTATTCTTCTTCATACTAGCCACAACAGAAAGGCGTAGCGGAACGATTTAATCGCTCACTGCTGGAAAAAGCAAGAATATTGATGATAGAAGCCAAACTACCCATACGTTTTTGGCCATATTCTATACTGTGTTCGAACTACATGATAAATAGAGCACCACACCAAGATATACAAAATCAAATACCTTTATGTAGATGGTTTAAAAATAAATATGCACCATCTTTAGCTCATGCGAAGAGATTCGGTAGCGTTGCTTACATCAAAAGTCCAAAATGCCGATTGATGAATAAATTCTCTGAACGAACATCTAAAGGGATATTGCTCGGTTACTCCGCACTAACCCGAGGGTAGTATGTATACGAGATAAGCAGTAATAAGGTTAGTCGAAACTCGAAACATCTTTGTAAACGAAAACCGCAGAGGCAGTGATTTGTTAAAATGTAGGAAAAACCAGTCAGAAGATTATGTCAATCTCATCAATATACCAAGCTGTTTAGATTCAGAAGAAGATTCTTCAAACGACGAAGAAGAGATATAAGAAGAAACATCTGATGGAAACGAGAACTTAGCATCGAAAGATGAAGTAATCGGGAATAATGACGAAAATAAAGATTCAATGAATTCAGAAGAAGAATCCGATGACGAATTCATGACATTGCGAAGTAGAAGAATTCCCGGAGCACGGAAAGAACAATTTAATGCTTTAGAAAGAAAGTATGAACCAACAACATATACTGAAGCAATTAACAGTGAAGAATGAAGTCAATGGATACAAGCAATAAATGAAGAATTGGACAATATTCGAAGTCATAAGACATGGGTGGAAACGATTGTACCTAATTACGTAAATCCACTTACATCAAAATGGATTTTTAAGAAGAAACTAGACTCCAAGGAAAAATAATAAAATATAAGGCCAGATTAGTAGTGAATGGATTTTTACAAAGACCTACCATTAACTACGAAGGAACATATTCTCCAACACCTAGCTTAAGCACAATAAGAACATTATTAAGTCTATGCGTCAAATACAATCTACAAGTACATCAGTGTGATGTAAGAAGTGCCTATTTGAATGGTGATTTGGATACAGATATATTTTTAGAGGCCCCGGAAGGAGTTAATTTGTCTAGTGAAAGATATAACGGATTAAAGCTGTTAAAATCCCTGTATGGTTTGAAACAACCTGGACGAAATTAGTTTGTGACATTAAAAGAAAAACTTTGTAAGGCCGGATATAAGAACCTCAAGAATGAACCTTGTCTATTTTTTAAGTATGTTGTGAAGAATAAATACATATTATTCTACGTGGATGACATACTGATAGCTGGTAAAGAAAGTTCAAAGATAGATGACATCAAGAAGGAACTGGATACATTATTCGGTATTAAAGACTTAGGTTCTATTAATGAATATTTAGGTATGAAATTCACCTATGATTATAAAAAAGGGAATATGTCTATTTCCCAG
>JAFIDM010014012.1:63474360-63497116 GCA_023159025.1 Thereuonema tuberculata
GACACTTAGGCCCTTGTGTCGCATCCCCCCACCCAAGTGTGATGTCCTTGCCTCCCATAGGAAAGACTTCAAATTTGGCATGTAAGTAGGTAATTACAATCACTAAAACCGTTTTTCAGGATGTTTCGAAATTCCCAGGGATCGGATAAAAAGCATTGCTTTAAGTTATAAAGCTGAAAGTTTACTATAATAATTTGTTATCTTGACAATGAGAACTACACAACTATTGTTATGCAACAATTGGAGCTAAAATATTGCTTTGCACAATAGTGCTGCATGCGCACCCGGTGGCGACAATGGAACTATACAAATAGGGTTGTGCAACAATCTATATTACTTTGATAGATAGATATAATATATACATATATATACAATAAACATTATTAATGAAACACAACACATTTTCTTATCTTCTACATTTGCAATATTTCGCAGGCAACGGATTTCAACAAATGTATGTAACTATAGCCTAAAACATATAAGACAAATGGGGACCACTACCTACAGAGCAGATTTCGGGTCCCCAGCATACACAACGGACAGAAGGAATAACATTGACAAAGGACATACATATATTAATAGGGGGGGGGGGATAAAAATTACCAATCAAATTACAGGAAACCATAAAAAAAAAACTCATATTAAAGTACTAAGGAAATAGAAAAAAAAAAAAATTCCTCTATAACAATTCAGGCAACTCCCAAGAATGGGTGTGATCTGGTCGGCAGGAGCCCACCCCGAACAGCTCCATGGACCGCCAAAGGCCCTATCCAAGGAGCCGGGTACAGCTCGGGCTCCACCCTCCCCATTGACCCCTCCAAGAGTGTAACCTGCAGAAAAAAAAAAAAAAAAAAACCAAACCAAAACCAAAACCAAACGGGATCACTTGAAAACCAATTAAAAAAATGTCCCCTGTAATAAAGAAAGAAGACTTCACGTTTGGTGGCCACTACCAAACGACAGAAGAAAAAGTAAAATTGTTAGCCTGCCACCCAAGTGTTATTAAAATGTATCTGTAAGGTGGAAGGAAAAAAAAACATGATCCCGAAGAGTAGTTTAGAAGGAGGAACCAATTTCATGAATAAATTTAAAGAAATTCTTATTAATTTTCATAAGTTCCTTGTCATTACCCGGAAATGTAAAACCTTTATTTACGAGAATTGCCTCAAATTTATTTCTAATTCTTACACGACTTGGATCCTGACAACGCCATAAGACGTGGTCAGGATCCTCGTCTTCATTCAAAGTGCAAAACTCACATTCCGGGTTATTCTTGATTCCAAATCTACTCAAATAAGAATTAAAATTGCCGTGGCCCGTTAAGAATTGATTGGTTATAAAATCAGAAAGAAGGTGGTTAATGTTCACATTATTTACAAATCTGTAGAGCAATCTGCCCTTTTCAGAAGAGTCCCAATGGTGTTGCCAAAGGGACATTTCCTCCTGGAGTTTAATAGCTTTGGAATGTGTTCTGGGCAAAGGACAAGGGAAAGTGATTTCGTCACCATGAGAGGCTTTTTTGGCTTCTTTATCTGCTTCTTCATTACCAGAGATGCCAATATGGGCTTTAACCCAAAAAAGCTGAATCGATCTGTCTTCAGATAGAAATTCTTTATAATTTACGTAAGTGTCTCGGGCAGTCTTATTTAAATAAGAGCAATTTGAAATAGAAAGTAATGCAGCCCGAGTCAGAAATTATTGCAATTTTAACATTTTTATTATTCCATAAATCATGACAAATAGAAACAGCTTGTGAGATTGCTTCAAGTTCTGCCTGATAAACAGAAGCATAATCTGGCAAACGTTCTCTGACAATCTCCAAAGTTGTACCAATGGCATCCCTGATAACCAGAGAGAATCCAACATGTCCTCATTTTTTGAACCATCAGTGTAAATTTCATTATCAAAATTATGAATGTTATCCTCCCAATTATTGAAAGTAATGGGATCTTTACGATTGGGATGCAACCATTCAGCTGGCGGAACTTTTTGAACATATTGTAAATTCACAATCCTCTCATAGTGTCTAAAAATACCACGTGCCTGAATCCACATGGGAATAATACCACACAGGACATACAACGCATCTGTTGAAACCGTCCTGTATGTACGGGCAATAGCAATGAGAAATGGTCTCACGATAGAGTCTAAGGCTCCCTTATGTTTAATGCTGCGAATAGAGCCACCCCAGACCTCTGCAGCATATAAAACTTTGGGTTTAATTAAAACCTCAAAAATCTGTTTCCTAATCTTTGATTTCATTCCTCCGTTTTTAGGAGCCATCGAGAACAATTTGAATGCATTAGCTGCAGTTTTCCTTTTAATTTCCTTAAAATGATCAATCCAATTTAATTTAATATTAAATGTCAAGCCCAAAAAAGTTAGTTGATCTTTAAAACCAATTTTGTCTCGATCCAAATATAAATTAGGTTTCATTTTGCATTTTTTAAAAGGAAATATAATGGCAGTTGTTTTCTTGCTATTCATCTTCAAGCCGTTCTCAATTGCCCAAGTCTTTAAAACAGGCCAAAAGTGATTCCATAGTCTTTCAATACGTTTTACGGAAGGAGCAGAGATCAAAATGATCGTATCATCCGCGAAAGATTGTAATTTAATTGTTCCTTCTGGGTCAATGTCATTACTCCAACAATTAAAACGTTCAAATAAATCCTCCATCACCAGAAGCCACAGAGTAGGCCCCAGATTGCTACCTTGTGGACAGCCCTTCCTAGTACTACGAGAAGAACCACCAAGAAAGACTGTTCTTTCATTTAAGTAAGAATGGACAACATGGTATAGGTTTTTGGGACAATGTTTTTTTCGAAGAACCTGCATTATAATACGATGGCTTGCATTATTAAATGCATTTTCAATATCTATAGATATTGCTGCCACATGTCTACTCGTCCCTTGATGATGTCGAACAAATGATAGAAGGGAATGACATGCCATGATTGTACTATGATTATTTCTAAAGCCATATTGATTGGGCGAAAGAAGGTTATTATTTTCCAAAAAGTAACACAATCTATTATTAATAAACTTATCTAAAACTTTGCCAATTACAGGCAATAAACAAATTGGTCGAAAGTTTCCTTCCCCTTTTGGGATAAGAACCACCTTTGCCTGTTTCCAGATTTTCGGAAAAACCCCATTGTGCATACAATTATTAATCAATGAGACCCATATCTCATTGAGAGCTTCAAAGATGTATGGTAAAGATCTAGCTGGAACCATATCGGGCCCTGCTGAGGATTCCAAGTTAATATTATTAATAAGGCTCCGTAATTCGGAAGTACTCAATTTAAAATCATCTGGACCGAGTGAACATAAGACTTCGTTACTTTCAAAATCAACATTTGAGGTATTATCATTTTCCTCAATAGGGAAATATGTTTCTAAAAGAGAATCATTGATCTCTTTTTCATCAGTGGTCCAATTATTATCTTTATTTTTAATTGTGTTCAAATTTACGGACCTTTTGGTTTTATTACTAATGATTTTAAAAGGTAAGCTAAATAAGTCTCTCGACGAAGCCATTGTACAAAATTCCATCCAAGAGTCACATTTTGCCTTTCTAAGTACCCGACGGTATTCAGCCTTCGCCTCTCTCCATTTTGCTCCAATTGCCCGTTTTCGATGTTGATCCCTGCACCTGGCCATTTTTTTCCACCACGCCCTAGTCCGCGCCCTTAGTTCCCTCAATTGAGGGGTCCACCAACGAGGACCTTCCTTTTGTCTAAAAGTTTTTTTCCGAAAAGGGATAAAAAGGTCGCAGGCAGTTTTACATAATTCTTGAAAAATATTGGCCGAATCTTCACAATTCTTATCCAAAATAACATTTTTAAGATAAAATTCCTTAGTTCGTAAGAAATCAGAGAATGCTGCCCAATTGGCTTTCCGTAAACAATAAGTGTGACTTGGTGCAATGGTATTCAGCCCTATTTCGTATCGAATGAATCTATGGTCGCTGCCCATATAATCTTCAAAAACATTCCAGTTAGATATATTAATACCCTTAGATATAGTAAGATCTATCCAGCTTGTTCCGTTACTTGAACAAAAAGTCGGAATGGACTCACTATTATTCCAAAGGAAAAGATTATTTTTCAAAATCCAGTTGGCAATTTCCTCTCCTCTCGCATCATTTTTATTATCACCCCATATAAAATTCCTAGCATTAAAATCTCCTGCAATAAGGACATGAGAGTATTTGCAAATTGTTTCATCCAAATATCGAAGAAGATTAGACAGCTGCCCGTCTTTATGTGCATAAATACTCATAATAATTACTTTAATATTGTTAGTAGTAACTTCTATCGCAACGATGTCCCTAGTGAGATATTGAGAAAGTTTAATAGGATTTAAATTTTTATTATTATTAATTATACAGGATCTGACTCTTTCTTCATTAAAATCGCAAGAGAAGATAGATGAACTACCTCCAAAAGAGGGAATAGCTCCATTCCTAAGACAATAAGGTTCTTGGATGCAATAGATATCAATTTCGGCTTGAGTAAGTTGTAGCTCGTTCCAGGGCAACCACCCTTTACCCATGTTAAATTGTCCTATATGGATCATTGATATATAATAGATTTTCTTACTGCAGATAAATGTTTCATATAACAGGGACATAAATTATAATCGGAACGATGGGCAACATCCGAAAAGCCTGCATTAACACAATTAGAGCATCTTAATGAGATAGTCACAATCCTTAGAAAGGTGACTCCCCCCACATTTAATGCAAGTGATCTCCTGCCTACAATTAATGGCGATGTGCCCAAATCTATTGCATTTAAAGCATCTCGTACTAGGAACCTCCTCTTCGAAAGGAATATTTAAATATTCAAATAGAATGTAGCCTCTGGATTGAAAAAAAGAAAATAATTCCGGCTTTATGGACAGTAACCAATTTTTCTTAAGGGGGTTCCGACATAATTTTCCGGTAATTATGTTTATCCCATTAACCAATTTTTCACTGGTAATGTTCAACTGAGAATCAGTATTGTTTTCAGAAATAATATTTATAATATCCTCCCTTACATATTCAATAGGAATCCCCGTTAATTTAAAAGTTGGATTTCTGTTTTTGATGGACAAAACATTCAAATTCTCCACCTTCTTTAACTGATTTTCAACCTTACTTTTCTGATTAAGATCTTGGCATTTTAAAATGATGTCGCCGTTTCTTGTGTATGTAACTAAGTTCTATACTGATTATTGTATGTAACTAAAATGGCATTTACTGGATATATCTCTAATTAACTTCCTATGGCCTTTTTTTTGAAAAAACAGTGTTCTGTAAGATATCATTTGAAATATGAAAAAAACTATAACTATTGAAAAATATTACGTAAATGTAATCTAGCTCTTCAATTCTATTGAAGCCTTAAATTGTGTTTCAATTTAACTAATCTAAAAGTAAAAAAAAAAGTACAGCAACTAATTAATCTACAAAAACTTATCTTTCTAAAACAGTTTTTAAGTAAATTTGATATTAAAGATAGCAATTTCAAATAAAAAGAAACAAACTTAAATTTAGAAAAAGTAAAGAGAGAAATCCTATCATTTCGTGATTTTTGCTTCTTCTCGACATTTGAAAATTCAAAATTTACATCTACACATTTTTTATTTGTATATTCTTTTTTGCAGTTTAAACTGTGAGTTGAAAAGCTCTGAACTGCTGCTACTTTTAGCTTCCGTTTCTTGTTTATCTTTTGCTTAATAAGACAGTCCAACAATGTGCCAACGATGACTGTTATTATTAACAAAAAGCAAAACCACCTGAAACAAAATAAGAAATTAATGTTTAACTCGTAGTTATTTTAAATTCTAAAATGCTTATCGATAGGTCGTTGTTCTTTCTCATTATTATGTGGCTAATTTTATATCAATCATAAATATTTTGCATTGAACAATTTTATTCAGTCAGCTTTTTACTGAACTATTGATTTTCCCTGATATTTCGCTAAAAATGTAAGAAAAAAAATTATATGTAGAACACTTACAGTAAAGATAAATGAAAGAAAAGAAAATTTTAATTGAAAAACAAGTGGAATTTTAATTAACTAAGTTGTAAATATTGTTCACTCTGTATACCGCAGTAGTTTTGAATACAATGTATGGCAATGTAAAGCGCCATTCAACTTTGCACCAACTTAGTCGGCCGATTTTGACGTCACGAGTTGGTAGAGACAGTTTTGAGCCCGTTTTTCAGCACCAACTTTAGTTCGCCAACTCGAAATGGTTGTGCAGGACCAACTCGGGAAGTTGGTTGGAAGTCTGTCGGAATTACCCAATCACAGGGCAGCGTTGGAACACGTCAGTCGTGACGTCACGCCCATGAAAGAAATGGCATCTAAAACGATGTTCACCGATTCGAGTCGAAGACAAGCGGGTACATAATGAATATCAGAGTATTGCGAGTTTCTTTCATGCATAAATAAAGTTTATACTGAAATGCAGTAATTGTATGCGGCAGAATTTTTCAGAGAGGTTTCAAAACCTCATTTTTTTCGAATTTTCCACAGCTGCTGGGGGAAACGCATTGCTTTATGGGATTGCTGCAATCACGGCCGACTCATTTGCGAGTTGGATGGTGTTCGGGGCTGACAAAAAGTTGGCGGACTCCAGGTTGGCCGACTAAGTTGGTGCAAAGTTGGATGGTGTTCGCGGGACTTATCACAAACAATTATTTTGTTCGCTGATGATTGTCTGAGATAAAATAAGACTTACTAATAATAAAAATTGCATCAAATGAAGCGTCACAACAAAAATAATGTAATGCAAATTGGTAGCGATCTTGGAAATTCTAACGTTGAAGCTTTTTATATAGGAAACTGGTTTTTACACAGGACCGTTAGATTCAATTTCTTAAAAATACTTACAGTACAAGTGAAGAAGAAAAATCAAATCTGCTACTTGTCGTATTTTCAAGACATTCAAATTTAATTGGCATAGGCTTCATTTGAATCTCATGAAGAATTTCTGAAAGAAAATAGAAACGTAACATTCCGATTAATGACGAAAATTAAATGAAAGATTAATCTTAGCCCTTATTGAGAAGTAATAATCTTGTCTTAAAGCCGACTTTGTTTATCCGCAGAGCAAACTTATGCTTCGTAGATGAATACTAAAAATTGATTTTTAGGTTAAAAGTTGTTATGTACGGGTAAAATAATTTCGATAAAAACTGACCATTACCGCACTCAGCACAAAATGCACATTAAACGTTAAAAAGGTTTATAATATTTTTTCGAGGAGCTCTTATCTATCGCCTCTATAATAAAACGAATTGGAAGCAAAATTAAGATATTAAACGAAAGATTAAACCAAAGTTTAAACCAAAGATTAAACTTTGGTTAACTGATTAAAAATCGTTTTTGTAAATGCATATGGACGAAACTAATTGAAAATTATCTAATAAGAAGTGATTTTAGAATTTTCTAATTTGAATTCTAATTAACTAATATCAAAATCCTCAGGTTTTTATATTGCAAAAACAGATTCTATATCGTAGATGTTTATAAATTTCTAATTGGCTATATTAATAAATACTCTAATGTAATGAAGGTAGATTTTGGCAAAGAACATTTGTGATCCTTTAACAATCAATCAGGTAGATGATCACAAAACTACTTTGAAGCAAGTAAGTCAGAACAGAAGTTATGAAACTAAATATCGATATCTATATTTATATCAAATAGAATGAAATCCTCAAGTGTTGATTACAATCAATCTTGTTTCAAACATTGTACTTCATTTCTTTCTCCAATAGAGCATTTTGAAGGTGGCAAACATAATGATCCTCGTTCATAATGACATTTCGTTCTTTAGTTTCAACAATAAATATGGAATCGAACACCATGACCGTCACTATGTCAGCCGCAGAAGGTATTTGTTCACCAAGAAAAGAAAAAGAAGACAAAAATGCCTTATTGGGTTTTGCACTGGCTGAGTAGCCCTGTAGAGAGCTCAAGAAACTCGAAACGGCCGTCTTAGGGCTTAATCCAAAATGTATTTTATTTCAAATAGAGCATTTTTTTTTGCCTCCAAGTGTTTTAGGTATTTCCTTCAACAAACTTATTTATTTATTTATTTCAGTTTTCAGTTATTTCAATATAGCTGAAACATAGGTCAGTTTAACGTGCAATAAAATTGAAACATGAAAAACAGGAGTAAAGAAAATACACATTTCAATTCACGCCTTTGAGTTATCGTCAAACGGGAATCTAGGACAGCTGTTTCGTCCATATTAGGACTCATCAGCTAGATTTACCGATATTGACGATCAACTCGATGAATTGAAATATGTATTTTCTTTACTCGTGTTTTTCATAGTAGAAACACCTGTTTTCATATGTTCTTCGTAAAAAACACATGTCCTGATGTGGATGAGAGAAAAATTGAAATTGTGAGATCACTTAAACTTTTCTCAGTTCGTACAAAAATCACGTGATAGGTACAAAATAATGTTACATTAATATCGAGCTCGGAGAATGTATGACTACTTCTCATCCTTTCTGCCTTTCTCCTCAACCCTATCACATCAAAACTTATCCAGTTGGTAAACAATCACGTGATTAGTACAAACTAATGTATTTAATTAATGCTTATTGTGCAACCAGAAAACCCCATTAATACTTGCCAACAATACAACAACAATACTTGCCCATTCCCTCCACCCCTCTCCTCTGTTTACAGCCCTTAGGCTGACCTTACACCCTCTAGGGCTCGATATCGAAAAACATCTTTTTAGTTTTGACGAAGAACACTCATGACAACTTTCCTGTTTCCATTTCAAGCGGTTTTGGAGATACGAAAATCCCTCAAGAAAAGGTTACCGCCCCCCGTTAACACCTACGAGGATCCGAATATCGAAAATTAATCTAATACGTATCGTTTCAATTTTGACAGAGAACACTCATGTCGAAATTTTCTTATTCATTAAGGAAAGGATGAGAAAGATTTATGCACAACAATATTTTTTCGTTCCATTGTTGCATAACAATATTTATGTAGTTCCCATTGTCGCCACCAGATGCAAATAGATCGCTATTTCAGGGATTTCACCCCGTTTATATATATATATATATATATATATATATATATATATATATATTTATAAAAACTTTGACTTTTTTTGTATATAGATAACATTTAATAATATCATTTATAATAATAAGTTAATATTGATTAAGGAATGTCTTCAATAAGAATGTGAAGTATCAAGTTTTCTCAATAATACGCTACCTGTTAAAACTGCTGTAAAATTTTCGTGGGCTGTTGGATTGCAAGTTTCTGGTACACAGATATCGTACTGAATCTTAAACCCGCCCTGCAAAAAAAAAAAAAATGTTGGTAAACCTGCAATTTCAAAGCAAAAATAAGACTGGTAAAAATATCGTTAGTGTTTTATATAATCATTCGATTAATTCATTGAAAGTCTCATTAAAACCCAATGGATTTTTAATTAGAAATAACATCAAATATTTTCAAAATTTTAAGACTTTCATTTATCTCTATAAGGAATTTGCATTTTTCTCGTTGGTAATAATTGAGCTGCTGGGGGAGCATATCGGTAAGTGCTACTGTCATGTAGTTTGCGATGGTTGGCCATAATTATCATTTGGTGCAGCAAAATAATATAAATTGAGTAGAAATTGTCAATATATTCAACAAATGACAAGGGAAGGGTATGTGGGAAAAGCCATTTATTGCTCATAGCAGGATTACAATGATAAGTGACATAATGATAATAAAATGGCTGCTACTAGAAGAAACACGTGTGAATCTTCTGTGATTTTATTCACAATACGTGATTTACAAGAAGACGAAGATTATCTCAGTGATCATGACAACAGGGAGGAGGATCCCGAATATATTCCGCATAGCTCAGATGACTCAGGGATAAGTAAATTTCAATTGTACTTCCGTATATCGCGAACATAACGGTAACAGCATGTACATATATTGTTACCTGTGGATTTGTCCGATCCCCATAGAGAATGGAGTCAACTAACTTCACTTCCTTCTTGCTGACCCAGGAAATTAAACAATTTCCCATATACAAACAGTATCCAGTTGTAGACTTTGCGTCTTTTCTATTACTAAAACTGGCATCACAGTATCCAGTTAGATATTCCTCACTGTTTGAAAAATTAATCTTAATGATCGGGTCCCGTTCAAGTAAAGCAGAATCCTTTTTACTTTCTGCATATCAGTTATAGAAGGATTATTACATTTTTCCGAACAACGATTAACAGCATATGTTATATCAGGCCTACTTCCATTCGATAGATAGATTAAACTTTCTATAATACTACGGTATTGCCTCTTTTGCATCAAGCAATTTATCATCAGATTCATCTTTTCCATCAACGTATGGAGTACTAACATGTTTACTCATATTCATTCCATTCTTTGTTAGCAATTCATTAATGAACCCTTCCTGGGAAATAGACATATTCCCTTTTTTATAATCATAGGTGAATTTCACACCTAAATATTCATTAATAGAACCTAAGTCTTTAATACCGAATAATGTATCCAGTTCCTTCTTGATGTCATCTATCTTTGAACTTTCTTTACCAGCTATCAGTATGTCATCCACGTAGAATAATATGTATTTATTCTTCACAACATACTTAAAAAATAGACAAGGTTCACTCTTGAGGTTCTTATATCCGGCCTTACAAAGTTTTTCTTTTAATGTCACAAACTAATTTCGTCCAGGTTGTTTCAAACCATACAGGGATTTTAACAGCTTTAATCCGTTATATCTTTCACTAGACAAACTAACTCCACCTGTGTAGAGTAATTCAGCCCGACCCGATCTCCCTGATTGTAGTGGACTCATCCAGAGCGAAAGGGAGGCAGAGCTCGGGCTTATAATGGAGCGCAGAGAGCTGCAAAGGCAGTTGGTGTGTGGCGAACAGCCACAGAGGTCCTCCGCCAAGTTCGGAGATAAAAAAGAAAGTGAAGATTCCTGTTGATAGGCAGACAGAGGGGGAGAGAGAGCTCCCCACTTGGAAGGAAGTTTGATGTCATTTAGGGAATGATAGGCCACGGAGACATTCTCAACAGTAGACCGCACAATTCGATCCAATTGCCGGGAGAAGTTGACGAGGACCGTCCCGATACAGAAGGCTACGAGGAAGATAGCTCTGGGCCGCACAAGTCAATCCAATTGCCGGGAGAAGTTGCCGAGTACCGTCCCGATACAGAAGGCTACGAGGAAGATAACGCTGGGACACTCAAGTTGACCAGGACCGTCCCGTTCCAGACACCTGCAAGGAAGACAGAACCTGGGCGAATCTTCAATTCGTTAATTTGAGACCTGTAACTTTCGCATATTTTCTTTTTGAATAAATTCTCTGTGATTTTAAAGTAAATTGCTCCAGTCGCACTTTATATCCCCAGCTCCACTGAACTTGTGTAAAAGTTCGGTAGCAATGTCTTCTCGAAATACACATATTTACAAGTTATGGTCAAATTGTTCGTGTTTTAGGCTTCGAGGTGTGGAAATATCGATTCTATTTAATATTAATGGTTAATTCAAGTAATTAACGTTATTACACAGGTAACCAGCGGCAGGATCAGAATAGGTAATGAACAACTTATCGCTGTAAAGGATATCAGTAATGAAAAGATAGAAGAAAAGCGAGAGAAACCTTCTCTGAAAAGGGTCAGAAGTTCTTCACAAATCAGAATGAGACAAAAGAAGCATAATTTTGGTGAGGAATCTCTCTCTCGTACAGGTAGCATTGTTCAGAAGAAAGATGTAGGACCAGACTGTCGCTATCCTCGTAAGTGTTTTAAGAAAGTAGGAGAGGACATTGTGAGACAAAACCTTTAAGACATTCGGGAAATAGGCAACTTTCATGTACAAAATGAGTTTTTGGTTGGTGCTATGAAATATAGTTCTCTTGCACGACGTTGTAATACAATAGGTGAATAAGAGAGCACATTGAAAAAATACCGAAATAGAAGAGCCATTACAGATGTTCTAGCAGATGAGGCAAAATGAATCAAGTCTTTGACTCAACGACCGCAACCTGTTATAGTGACTAAAAAAATGTCTTTTGCAAGGAGATGTCTTATGAACTGCATCTGCGGACAAACATAGGCGATTTTTTTCAGAAGAGTATAGTATAGGATTGAAATCACCAGAGAATGGCACATGCAAACTTGCGAAGTTTACTTTAATAATGTTTAATAACAATGGTAAATTACAATGACAATCTTAGCTTTTGGATAACACAATGGTATCTCCACTACACTCCTTCAGTTTTTTAAATAAATTTAATGTTTCTTGTTTTAATTATGTCAATATGAAACTAGAGTGATGCTAAAATACGTTCAATAAAAATAAATGTCAGAATAAAATTATTTAAATTTATGGTTCAACCACAAATTTATTTTTGCTGTATCTTAAACTTCTAATTCGCAATTAACATTATGTGCACCCGAGCAGTTCAATTCTTTCAGTATTCATAACGGGAAGATGTTTTATAATTTACATTTGCCTGAAACTCAACAAATATCGAACGAGAAAATGAATATTCTCTATTATCACAACAAAACGGCAATTGGAGAATATATATATGTAATGCATCAATATTTGTTCGGACTTCATTAATGATCAAGGTAAAAATTGACTTTGGCCTGCCTTAAACAAGTCTGAAAAATTAGGAAAAATTGGGGATGTTCATACCACAATTTAACCAGCTTTCCTTAATATGGGCTTACGTCTAATCAGATTATCTGATAACATTCACCGACTAACTCGACAATTTCTATTTCAAAGATGTCACTGTATCATAGAAAATTGAATAAACGTTTTTGTTTGTGTTTTTTTTCAGACGAATCTTGTTTCCTGATTTGCAATGACGACAATTAAATAGTTCAGCGAAAACTGAAAAAAAAGTCACTCTGATGTTTGATATAAAAGTGAGAAGAGAGACACGGTTTTGGAATAGAGAAGTTCTATTCCATGTGAAGCTCTGGATACCATTAATAGTACTGTAAAATATGTATATTGTGAATAATTAAATAATCAATGCGTTATGCTTAATTATAACTGATATTCTGAATATATTTTCACTAGCTAAAATTAAGTACACGCAAATGTCTTTTTTATAATTCATACAAGATTTCTTTATCATTATAAGCTTCCAAAAAATCTTAACAAATTTTTCCAAATCTACAAGATGTCTACACAAAATTTAAACGACTGCTTTTAATTTCCAAACACTTTTCAACAATTTTTTTCTGTTATAACTAATGTTACTTACTACTTTTATTTGCAGCCAACAGAAATGGATTTTGAAGTAAGGAGTGGTTAAGTTATCACAGAGAGATTGATGTCCAAACCATTTGATTTTATCACTCATTAATTCTCGACCATTTACAGCTCTAGCAGATGCATCTACAACTACAAAGAATAATTTCAATAAACTTAAATAAATGGATTGTTAATCATGAAAAATTACAATTTCTTCATTATACAATAGGATCTTCATTATAGGATTGATGTCCAAACCACTTGATACGACCTTTAGTTATTTCTCGACAATTAACAGTTCTAGCAGATGCATCTACAACTACTTAAATAAACTTAAATAAATGGATTGTTAATTATTAAAAAGTATATGAGCATATATAATTTCTTCATTACAAGTTCAAGAAGAAAATAAACTGTTGATAGACAATTCAACCATCAACATTTCAATCTATTCTCTTCATTTTGGCTAGTAATAGAAATAAGATCTAAAATGAATTTAACGTGTGTTTTTTTTATACTTTATATTAAAAAACAACTATAACTCACACATAAATCAATTCATATTAAAAAAAGGTTTAAATAAAACATGCTAAAAAAATATGATACATTAAAAAGTTCCTAGGACTGGACAGTTTCGGGGAACATACTCCCCATCATCAGTAAGATCAAAAATTCCAATTGATAAAAGTTATTTTTATAATTAAAATATTACAGCCCACTCACTGTCGAATCCATGTCGAATCTTAAAATGACTTTAAAAAATTCCAGTAACTTTAACCTGCCGAGAAATCCTTACCCATCTACGTTATTTATCTTAAACGATTGTAACTTTCTGACTTTCTCATTTTTGATATTTTCAATACATTACACACCTGGTAAATTATGAAAGCTAAACTCAACATCACGTGTCTCGAATGTATTGGTCGGAAAAAGAAAAAAAAACTCGTAATCGGGAGAAACACTTTGCAGAGAATGAAGCTGTTCAAGATAGAATGATCCCACCCAAAACACTTCGTGTAAAATAAGTTGCCAAGACTCACATGCTCATAATGCTTTCACTGTTAAAAAGATATGAGATCTCATGTAGAGCCAAGCCCCTAACTCTACGAGGCCTAACTCTATAAGCCCTAACTCTAAAAACCTTATATCTTGGTCAAAAAGTATGCCTTGGCCGTTTCGTGGCTGTCACACAGACAATCCCATGGAGTTATGTAAAGGATATGGAATATGCCAAGGCACACTTTTTGACCAAGATATTAGGGTTTTTAGAGTTAGGCATGTATAGTGAGGGGCTTGGCACTATATGAAATCTGATAACTTTTTAACAGTGAAAGCGTTATGAGCATCTTGGCAACGTATTTTACATGAAATGTTTTGGGTGAGATGAAATAGTTCCATGAAACGGCCAAGCCATACTTTTTGACCAAGATATAAGGTTTTTAGAGTTAGGGCTTGTAGAGTTAGGCCTCGTAGAGTTAGGGGCTTGGCTCTACATGAGATCTCATATCTTTTTAACAGTGAAAGCATTATGAGCATGTGAGTCTTGGCAACTTATTTTACACGAAGTGTTTTGGGTGGGTTTTCATTTCTTTTTGTAGGATGAGATCTGATAACTTTTTAACAGTGAAAGCGTTATGAGCATGCGAGTCTTGGCAACCCCTTATTTTACATGAAATGTTTTGGGTGGGATTTCATTTCTTTTTGTAAGATGAGATCTGATAACTTTTTAACAGTGAAAGCGTTATGAGCATGTGAGTCTTGGCAACTTATTTTACATGAAATGTTTTGGGTGGGATTATCTATTACAACTAAATTTAGTTTTAAGATTATTTAAAAAATGGATTTTTTTTCAATACCCTACTTTTCTGTTTTTCTATTGGTCAACTTGTATATACAAGCTGTTTGCACTTTTGTAAGAAATCACATTATTACACAGTATTATTTAGGCCGAAGCATTGAGGGTACGACGCATTTCAGATCTTAATAAAATCCAAAGTATAAAAGCTAGATAAATGAAACTTAGCGTATTTCATTAGTATGGTAACTGCATCTTATCCTGAAAATTTGAGCTCTCTAGTATTATCCAGGCCGAAGCTATGAGGGTTCGATAATACATAACCAGACCCACCCCTTTTGAGGGGTTGGAAGGTGAAAGTTACGGATTTCTTAATTTTTTTGTTGTTTGTGTGCTAATCCTAGCCTGCATACCAAATTTCAGCTTTCTAGGACTTCAGGAAGTACCCTAGAGGTTTTGATGATCATGAGTGAGCGAGTCAGTGACGAAATCGACGTATTTTAGGTATTAATAAAATCCAAAGTATAAAAGCTAAATAAATGAAACTTAGCGTATTTCATTAGTCTGCTTACTGCATCTTATCCTGAAAATTTGAGCTCTCTAGTATTATCCAGGCCGAAGCTATGAGGGTTCGAAAATACGACGAAACACTTCCAGTAAAGGTACGTAGTGCCCTTCCTGCCTTCGGCTCGTCTTGGCGGGGGAATTCCGTGCCCCCAGATATCTTTCATAATTTTATTGTTGTTTTGTATAAGTATAAAACAATAGCGGCAATGTAAAACTCACTAATAATAAGATGTGTATTGTGAATAAGTAGTGAAATTCTTCCTGATAAACTATTCTTATAGATGTATGTTAATTCTATTGTGTTAAGAGCAATTGTTTACAAAAAGGTGGATTATTTTAACAAGAATGAAATAATAAACCAATGGGATACCGAAAACGTGAGTTTTGTTAGGGGAAGAAGAAGAAGAAATAGAGAGAGAAATGGAAGTAGAAAATGTGTGAAGGGGCATCGTTTTCCTCGGGAATTTGGAATTTATATAGGAGGACAATTCAAATATGGACATTCGAGAGAACCGTTCACATGAAAGGAATATGATCCTGCAACGGAATGAAGAGTACAAAGAATATTTGGATTGGATACGCCTCATGGAATAAAGTCCTATCGTTCACTGGTATGTTCGAATATGAAGTGTACAGAATTTAAAGTAAGTGAACTTTTTTCTTTTCTACTCGAGACAAAGACAGTATTACATTCTTCGCGTGAGAAGGAAGAATCAACATATAAATATTTTAGTATTAAAGTTCCAAGAAAGAATCTACAACGTTAACTTCGAAAAGAGAGATAATTTGTGATATGTGAATAGACTGTGTTAACTCAACTAGAAGTAAAGTGAATATCAGTTATAAACTTTTAAAGAGACTAGTATATGAGCATTAAAGAACTTAGTTTATTAGAAATCAAAGTATTTATTTATTCAACGCAAGTGAAATAAGTGAAGAGAGTTCGTTAAATTGAACACAGTTAAGGATCTAGAAATAACTTTTGTTTTATCCAGCACACTTAAGTCAGTGTGAGTTTTAATCTTTATTTTTGAATGTAAAGCAAGGATATATTTGTTTTTATTTATATATTAATAAAACTTTGAAATTAATAATAACTGTGTGTTATTATTTATAATTAACTTTATTCAGAAACACATATTCACATATCTTCTGCTAAACTAATATATAGAAAAGTCTTACAATTATTATCGAAAATGTTGAGCCTATAGAAGCTGCGGCTAATCCTCTAGCAAAATATTACGAATAAGCATCAATAACTGTTTATGGGAGTGAGATGTATATATTTTAATAAGATTAATTGAGGTGAGGTTTCTCGAGATATAATCGCTTAAACAACAGAAATCAAGCTTTCCAAATACTATAAAACTACAACTTTCTATATAGTTAAATCAAAGATAATAAACAACAAAAATTATCTAGTAATAACGGCGATAATTATTAAAAAAACAAATTACTTAAATAGATTCGAATAGAAATTTTAGGATATCTGGAGTACTTTTTTTTATTTCTTTAATCAAAAAGTACCCGAATTTCAGAGGAGAAGAAAGGCTTTAGCCACGCTTTATTTCAGCTATCGTCAACTCATAGCAAACTTCAGTTATCCTGTGGCTGTTGGGTTTACTTCTAAAAAGAAGCAATAGTTTTAGACTGAGTCAACGGAATCGATGGAAATAAATTACCGATATGTAAATTGAATTGATGTGTACAATCAATTATTCGGTTATTTTTTATTATTATTATGATTTATTACTAAATAAATACTATTTCGTTAGCCTTCAGTTTGAATCAGTGGCGAATGCAGAATATATTTGGGGGGGGGGGGGGGCCCAAGATTAATGTAACGTTAGGTTAAGTAATTTTAAGTAGACACCCCATGATACTTTATATCAGTTTTGCTGCTCATATTCAGAGGGTAATTTGCGCTGAATGCCGAATTCATTATTGCATAAATGCATGATTCATTAAAATAATTCGGATTACGGTACTTATTTTTTTCTTTATATTCATTATTTTGGGGGGGCCCGGGCCCCCTTGCCCCCCCCCCCCTTTATATTCGCCCTTGGTTTGAATACATTTTTTGTCCGAAGCGGTTTCTCAGCATGACTTCAAAGTTGTAAAATTCAAAATTTGAACATTCGTAATCCTTATTATGTTTAATTACCTTCTTGTTACTTTCTTCTTACCTTTTTATGAATTCTAACTTCAGGAATCAATTTAGATTTCTCAAGGAAACTTTCTCGTAGATCGTACAAGTACTTGCTGTTTTTTTCATCCATTTAGTGTAGCTGTGTTACTATCAAAATTAATGATCATTACGATCGTTTATTTATGCAAAAAATACAAAGATACATTTTTATTATACAACTGATTATCTCAACTGCTTTTTAATACATATTTTTTTCAGTGACTTAATGCTTCGAAGTAATGCTAAGAATGTAAAATTATATAAATACAAATTTTAAAATTGGAATAAGTTTGGATTACCAATGAAAGCATGGACAGTTGGCAATTCCAAACTAAGGAATCTTTTTATAATGTGGCAGGTGTCTATAATTACAGACTTCTGTGTTTCCTTTTCCATATTTCCTATTTATAGGAATTCCAGTTGTTTGATGGTTTTAGCTGGGAATACTCCGGTCGCCGATATAACTATTGACCGATTGTTGAACTGCTCAGAGTTTCCCTATCTGCTTCATTTCTACAGCCAGCTCAGAATACTTATTAATCTTGTGGCATATACTTTATGCAGATTGTGGTTCAGTGGTATAGCTATATTTAGCAGTGTGGCCTCTATCTTTTCTTTGTCTACAAGATGATATCTATTCGCTTCAACACTCTTGCTTGTAGTAATTTTCTGTAGATCTTGTGCTGCTTGCTGTCAAGGATATCGTTTTTATTGTTACTTATAATAAGGTGTTCTGTTATGTTTGAGATTTCTAGCCTGTCCTCAATATAAAGCACAATATAAAGTATCACGTTGTTGTGCGTTAATGTATAATCGTCCAGCCAGGACGCTGTTTGCTCCAAGAGCACGTTCTATGGTCTCTCTTAAATTGTACCCTAAAACTGATAAGATACTATCTTATGCAATACTACGAAGCACTTCAATTATTGAAGAAGCTTCAATTAATGTAAGGCTGCGCTAATCCTTTTCATTGTATTCAATACAAATTAATGGCTAATGAATTGGCTTGGTTGAGTGTCCTCAAAATCGTTTACATAATTTTTAGTCATTAACATTAACTTTTCTGCAATTGTCTTGCAAATCTTAAACAGATAGAATTGTAAGGCAAGAATTCAGGCTGATAATTTTACATTTTCTTGTACTTTGTTCATAACTCAGTTGAACAGCTAAGGACAGCCCTATTAATACTCTACAAATTTTAAAATTTAATGAGCTCTAGATAACAAAACTAAGCTCTTAAATATGAAGTTTTGTTCAGATCGATTAATTATTATTCGAGGTATCTTATCTCCCAAGATTGTCAAGAACAGAAAGTCGCACACATAAAAAGACAAGCAGCAACCATTGATACTCTATCTACCGTACGTTTGAATTTCGTTGGATATTTGGTATGATTACTTCTGCACGGTATATAACAGATTTAGGAAATTAAAATTACTTTCTTGAAACGATGATTTCAAAAACATCCCAAAACATCTAGCAACTAAAACTTTTCAGTGGAATCAAAAAACTGATTAATGAAAAGGATACAAAAAAAGTTATCCCAGTATTAGAGCTTTTATTAAAATTCCTAAAATCAGATCCGTATTCAGTGAAGGTACAAGGGAATAAAAAGATGATGCACTTGAAACTGATTATTTAAATGTAAAAAATACAAAACAATATAATGCATAAAAAAAATCTCATCATTTTCCAGAACAAATCTATCTTCCAAAGTACTGATACTTTCAACTGTAATCCTGCCTTATATAGGAGAATTACAGGGAAATTTAAATTTTATGTTTGAGTGTAATTTTCATTCATATTAGTGGAATTATTTGCATCATCAAGTTTTTTTGTTATTGTTGTTATTGATTTTTTGCTTTTTGCTTACCGGATGCGGATTCTCTGGAAGCCTTGTTGAAAGAGTTTCTTGATATTAAAGTAGATTTCAAACACGGGAAAGCTGTGTAAACACAAATTACATTGATCTCAGTGCTGTTTTTGTAACAGTCCTTAGTTTTTTAAGCAATTTGAAATACACCCTTTTACTACCTTTTCGGAACGATGCGAAACCGACAGAGAGAGAGAACTCGAGACCCATCGGGAGTTGAACGCGGGACATTCCCACACGAGTTAACGCACGTTCACATCTGTTCACCGCAAAACGAAGAATAAGATCGGAAAAAAAAAAAAAATGACCGTTGGCCCTCGGAAGGAATCAACGACCCCCTCCCCTCCCCTCAAGGACTTCGATTCGCCTTGAACTCTATATTTCTAAGTCACTTTTTGCGTAGAACAAGAATTCTTTTCTTTGCTAATTCCATCCATCCTTTTTTATTATATTAGATAAAACTGATCCAACTCTTCTGTTGATCGGGTTTGTTTTTTTTTCGATCGCACAGAAATGAATATCGTTTGGCTAAATATTTCTTCCATTTTTGTTCTTACTTGTTAGTCAAAATATAGTGAATGATCATTAACGTAAACATAATCCTTTACTTGGCTAAAATTGATTGGCATCGTCAGAATCTTTTCTCTGCTTCGGTATGACTCACCCAACAAATTCATAACATACAAATGCGTAGTAAATAATATTTAACATGTGCCAATTTCATTAATGAAGTAATAAAAGAATGGAGCCAACACAGAAGAATAAAATTAGAAATTATATATTTAAAAAGAAATGATGCGACAGGTTTTGATCTTACATAAGATGTTTCTAAAGCAATATTATTGAGAAAAGTCTTACGTAAGATCGAAACCGGTCGTATCGTTTCTTTTAAATATACAATTTCTAATTTTATTCTTGTAGGTAGCCTCCATTCTTTTATTATTTCATACAAAATGAATATTTTTGAAAATTCAGGTGCGTTTACACTAATAAACGACAACAAATATCTGTAAATCAACATTTTAATCATAATATTTCGTCTTTTCTATGCAAAAAGACTTCTTCAGATGAATGAGGATAGGGATAAACAAGATAATTAATGCTTTTAGACAATTGTCAAAAGCAAAGCGGCACCATAATATGCACAATTTTATAAACAAAACTTTATCGGAAGTGACCACTTTTCAACAACTTTTTTGACCACTTTTGATCTTTCGACTACTCCCTGACCGGATTTTTTGGACGTGGTCATCTACTTTTTGATGCTGAACACAATGGTGAAGGCTTCATTCTAATATCTCTAACCGTTTGGCCGCTAAAGAGTGTGACATCCAGACAGGATAAAAGCAAGAGCGGTCCCCTAGCGGTATTACAGGCAAGCTGTAACCTATGGGCCGCTAAAAACATATCCTTTATCCTCCGAATTCGTTTACAAAAAGAATTTTAATACAATAATAAATTTTAACAAACTCAAACACTGTCTTAGGTTAAATTAAGTTCGTGAAATGCAATAATTAAGTTATAAATACTATTAATGAAACAAAGAACAATTTCTTCTTCTTCTTCATTAGCTATATTTCTCAGGCTATTTCTTTTTTCTGCTTCGTCAGGCTTTCAAATACATCGAATATTCCTTATAAAACATAACAAAGCTTCCAATAACATAGATTTTAACAACAAAGAACCATTCATGGTAAGGAATTATCATATAAATATTGTTCAATGCAATAAAATGAATCAAGTCATTTAAAAAACAAAGAAGTATCATATACAGATTGTTCATTACAATAAATAAGTATGTTTCAATAACAAATCAGTAAAAATCACTGAAATTTTTTTTTAGTGATTTTACTGATTACATACTTATTATGTTTATATATTGAATATATATTGAATAATTAAGTTAAATAATCAGTTCGTGAAAAATACAATAATAAATTTAAATTAAAAAGACTTATCATAAATTCATATGGATCCCGCACACAAGATCTTAGTAGATTTATTAATGCAATTTTAAAGCAATTCCCATTATTTAATGAAGATGTAATAATAAATAACTCAGCTGAGGTTATAAAACATATCAAAGAAGAAAATTTAATTAAGAAGAAATTGAGACTCTTCTCTATGGACATTGTATCTATGTACACCAATATCTCTGTTAATTTATCATTATGTGATGAAAACAAAAATATTTTAGAAAATCACCATATTGATAAAAACACTTTTATGAAAATATTAAGATTCACCTGTGATAATTTTTATTTTAAATTTAAAAAAAGTTTTACAAACAAGTCAAAGGTTTCCCAATGGGAGCCCTATTTCTGGTACATTATGTACTATTTTCGTCAATTGGCTAGAGCAGCGTTTCCCAGCATTAAATTTTATTTAATGTGCGAAAATTGTGTTGTACATAAGTTGGCAACACAATAATGTGAACTGCATTGTTTTGATTTATTGTGAGAGCTAACAACTGAGGTGTAGTCCATGTGCGTATTGTTGTACTACATTACGGGCGAAATCTTCGCCAGCCGTAACTCGATACCGAAGCATTTCCGGACCTATGTTTATATATCTTTTTTTCTTTACTTTTACATGTAGAATGAGCTCCCGACGTTTCTGCATATCTTCGTGAATCATCCTGTATATTGAGTTTATACTGCTTTTAAAATTAAAACAAGCACGTACCATTGCAGTGTCACTGACAATAAAAAAAAAAACAGAACTACATCTGTTAATATGTAAGTGACATTTGAATTTTTAAGCGACAGAAGTTTAAATTAATATGTCTTCCAATGTTTCTTATTTCTCATTAACAGTCGATAATAAAGAAACTATCTCTGATAAATATTTCTCAACAGATCGCCTTTGACTGGGATTATATTTGCAAATCGACAAAAAAAGAAGAAAAACAAGTGAATATAATTTTGTGCTAAAGCATAAATTTAAATGCGACCCATAATAATAAAAAAATAAAAATAATAACAAAAAATAGGAAGTCCAATAACGTAAGGAAAAAATAAAAAGAACATTTGGAAAATAAGAAAA
>JAFIDM010014012.1:63504313-63524465 GCA_023159025.1 Thereuonema tuberculata
CTTTTTATCTTTCTTTTATCTTTGATTTAATTTGATTTTTACTATCTTCCATTCTTTATCATTTATTTCTATATAGATCTAACATTTAGTATAAATTGCATATTTTTATAAATATAAATAAATTCCAAAACATATCGAAAAAGTAAGTAAGTATAATAACAAAATTAATAGTGCACTTAACGTGCCAGGTATTTTTTGCAAATATGAAAGGCTACAATAATTTAGGTAATTTTTTTGTTGATATTCAATTATTTTTCAGAATTGCATTTGTGCGCTCCTCAAATAAATTCGCAAGCAAGATACACAATAAGCCTTACTGTCGTATTGGACCTTATGTTATTGGTATGGCTTGTGGTTGGTTGTTACATAAGACCAATTGCCAAATTAATATCTCAAAGGTATGCTATCTTCTTTTATTTAGAAATATGCTGTGCTCTTGCAAGTTTTTGTTAGATAAAATGCTATAAGAAACTACCTTAATATTTGATATTTATTCTCTGATTTTTAATATACGATTAATAATCAATTAACAGTAAATTAATATCAAAAATAGCTTGAAGTTGAAGAATTTGAGAAAGTTGTTTTCAAGCAGTAAATAAAAAAAAATGAAATGATTGAAATATTAATTTAAGATTATCCTAAGTTTATTTTTATAATTATTAATTTCTTTCAGATAAAATGGGGCTTGTTGTGGTTTCTAATCATAAACTGTTTTTACTGGATAACATTCTACGTATATCACTTCGAAGTAGGTAGATTAATGTCTGCTATTCTTATACCTCTCAGGTATAATCTATGTGCATTAGCTATCAGTACTGTAATTTTTCTCTGTGCCACAGGATATGGAGGTTAGATATATTTTTATCTGTTTTCATTAATCTTCAAGGGAAAACTTTTTGTTGAAGGGCCTAAATTCTTTTGGAGTGGGACAAAGAAAATAAAAATGGAATCAAAATATGGTCAGCTAGGATGCAAAATATGGTCAGCTAGGATGCAAAAGAAAATGTTGTAAACTAGTGATTATTTACCAGTATTACTTATGTGATTGTAATTTGTGGGAAAATTTTGATCAGTGTATAACCACAGAAAAGTTATCAGACATTTTGACAAATATGGAATCTGCAACAGTATTATTATTAGTTTACTTTGCTTAAATGATACATGTTTTACGAATAATTACGTTAAGCACAGATTTTCAGAACTTTTAAATCTATCTTTAAAATTTACCTAAAAAAGAAATTTGAGTACTGAGATAGTACGAAATGTTCATTATATCCAAGTTAAAAAAAAAAATCTATGAAAGGCTTTTGAAATCCTCGGGGTGACTCTAGCTGACCAATGGGATTAAGGGGAGATCAGGTGGTCAGCCCCAAGTCCGCCCGCCTTTATCTCCCGGGAAAAAAAAATCATTTACCCATTCTTCAGAAGGCTGAGTAAACTTAAGATCCGTGTGCAGCAAAATTGAGCTTGGAAAAATCCCCGACCTTCCACGATTGAACCTGGTTCCTTCAGCCCGCAGTGCAGCGCATTACCACTTACTGGGCCCATATTATATCATCAGGTTCTCTTTCGTTTCAGCACCCAATGTTAAAGTTGTAAATAAAATTTTATGAATTTGATTAATATGTAAAGTTATAGCTTGGTGAAGCGAGCTATACTACAAAAACTTTTTGATACTATTTTTTTCTATATGACATCTCAGAAGTTTCATTCTTATTAGCAATCATCATTCCAGGCTAGTCACCACTAACAAATAGTAGCGCAATAGATATAAAGGAGAACATTCTTGAGAATAAATGTAAAACCTCCAAGACCTAAGATAATAAAAGGAAAAAAATGAGTTTACTGCCTGATAATCACCAATAAGTGTAAAACGGCTGTTTTGGAATGTTGACTAATAAAAATGTCGTCTTACGTATTGATCTTTATTGATAAAATGATTGTGTTTTCTGGTTGACAATGCATTAAAACATTCATTTGTGAAGAAAAGAAATAAAATGGTGGTTGTGTTACAATCAAATAAAGAAAGACTATCAGGATTAAATAAAGGAACGGGATAAAAATTAAAAAAAGAAATGTGGAACTACGAAGGCGGGTTTCCTCCCGATTCGAAATCGGAATTCACATGATTAATGTTAAAGGACTCCAAAAAAAACAAAGAAAAAAGCTCCCAAGGAAAAAACTCAGTGATAGAACGAAGAAGTAAGAGTTAAAGAAGAAAGAATAATACCTTATGTTTGGAAGAAAAGAAGAATCACCTGAAAGTGGAATATAGGAAGCAAAGTGAAAATCTTAAAAGGCTGTTGTGAGAAATAGAATTAACAAATGATAAAAGTTTGAAAATTTGAAAGTAGGCAAAAAAAAAAAGATTAAAAAAAATGGAGTTTTTTTTCCTCTTGTTTTTACATTTATGATAACAATTGATTACTTTGTTAATTATTTTAGGGTATTAGTAATGTATAAAAAGAATTAAACAGTGTTCAATTAATGAGCCGCGACTCGTTTTCGAAGCTCAAAGAGGTCGTTAAATATAATAGTGCTTGGTGCACAGCAACTTTTAAAATACTTTAATATTAATCATTATTTTATTTATTATTATTGGACAATATTGTCATTATTTATGTATTAGACAATATTTTTTACAATATTAGACAATACTTTACTGAAGAATCACTGATAAAATGTAGTGTTTCTAAAAATATAATAACATTTAATGTCGTTTCCGGATGACTTTTCAATTGCCAAGTATTTTCGAAAATAGCAGCTTTTATGCATGTGGGACGAAGTTTTCCAATGATGACAAGAATTTTCAAGATAGAAATATTGAAATAAATTAGCTCTATATAATTATTTTCAGAACTTTGAGTAGTGGAAATACAGTACATCTTATTCGTAGACAAAATCACAAGAATCGGAGTCGAGGCCAGTCATCTTGTGAAAGGTGAACATCGTGGGGGCTGATGGGAGTATTTTTAATTGAGGAATGATTTAATAGAAGAAAATTGGTAAGCTAAATACTGAAGATTCAACAGCGATTTAACGATAGGTGATGTTGGTGCACTGAAACTGTAGATTAAGAGGGGAACAATTCCAAAATTAACTTACACTTGGTACACACCGCCCTACGATTGCTAAGCTGCTTACAACAAAACGGTAATGGACTGAAATAAAATCTTTGATACAGAATTGATGGATTCTGTTCCTGACAGTTACTTACCTGGCAAGCTCTGCAAAGTTCTTTTCGTAATAACGATTCAACTTTACCATCATCAACTATTAAAGTAATTAGACAAACAGAAAGCTTTGAAAGCCAACTAGATTTTTTTCTAGTTTCATTCATGAGCCTCATCTGCATATTTTCATCATTTAAATTTGCTAAGATTTACACAAGAAAGAATTTTTTTTTTAATTTTCAATTAAAATATCACTTCTATTATTTAATGTTTCCAATCAATTCTGACTTTTGATTGGTAAGAGTTTGAGTTTAAGGGACACAAATATTTTGAATGAATATCAATATGATGCATGAACATTCCCACATAAACAAATCTTATAAGTTAAAATAAACATTCTGACTTAACACTTGAAGCTAAAATAAAAAAAAGTTTAATGAATTTTTAAATTTTTCGAAGTATGAAGAATCAAACTATTACAGGTTTTATTCATGTTCTTCAATTACTATCTTTTATTTTTTTTTTATTTTAATCTATTCAATGGCATTCCTAATTTACTTCAAATTGTTATTTTGTTTATATAGGCATAATCAACAGTTTTCTTTGCTGGGACGGATGGCGTATCTTGAGCCGATTAACCTACTGTGGATATTTAATTCATATAACAGTAATTTTTTTCAATTGGTCAAATAGATCCGATCACTTTCATTATACTCATAGCAAAGCTGTAAGTCATAGGCATAAATTTTAAGCAATTTCAATTTCATCAAAGGAGATAACTGTTTAACCAAATTGTCATGTTAAAGCGGTAGACAAAGTAATGGAAATACATCGCATTTGAATAAAAGAAAATCACTATTCTTTCAGTAGCCACTCATATGCATATAGATCCTGGACATAAGATAACGATAGTTCATCCTGTAAAATCTCTATAAAGTCTGTGAGTGAATCTGATCTGTGAGTGAAAACTGTGCCGTCAGTTGCCACTCTTGATGTTCCCTTAGAAGTTACATAATATTAAGGTCTGTTGACTGTAGTATTTCTATTACTTCTGCCCACATCACGGCCTGTCTCCATACTTCACCTTTACTCCCCTTAGGTGAACTGAAAGGCATTTCAGTAGGATTAAAATGAGATATTGCCAGTTTTGAATACTCTACACCACTGTATTTGTGTTTCAATATTCAGTTCAATAACGGCAGATTTGCGTATTGCAGAAAGACCTAAATGTTTAATCACTAAAAGTTTCTCACGAATTAGGATGCAGAAATATGGAACCTCCAAGAATTAAACTAAAAACAAAAAATACACATTCAAATTAGAATTAGAATATAGAAAATTCTCGTGCTGGCCTCAATGAATGTTTTATGCGCGATTAAATAAGACGCCTAAAATATTAACACATTAAAAGGTCGAGTATTTTACTAGTACTTAGAGATTGTTGTTTTACTGGTTACTATTCTCAGCTTATGAACGCTAAAGAGCGTGAAATAGCTATCGTGAGCTCTCATCTAGTACAATACTGGATATCAATCATTTTTCTCGACCGAATTTAGCTGTGCCTCGGTTTTATGTTTCGCGTGATTACTCGTCGATCCTGTCTGACATAATCTTTTGTTATTCACAGTTTCCGCATTAAATTAAACTTATCAAAAAAAAAACCCTTCAAGTAAAAGGTGAGCAGAGGTAAAAACCTACACTAAAATAAAAGTAAATACAACCAGTGGCGTAGCAACGCCTTTGAGGGCCCGGGGCGTGAGTTTTTCCTTTATAACTTGATTGTAGTATTAAAAGATAATAGGCTATTTGATTGTAAAATAAATACTTCTGCAATGTCTCTTACTATATTAAAATATATTTTTAATATGAATTTTCGGAAGATAATTCCTTTCTTCCTTTTTCAAGTTTGTTGATTATAACAATACATTTTCAGGTGATATCATTCAATTACACAATCTTAGACATAGTTGTTAACAAACATTTATATGTTTGTAGCATTTAATTGAAGAGTTAAAACTGGTGTCTGAATTGTATAACACTAAATTTATTTCCTTGGATGTTAAAGAGCTCTTTACGAGTATTTCTCTTGGTCTTATCAATCAAACATTGGATTTTAAACTTGAAGGGTTAATTTCTCAAGGGGGATGCAGGCGTTTTAATAGAGCAAATATTGATTGTTTGTTTAAACACCTTTTTAAGTTGCAATTTTTTTATTTTTGAGGGTGAGTTCTTTCAACAAACGCGTGGTATCTTTATGGGGTTACCTTCTTCGGTGGTAATTGCCGAAATGGTCATTGCCTTCATTGATATGAAGACCATGGCTATTCCAGAGTTGGAATCCTCTATGGACCACTTGAGGATAGGCGGGGCTTCGTAGTTCCAAAATATCCCACCAGTCTACTTTTTGGCTTGTGGGATAAACAAAGCCATGTGCTTCGTTTTAACCCTAATAGATATAGAGGCTGAACTAAAAGATTTAATTTGGATGCAACGATTGTAAGCCTTCCAAAATTTTCAGATTGGCTATAGAGTTGATTATCGCCTATTGAAGAAGACGACAGCAATATATTTTCAAAGAAGGATATAATTTAATGGATCACTTGAGGATAGGCGGGGCTTCGTAGTTACAAAATATCCCACCAGGCTACTGCTTCGCATGTGGGATAAACAAAGCCACGTGCTTTGTTTTAACCGGTTTAGATATAGAAGAAATTTTTTTTTAAAGAAGGATATTCCAAGCGTTTTTACAGAATTATTACAATAAGGATCTTCACAGTACTGAACCATCGTCTTGAAATATCAAATATCGACGATTTTTTAAGTAATTCACACAAAGTTATATGTTTGTTTATCCCACAAGCTCTCGCCGCATGTGGGATACACGTCATACGTGACGTCGATAGGGGCGTAAACCTCAAGGGGTCCATTGTGTTTTAAAGGCGTTTTGTGGACGACACGTTTTTAATTATTAACGGTTCAAGGAGTGTTGATCAGATGTTCAATGGTTTAATCAGATTAATGAAGAAATTCAATTCACGCATGAGGAAGAGGAAAATGCATCCATCGCATTTCTGGACGTGAATATTACAAGGGTTGGCGGCAGCATTCAAACCTCGGTCTTCCGAAAAAAGTCCAATGCAGGTGTTATGATACACGCTAAATCGGCGGTACCCAACAGTTTTAAAAAGAATGCATTTGTAATGGCAATTAGAAGGGCTTTTTTGATTTCATCTGATTATATATTGTTTGAAAAAGAAATTAAAAAAATTAAGGAAATAGCTTTAAATTGTGGTTATAATGAGGGATTTATTAATTTAATGGTTAAGAGCACTCTAAATAAGATTTATAATCCAAATAATTTTAGTCAAATTAAGCCAAAATTTTTTTAAGCATTCCATTTGTACCGAGGGTTTATTATCCCATTGCTCGAATATTAAGGAGTTAAGGAATTGGAGTGGTTGTGGCCACGGGCTTCACTATTGCAAATTGTATTAATTGGGGTGCTAAGGTTTTGGATGATACCTCATGTCTGAATAAGAACAATTGCGTCTATGCTATTCCTTGTAAAAATCATTTTTGCATTTATTTTGGGGAAACATATAGGCCTTTACGAAAACGACTGGAGGAGCACGTAAAGGCAATTGGTAAACGTAATTTTAAGTATAACACTGCCGATCATGTTCATAAATTTCATCATGAAATTGATATGGATAGGGTTAGAATTGTTGCCAAACAGAATGATAGCTATCTAAGAAAATTTATTGAATCATTTTTTATTTTGAAATACAAATCGTATAATGTCAAGGTATCTGTTCGGCCGTCCTAAGGTAAAAGGAAGTAACTGCAAATTTTCTGATTTTGCGTTTTCTGCATTTTCTACGTAAGGAAGTATCTACACATCTTCCTAAACAATTTGGTAGAGATCTGCTGCTAAGTTTGGCCCTATTTCGATGATCAAAGGTAGCAAATGACTCACAATACGTTTATATCTACGGTCAAAGGCAGCAAATAATCAGTTTCCAAATTGCTAGTTGCTTCCTTTTACCTTAGGACGGCCGTGTTGATAACATTCTTTATTATGGCAGTCAGTTTTAAATATTATTGGATCTTTTCCCCCCTCTGACGGTAAAATGGCATTGGACTTATGAGCTTCACGATTATTGGTTCGCCTCAAACGAGCGGAGCCAATTGGAGGTGTTATTTGGTTTGGGTTTTTTTTTGTGACGAGGCCATTTATTGGCCGAATAATTCCTTCTCCTTCATTCCGTCTGAGGATGATTAGCGGAAGCTAATCGAAACATGTTACAGTTTTTTAAATTTTTTTAAAGTTTTTATAATTATTTCAAGAGTGTTGTCGATTTATATATGTGCATTGAAATAATAAATGTTTGTAGCAGTTAAGGGCGAAAAATGTTTGTTAGCAACTATGTGTAAGATGTGTAATTGAATGATATCACCTGAAAATGTATTGTTATAATCAACAAACTTGAAAAAGGAAGACAGGAATTATCTTCCGAAAATTCATATTAAAAATATGTTTTAATATAGTAAGAGACGTCGCAGAAGTATTTATTTTACAATCAAATAACCTATTATCTTTTAATACTACAATCAAGTTATAAAGGAAAATTATAATATCAGATTACTTCACTTCCATTTTTGTTTGTTTGTCTTGAAACAACGTCGCCATTTCACAACAGATTTTTACCAAATTTGGCACGCAGATTCACATGCATCACAGAATAATGCATGAACAATGAAAAACCCGGATCCGGACTAAGGGGTATAAATGTGGGGGCAAACATTCTTGAAGGGTACGCATATCTCTGAAACCTCTTTACTTGGAAATAAGAAATTTGATACGAGTGTTCTTTGTCAAATCTAAAGTTTAGGTCTTCGACAAATTTTCAATATTCGGATCCTAAGGGATATCAACAGGGGGGTCGGGACGTAACTTTCCTGCAGGGTATGCATACCTCCGAAACAATTGAGTTGCAAACATGAAATTTTACATGACCTTAATTCAATTTAATTTAAGTTTCCGTTTTTAGTTTACTTGATATGTTTTTTTTGAAGAAATAAAGCGTTTTTACGTTACATATGCAAGGATTCCGAATCGAAACGACGCGACGGTTGCAGATGTATAACGTAATTTATAACTACATGATTTTTTTTACAAACTGGAAAAGTTTCAAAGTGATCACAATCACACAATTATAATTTCTGTGTCATCCACATCAGGAGAACTCTTTAGTAGCCCGCACGGGTATTTTTGCTAGTATATCAATATTCTAAAGAGATAAATTTGTAAAACATTACACTGAAAAACAAATTTTAAAAAGTGGCGAAAATCTTGGCATCCAACACTTGTTCTAAGACAAGTGAAGCGTGCTGATTCAAAATATGCAAACCATTTGTCTCTATCACACACCGTTTTTTTAGATATACTACTTCAATCATTTATATTTCACTAGAACAATTATTGTTACATGGCGTACTAATGAACATGGCATTAGATAAGAAAATAGTGACATTGAGTCACATGACACATACTATATAGTGATATCTAGTTCAAGATATAATACACACATAAAATCCATACACACTGAAAATACTTAATTTAAGGTGTGTTTGGTTTGAATTTCTTGTCTGTAGACTTGCTTTTGTGCTGAGCATTTGGCATGTCACGCTGAAGTGTCCAGCAGGAGTCAGCCAACATTGCTGCACTCCATCGACCCTGATACTATGACTCCATCACCGATATGTCCTGGTGAAAACGTTCACCATGTTCGTCACTGACTGAATCTAAGTTTTCGGGGAAGAAGTCAAGATGTGAGTCGAGGAGATGAATTTTGAGGGGCATGTTGACAGGCAGCTGTTTGTACACACTGATGTACTTCTTCACAACATTTACATAGTTACCAGATTTATAATTTCCAAGGAAATTGGCTCCAACTGACTTGAATGCCATCCATGCATATTTTTCAGTATCATTCAGTAAGTCTTGGAAGTGTTGTGTCAGCAATTACCTTCCTTACTTGTGGACCTGTGAACACACCTTCTTTCACTTTCGCATAACTCAACTCTGGAAACTTGTTGCACAGGTACCGAAAAGCATCTAAGTCGCTGTCTAGTGCCTTCACGAAATTCTTCATGAGCTCCTGCTTGATGTGAAGCCGTGGCATGATAACTTTGTCACGGTCAATCAACACCACACGAAGGACATTTTTATTTCCTGGCTGCATTCTGGTTCTGATTTTTGTAGTGGTGCTTTCTATCGCTACTGTTCCATTTGCAGATAAAACAGCAGTACTTGGTGTACCTTGTCTGCATTCCCGTGAGAATTGAGATAACTTTTAAATCACCATAGGTATACCATTTATACTCGTGATAGCATAGTTTTTCAAGAAGTAGCGACGTAGTCTCTTTCAGGTGGTAGAATATCCATCCGGTACTGATGCATATTTGTTTCCATTGTGTAATAATACTGCTTTCAAACTTGTTTTAGATGAGTCGATAACAATCACCAATCTTCAATGTTGTGTTCCACCCTGAGGCTCGACATGAGACCTTGAACTTCTGTACAGTATAAAATATGAAATTCTTTGCAATGACTGACACTAAGTTCTTTGGGTCTGTGGCGAAAATGTGAAATTGTTGTACCCGATGCAAGTTAAAGCAAATTAAATTCTTTAAGGTATGAACCGAGCAGTTCAGCTTGACTTTTTATTAGTGCCAGATCCCGTACAAGGTCACAAAGATTAGCATTGTCAATTAAATGAATACCTTCTCCAGATTGGTAGTCAGGGTCTGATACGTTGCTAGAAGATGAAAGAAAACTTTTTTCTTGAGTTTCTTCATCAACTGTGTATTCTGTAGGCGCTATTGGTATTGGACAAGCGACGGGATCATGTGGAATTGGTTTAGAAACTGAAAGAACGTCTGGATACTTTACAGCTGTACGAGTTTTGTAGGAAAATCCGGTGACATATGACAAACAGAAATAACAGTCTGTGGTGCGGTTGCTTGACTCACGCCATATCATAGGAACTCTGAATGCCAGACGGTTGTTCTTCTTCGCCTTCCTTATCCAACCGCGGAAGTTGCATGCACATGTCAAACAGATGAACTATGGTGCCCACGACTTAACAGTATCCACCTCTGAATCGAAGTATAGTTCATATGCTTTCTTCAGAAACGGTGTAAAAGTCTTCCGATGGGATTTGTTTGTTAGATAGCCGCACACATAGCAAAACAGATCTGGTGAATTTACGCAACCTCTGGACGCCATAATATCGCCTTAAACTGACAATAAAAAAGAAACAAATGAAAGATTAGTACTACGATATCGAAATTGTTTCAAAGCTGTACCTTAAATATAACTATTGTAACAGACGATGAAAATATTCTGTGGCGTTGCATGAAAATTAACAAAAAACGTGGAGGTAAAAAAAAATGATGAACGGTGTTCCATGAAAATTAATTTTTGTCAATATCTTCAAAACCTGACGTGATAGAGCAAAACTGTTTGAAATCAGCATAAAAAACTACATTAGAAAAAGTAAACACCATGCCAGATATTTATAGCTTGTTTATCAGTGTTATCGACGATCATTTTTGGTAAATCAAGTTCGGTAAATCAATTTTCTTACCAATTTCGTAGAGCTAATAAAAATATCAAAATTCAGTTTATATTAAAGATTTCGTTGTAATTATTCCTATGTTGCTTAAGGAATAGAACATTCATCAAATTGTTATTATTAGTGTTATTTGTAAATTAATCACAAAATAATTATGTAACACAGACCCCTAAATCTGCTATCTTGCTTATATTTGGAGAAGGACTATCCTCAAACGAAGGTTGGTTGAATCCTCGAAATCAGATTACATGACGGGCTCCTTAATACTTGGCTATATGAGGGCTTGGATTTGAAGCTCAGAAAGTGACTAAACAAATAACAAACTATAAACTTTTATTATTTGTCGCTTACAATTAATAAAAGAATACTGGATTTAAGATTGATCTTAAGTTGTGAGCAAATCTGTAACGAGAAGTCACTGATGAGAAGCCCATTACTGGTGAGAAATAAACAAATATAGTTGAGTTGCCGTAGTCTCAGAAAAGATGTGTCGTTGAATAACAACTGGCCACAGACTGTTATATTAGGTACTTGGCTTGTAGAAATGGGCCAAGGCATATCTAAATCTACAGGCATGATAAAAGAGAAATAATGAGATTTTTAATTTCCTTGTATTTTTTAATATAATTTTGAAATAAAATAAAAGTAATATAATAAAATAAAATTTTTAAAAATAATAATGTAAAATAAATCACCTACAGGACATAATTAACAATATTTCTTTATTTTTTTTTCATAGGCCATGATGTTTCTAAATTATATAATACTTGGACTCCTAGCTGCTCTTTCATTACATTTGATTGTTGAAGCTCCTGCAAAAAATTTAATTAACTTCTTAAAGAAGAATAAAGACTTCAAGAATTAGTAACTTATTTTTTTGTATTTTTCTTAATAAAGAATTAAATTGAATAACTGCTAAAGTCTCAATCTGTACTAATAAATATTGGTTTTAGTATGAGGAATAATTTTTTCATGTTAGTATTCGTGATGACTATGATTTTAAATTTGGACCTTTGCACCTCTTTTGCTTTGTTTTTTGTTTTGATTGATTTTTCTGTAATTGTTAGAAAACAAATAATACCAGCATTTTTTTTTATTTTATATATAAATATCTCTCCTAGGTTTTAATGGATTTTAATAGAACTTTGTATCCCGCCTTACCAATATCGATTATAACTGAAGACTTCTTTTGAAGCAATAGTTAATGTTGTTTGAGCAGCTATTTTTCTTAATACAGATAATGGAGCGGCTTGGCGTCTCTAATGCGTAAGGCCCGCGAATCGATAATAAGAAATTAAGAAATTAATGCAACAAAACTATATCCCAAAGTTGTGGCTCAATAAAAAGGATTGAAAAGATTACTTACTTCGTTTCATCAGACTCTGGTAGGTTTTCACTCCGGTGTATTTGCTTTAGCTCTCGCTCCCCCGACAGCTCGGGTTGGTTTCAGCGAAAGTTGCTCGGGTTGCTCGGGTTGCTTAACCCTCGGAAAATTGTATCTTTTGTCGCGCTCTGGTTCGGCGTTGACTTCCATCGCTTCGTCTCCGCTTGTTTTCGTAGTCGTTGTAGACTGCATGGTGAACGACAGCATTCATGCAGTGAATGTTAATGTCTACTGCCACTACAAACTAAATGTCTATGTCTACTGCCACGCACACAATAATTTAGCTTCGCACTCAATGTCTGAGCTTCGCACTCAATCTGTAATCCTAACCTTATTATTAAGCCATAATAGATAATGATGGAATTAAGATATCTAATCTTAATCAGTTTATCTTTTATTGTTGTTAAATGGTGAATTTTGATGATTGGTAAAGAAATACAATCATATTTACAGTAAAATAAACCAAAGAACGCACTTGGTTCAAAGAACAATACAATCATGACACAGCAGAGAAATCGTAGACATCAAATAGTAAATGTATTTGTTACTGAGAAGGATCTTGCAGAATTACAAAATCGAGTTCTAGTTAAGACTAGGTTCATTCGAAAGGTTGATTTGCTACAAATAGAAAATCTAGAATTGATGTCTGTTGTTGGGAATTTCAGAATGAAAAGAATAACCTGAACTATAGTTATTCACAATTGCTTTTAGGGAAGAAAGAATAGAATAAAAGTAGATACGAGTAGAAATTTATCCATTCCTGATAATAAACATCTGTAGCCGTATTTCTCAATCAAATGATCCTCTCATTTAAAACAATGGGTAGAAAGCCTTTTAACGAATATACATTTATTTGAAAACTTTTTTTATTTCTCAGAGTTTTAAACAGTTTCAAATTATTTTTATAAGCTTATGGTAAATAAAAAACATTTCCTTAAGCAAAATATTTATTGATTAGGCTAAATACAAATTCTTAGGAAATTGTAAGTTTAAAAAAGTTTCCTCAACACTTTTGTGCTTAACTGTGCTTCTTCATTTTCTTTAGTCGAAATAGAGCCTGAGATCAGTTGTCACAAGAATCAATGTCATCTTTTCCATCAATACCAGCACACATAGGGTGAGCCCATTTCCGGCAACTTTGACACACTTCCTTTTTTGCTGAATACATTTCATCACAGAAGATGCACTTTCCGTCGTCTACAGATTCATCTTCAGATTCGGAAACATCCAAAGACATGTTTGTTGCTTTGCTTCCTGGGGATGGCTTTTAGGGATCATTATGCTCGAAAACAGGATTCCTTTGACAAGGCTTACCTGTGTCGAAGCTTCCAGCAAAGTAGAGTCGACTCTGTTGAAATAAAAAGTTTAAGGCTTTGCTTTTAAGAAATGAGCTTTTTAAGATGTAAGTAAAAAGCTAATAAAATCAATAATTTAAAATAATCAATATAGTGCTTACATTAAGAAATTACCGAAAACAGGATTTTTGGATGCAGATCACAATCACTTCTTTTCAGTTGAACGTCGATAACAGAAATTGTACAATTCCTTAAAATAGGGACGTAATGGATCACTTGAGGTTTACGCCCCCATCAACGTCACGTATGACGTGTAAGCATATGCGGCGAGAACATGTGGGATAAACAAACATATAACTTACGGTGCATCTCATTTTCAACTTGCAGGGAAAACAGGCTTTTGTATTTTGCCGCCAAAGAAACTAGGTCCAACTTGCTGGCTTAGCAAAGTATTGCCAGATGCGAAATAAAACGTTCTAAATATGAAATTTCATTTTTCTAAAGTAATTCAATATCAATCTGCCTTTTCGTTAGGCAATAATATTTTGTATTTATCCTCTGCCAATCAAAATGCAATGAAATCAAAACAAACAAAATGGAGACTAGCAGAGGTTAGAACCGGACTTTTGTCGGATTTGCACCCGGGGGAAAGATCTTTCAGGTCAGACAAAGTACATGCTAATGCATATTTACGGAAAGCTTCGTGAAACTAATAAAGAGAAAACCAAAGAAGATGTAATAGCAATGGTTAGTGAGTTAACTGGAGTCAGTGTGAGAACAGTGTATTCAATGAAGTCGGAGTTCAAGAAAAGGGAGAATTCAAATCTCCAGTAAAGAAAAAGATTCATGGTTCGCTAACTTCTGCCAATCAAGTAAGGTATGATGATTTTGTAAATACAGCTAATCAATAGATTATGCATTCATTTTTCTTCCGAAATGAAGTTCCCACTGTAAATAAAATCATGTGAACTGAAAACAATAAAATAATGACTATCACTGAATATTTACAGTTCATTCCATATTCCCTCTCATTTAGACTTCAACAGTTCTTTTCAGAACTACAATTTTACTGAGTCAACTTATTAAAAAAAAAAGCTTCCATTTCTACAGTGCAATGGAAAGCCGAGAAGTATCCTCAGGACGCTCGTTCATGGGAATGGTTCCTCAAGACACTTTCTCCCAGAAATTCAGTAATAAAATAAATGATGTCTTTCATTTGAACTTGTTTCATGATGGAATAATTCAAAAACATACTTCCACAGAATATACAATACAACAATATTACTTGAAATGTTTTGGAACCTATGCTACCAAAGCCACCTGTGGGATTGGCAGCCATCTTGAAATTTCCATTTTTTGATAAACTTCCCATGGAGGGATTGCGTCGGATTTTGACTATCATAACCAGACATAGTGCCCCTTTCAAACTGTGCAAAAATTACTTCTGTTGCAATTTGTTCGAGGTTCGGCCTATTTTTTCGGTATTTTCAGTAGACTATTACATAAACAAAAGGATTTTTAATTAGGTTTTGTACTTTATGGTATCCTGCGCTCAATTCCCGACCTGGTTAAGGGTTTTCTGCAAGGTGGTTTCTTCTCTAGGGTTTACTCAGCCATCTGTCAAATGCGAACCGAGTTTCTTATGAGTTTCAATTGTAAAAAGTAATAACAGGTTTTTTTGACTTAGGTTTTTTTACTCGGTTAATGTGCTGCCACTAACCACTTAACCTATTCCAATTCCTTAAATAAAAAAAAAAAATAAATTCATTGATAAACAAAAATACGCCAAATTCAAAATTTTCTGATGATTATAACTTACTAGGTGCAACCCGTGAAATATTCACGCAAGTAAAACAAATTCCAGATTTTTAAAATCCCGTGAAATTTTTCAAAAACACAAGATTGAAAAAGATGTTCTAAGCTCATTTTTTAAAAGGAATACAATATATAAATCCTGCTGCAATTGACCTATTTGCTGAGAATGTCAAATTATCTTTTTTCTTTTTGCCTTGCACGGGATTCGAACCGAGAACCTCCGTCCTCACAGTCAGGAACTCTAACCACTGGACTACTGCTGGTCTTTAAAACATTTTCTCTCCGCTCTCTCCACTGTTATGACAAACAAACATCCGTACGATTTTTGCCTATTAATAGTATGATTTTAGAGATAATCTTCAATTACAAAAAATATTTTAAATAATTGTCTTTCTTATTTAGGTTTTCTATTAGGTTAACCTAAACTGTCCATCTCTTCTTAAAAAATAAAAAATAAAAAGAAGCAAGCTGCATCGTACCATGTTATTTATAAACAAGAACTTTTAATAATCGGACAATTTTTTAATAACCGTTTTTTTCAGAAACAAAAACAAATAAGAATGCCTTTTTGAGTCGAGCTGATACACTGGGACGGCCGTTTCGAGCTTGATGGGCTCTCAAATACCTTTTGTGGTAGCCTGAGTGCTATCCAAGGATTTGAATTCCACATTTGATTCTTGTTTTTTATTTTCTTACTTTTAGTTATTGAGGGGTCACCGTCTCCATCATGTAAACGTTTTCTACTCAGTTTTTTGATTTTTGTTTCCAATAACCATGTGATGATCGCAATAATTGATGATAATTGATAATTGATGAACAGCGTGAAACAGCTGTTCAAGAGTGTCACTTAGTAAACAAGTTGTCATTTAGTAAACAAGTTGATCCCAATAACCTGTTAAACTAAAACCGGATTGTTGTTTTTTGTTTTTTTTCACAACCGCCCATCCCCAGTACTGAATGCATATATTACATTTTTTTTCCTATTCGTAACATTATGACGATTAACTTTACAAATATATTATAAAAAGCACAATGACAAGAAAATATTTTCTCCCTATTCAATTTGGAATTTAACATAATTGTCATTAACTGCATTAAATTCTTAAAATTTTTATTAATTTGAATATTATATTGCTTTCTTTCTTTGTATTAATATTCCAACTGCATTACATCCGAATAACTTTAATGAATTTTAGTATAAAGGGATTATGATGGGGAATATTATTAAAATGATTAGTAGTTTTGTAATATAAAGTGAAGTACTTTATAGACAACGATTACAGATTAACAAAAATAATCTTCAATAAATATATTATTAAAGATAATAATCGACGGATAGTTATTATTGAAATCAAATTTCTCTAAATTAAACAACATGGCATTTTTATTTCCTAATGAAAATATTTTTTTTAAATAGATTTGATATTTTTCAAAATTTTTATTTAAGTTCATGTGGACCCGGTGGCCGAGAGGGGAAGGGCGCTTGGCTGCGGATTGGAGTTGGTGGGTTCCGGGAATTTTTCCACGCCCCATTCTCTTCCTAGGGCCTACCCAGCCATCTCTCTCAAATGGGTACAAGGGTTCTTTCCCGGCAGTTCAAGGCGGGTGAGCGTCAAGTTCGTCCCGTAGGTCCACCATGCCGGGAGCCTTACCTCCAGCTGCCTCAAAGGCCTGTCAAGGTCTATTCTTGGGAATCTTTAACTTTATTTAAGTTCATAATAAGCTGGATTTTTTTTATATAGCTAATTGGTAAATGTTAATGTTTTACTTGAATTTCTTTGCCGTTAATTATATTTGGAGAAATGACAAGGTTTTTTTTTTTTTTTTTCATTATCTAACATTATTGTTTAGTTCTTAGAGGTATTCGTGATTAGATGTGGAAAAAGTCCAAAATAGCTCCTTTCATCACTTGTCAAGGCCAAAGGACAGTGTCAAGTGCCCAGGCGAAGAAGAGAAGGAAAAAAAAAATTCTGTTTCACAAACAAATTAATAATATTTTCTTTTCTTTGAGAAGAAAACAAATTTCTTTCCTAGATGATAATGTATTCTTAAAATTTAGAATTAGCTCACGAAAAGCAATTGAGAATTTAAAAGTAGATTTTCGTCTCTATTTTTAATATTAAAAAGAAATTCCATAAAAGAACATTAGCCTAAATTTTCTAAAAATATCTCTTTTTATTTATTTTTCATTTTACTTTGATTTCATAAAAGAAAAAAATAAACTATACAAAAGAAATGAAACTGGTGTTAATAAATAGAAACGAAAGTTTATAAGTTTATTTTTAAATTAAAATACCTGCTATTTACAAACATTCTGAGAAATTTAATTAAATCCGCGAACATTAATTTTGTAAATAGAAGCACTTTTCAAAGCATAAATAAATATATTGATTACGAAAGGACATATTATTAAAACAGTGGGCCCGGTAGCCGAGTGGGTAAGGGCGCTTGGCTGCGGGTTGGAGGTAACGGGTTCGATTCCCGGTCTCGGCGGAGGGCGGGAATTATTCCACGCTCCTTTCTCCTCCAAACGGGTCCTAGGGTCTACCCAGCCCTCTGCAGAATGGGTACCGGGTTCGTTTCCCGGGAGTTAAAGACGGGCGGGCGGCGGGCTGCCCCCCCCCCCCCCCCCGGCCCCAACTTCGTCCCGTTAGGTCGCGAAAGCTGGAGCCTACCCTCCAGCTGCCCCAACGGCCTGTAAAAGCCTATACGTGGGAATCTTTAACTTTTTTTTTTAACATATTATTAAAACATCACGAGAAATCCTTTTGATTGTAGGCTAATTCAAATTCTATGGGAACTTTTTATAAAAATCACTCGCTAATTTCTCAACAAGAACCCACATGAAGAAATTTTCAAATGCAAACATTAAACCAGCGGTCGGCAATCCGCGGCCCACGGGCCGAATGCGGCCCGCGAGGCGTGTTGAAAGATTTTTTTTTTTGTTTGATTGTTAAATTAAAATTTTCCGTTTTTTTTTTTTTTTGGTTGTTAAAATAAGATTTTCCGTTTTTGTTTTTTTTTGTTTTGGTTGTTAAATTAAGATTTTCCGTTTTTTTTTTTTGTTTGGTTGTTAAAATAAGATTTTCCTTTTTGGCCCAAGTGCGGCCCGCAGTAATCCCCACATAAAATATTTGGCCCTCTTACAACAAAAGGTTGCCGACCACTGCATTAAACCCTTACTTCTACATTTAACTACACATGGGAAATTTCTAGCTGTTCACACATTTGTGAGAAGTTTCTTAGGAAAATAGACTGAAAAGACTTAGTGGTAGATGTAAGATGTCTAGCATTAAGTTAGTTATCTTATTTACATCCCTAAATTAGTTAAATGAATTAGATGTAACTTCATCTATCTCGAATGAATTGAATTGAATCTTAAATCACCGAAACGTTAAACGTCAATGAACTATAACAGGGGTGGCTAAACTCGTTTAAAGTAAAGGCTTGAACGCACACAAACGTCGACACATCCCGTCACGGCTCCGTTCCGACTACGATAACGCCAAAACAAGGCGCACTGGTCCGTCTGGCAATCCGTTTCTCCGATCCGTTTACCGGAAACAGAAGTTATTATCGCGTTTCCCTTACAAAATAGTGCCAATTTCACAACTGATGTAAATGATTTCTGTGTTTTCTTTTCATCATTGGTTATTCTACATTTAAAGAAACATTCCACAGGACACAGTGGAAGAGATTTCGAATAAAGAAAAGGAGAGTTAATTCCGAATTTCGCCTAGAGTAAATGGCCTACCTACTTTTCTTTAAGTTTTAAAATTAGAAAAAGATATTTCTATAATAAATTAATAAAAAAATATTTTTTCCTTTATTACATATATAAAAACCATATTATATTATACCATATTACATTATTTAAAAATTGAAACTGGTCCAGTAAGAGGTTAATTTTATTAATATTGATAACTTTTAGTGAGTATTTTTTCTGTATGAATAAAATAACTACAGAGACCTTTTTGAGATACTCTACTTAAACTATCTTATTATATTGGGTTAAATATTAATTTTAAAGCCTTTTAATCGCATTACCAATCGTAGGTTTGAAGAATTTATTTTATTATTAAATTGAGTAGATGCATTTTTTTTTATTAATTACTTATTATTATTATTTTAAATGTGCATATACAGAAATTTAGTTCAAGTTTACGATATTTTTTATCTACTTGATAAGTGTGTTTTGGGATGAATTATTACGAATATACTACATTTATTTACATATAAAATCCAGTGAATAGAACAAATACTCTAAAATTATTAGACAATCAGCATTGTATAAAATATATTTTAGAGCTATTCTTCCAAATCATCTGTTTCTCTCTTTATTCTGTCGAAAAAAAAAATTAAAAATATATATACACCTCTGTTAACAAGACATCATGCTAAATAATATCTAATGAAAATAAAAGAGTAATTGTTTAGATATAAAATTTATTTTGACACTAGTGTATGATCTGTTTTGAAATTATTAGTTTATATGTTGACTCAGAACTAGTTTTTATTTGATAGTAAAATATTTAATATATTTCTGACATCAGGAATATAAAATTATTACTATCAAATATATTTAATTATATTTTATTATATTTTTCTTCTATAATGTTTTCAATAAATCGTTTTAGTGATTCATATTTGATCACATTATGCTCGGATACTTTCGACAAAAATTACTGGCAATGTCCACAAAAGAAGCGTCATTGGCGCTGAACATTTTATTCAAAGAAATAATAAAGAATTTTTTCAACTTTCCTTCGATTGTATTTGTTTCAATTCATGAACTGAATGGATAGAAATAAGTCTCTTGAAGTTAGGAAGTAAGTGAATATGTTT
>JAFIDM010014012.1:63533596-63553633 GCA_023159025.1 Thereuonema tuberculata
AAAGGAAAAAAAAAAAAAAAGATTATAAAAAAAAAAAAAATCATTAAATGCACACATATATATAAAATATATAATACATTACATTTTTTCCTATTACACTAATTTTGTTCCCTACCTTTCTTTGATAATGTTAAGACAAATCCTTCGTAGAAATTTTCAACAAATGTGGATTATATTAATTAATATGACTAAAGAAAATTTAACTGTTATTAATCATAAATATAAGAATGAACATGATTAAAATTTTCAAGCAAGAAATATATGCGTTTTAATATATATTGTTGTATTCTTTTGTTTAGGGGATTTTTACCATTAGTTCAAATGATTGTATATATATATTTATAAAATTATTTAAGTAACAAAAATAATGATAATCAAAAACAAAAATAAGAAAATAAATAACAATGTAATTATTAATCTACATAAAATAGAATGTCCAAATATAGAACAGAAGAACAGTATCTTAACGAAAGATTGTAACTGCAAAAGAATAGAAATTGTCTCAATTTATAAATACTAAAGGCCGTTTTACATTTACTATTTCACTCGCCATTTTCCAAGCCATAACGGAGGACATGTCATGGAAGATTGCGAGTGATTTGTGTATCGTTTTACACTTACCATAACGCCTTCCATCACACGGAACATTTCATCATCATCATCAGTGTTCTGTCGTAGACAGGTCCAATGGCAAGCAGCAAATAAGGTCAGCAATGTCTCTTCCTCCAAGTTGTTCTATTTCTTGCCTCCTCTTTCAGGCCTTGATATCCACTTGTAACCAATAGGTCATCCAGGATCATTTTTTCTCTTTCTTCCTCTTGGTCTCTTTCCCTCAATCTTCCCCTCCAATACTTCCTTCATGAGATTTTCACCTCTCAGCACATGACCAATCCAGTTCTTTTTTCTTCTTCTAATGTTCTTTAATAAACTTCTCTCTTCCCCAATTTTTTCGAGAACTTTGTCATTAGTCACCTTGTCTGTCCATTTAATTTTCTCCATCCTCCTCCATAGCCACATTTCAAATGCTTCTAGCATCCCAGCATCTCTCTTTCTCAGAGTCCAAGTTTCTGAACCATACAAGGATATACTCCAAATGTAACATTTTATAAGTCTTTTTCTTAATTCATTGTTATCATGCCTACGTTTTATTTACGATAAAAATAGCATTGATTTATATAAAAACCATTTAGTCAATGCATCGGATAGGTGAAAGAATGTCTTTAATTAATTAAAATAGGAAATATTCATGTTTTTTTTCATCGCTTTGTGTTTCTTTGTTTTCAGTTTCGATAAATCAGTTTCGATAAATAACGCAGTCTCGTTAAATCTCGATCAATGGCGATATCTTTTCGAGATGTCGATCGCTCGTCTCGATTCGAATTTTCAAGCCGAAATTCTGAAATGATTTTGATTAATAATGTAACATTTTATGAAAGCATCCACGAAAACATAAGGAAAAGATGCCCTCCGATCGTGAAAATCATTTTTGTAATCGGTAATTTCGAATAAATAGATACAAATCGATTGGACTTCCAAGTTCTACAATTCGTCACCAGGAGCGCTGGTGTCAGATGTCCAGCCATCGGATGTCTCGACATTTCTTCGAAAATAGCCCAGACTCTATCGCTCTCCATTTACTGGACATCTGTGATGTCTAGGTGATGGCGAGTGAAATGGTAAATGTAAAACAGGCTTTAGGAATAAATATAGATAACAGATTCTGCTGGAATGAACAGTAAGGTTATGTGATAAGGAAGCTGAGCTCATATGCTTTTCTCTTTTATCACATTAGAGATGCTATTCCGTTTAGACAAAAGCTCACAGTATACAAATCTCTTGTAGACTCAATCTTGAATTGAATGAGTTAGTTGATAAAGGTACATATTCCACAAAATTGTCAAACTACACTGAGATATATTTTCATAGTTTCCTGCTATAAAAAGTTATATATCTATATATTTACAAAGCACAATGAATTCACTTCACTTAAAGGTATAAATCGATAATAGAAAAAATTTTTGTAAAAAAATTAGTTTTCTTAAAAAACAGTTTTTATTTAGTTTTCCAAAAGTTTACATTTGTGGAATATGTACCTTATTCAACTCACCCATTCAATTATGGGTTGGAAGGTTTAAGAAAACATTAAAAATATTTAATAATGTTTATAAAAATTATAAATATAAATCAAAAAATGAACAATTAAGGATAAGAAAAAAATATAAAATATTAAAAATAAATGAAAAATTTATGTATAAAACAATAATTAAAAACTATTTTGAAGTAGAAAGAGAAATAAATTACCAACAAGCAATGTTAAAAACTAGATATCATTGGAATAAAATATTTAAAATAGAAAGAATTAAAAATAATTATGGATATAGATTACCTAATTATGTAAAATATAAAATATTTAAACAAATAGATCTTAATAATAAACATTTTGTAACTTTTAAGCAAATAAAACAAAATATAATTTCAGATGTGGTAGATGGAAAAATTAAATATTAATTAATAACTTATTAATTAATAAAAGCAAAAAAAAGCCCTGTTCTGTTGCTACACCCGAAGGCAGCACAACCAGGCATTCTATTTTACAAAAAAAAAAAAATTATAAAAAGTATTAGCAAGTGATGCAGTCGCCTCGCAAAATCAGCGTCTAATGTAATGTCATCGAGCACAAGTTAAGCGATGGATCAAAAATGGCGGACATGGGATCACGTGGCGGTCTTCAGCCAATCGCGTATTCGCATTGTCGGCAAATGCCAAGATCAATCGCTTTCCATACTTGTCTATGGACACAACGATCATACAGTGACTTTACTACCCACATCCCATCACCACATCGCATTGACGACTCCTGCAGGAGAGAGACAATTTTATCCATGGGAAACTTGAAAACGAACCCCATTCGAATGGGGTTCGAATACGTACGTTTTTTAATGTGATTTCACTCATTTTTTATTTTTCATTCCATTCTCATCCTTTTTATGCTTCAACTTTTAATCTTCATTAGGATTATGTGCTATATGGTAGGAATTTTTTATTAATATTTTTAGCACATTAAATTTTTTTAATCCATATGGAAAATTTTATATTCCTAACAGACATTACTTAAGTTTAATCATTCTTGATTACCTAAATATGGTTTTAATTTGGCCTATTTTTTTCCAAATATAAGATTTTATGCCTTAAAGTTTTAGATTTTATTTTAAGCTTGCCACATATTGATTACAATTTGTAACGACCAAGATTTTGTTTGAAAAAAAAAAGGAAAAGGACGTTTTAATAAATTTATTAATAAATTTAACAAATTTTTAATAAATTTAAGCTTTGGATTTGTTTTATTTTAAAGATTTCTTTTTTAACTGTAGTTTCCACTGTGTAACTTTGAGAGTTACCTATCTTAATTTTTTTTTTTATTAGCGGTTTTTTTACCACTTGTTTTTTTTTTTTTTGAACTCCTACGAATTTCTCTAGAGGTGCTCTGGTAGCAGAGTCTGTGTTTTTTTGTTTTGTGATCCACTTCCCCCACTTTTGTGAACTCCCTCCCCCCTTTATTAAATAAAATCCCGAAAGGTCTAAATTTTATTTTGGCCGTTACATTATATCTTCCATTCTTAATCATTTATTTCCATATTTATTGAGTTGCATCTGTATTACATTCTTATGCACTAATGTAGTTATATTTTAATTCTACGTTTTAAATTTATATTGCATTACAAATTATTAAATTCATTAATTAGTGGATCGTGCGATTTGATGAGGAATGTTTGCTTAACAATTGGCATCATCTACTGAATTCATTTCTTTACTTATGAGTTGATATTAATTATATCTACAATTATTATAATTATTAATAATGCCGTAAAACCAAGTATGAAATTATTTTTAATGTAAATAGTTTCTAGTTTTTTTTTTTAAGATTTTTCTTTTCTTTTTTTACATATACCATATACAGATATACAACATTTAAATATTACGTCTATAGCACTAAATTTAAAATACTAAATACTATTCATTTTTAGAATATTCATTTATGAATCAAATACAGTACTTACAAATCTCTGTCGATTTCTGCAGTGAAGCCATTCGTATAGATTATTGTAGCAGTAATAAGAAATGAGCTTAGAAATATCACAAATAGAGCAATGATTCCTGCAAATTTTGATCTGAAAAGACAAACAAAATGTGAAAGATTTATTTTAAATTTTTAATGCACAACAGTTAGAAACGACCATCAATAGCTGTTAAAAAGTTGATCCATGAGACATACATTTTGCTTTTTAAATAGTATTTTTTTTTATCCAATTTTCAAAATTAATAAAATTTTAATTTTTAAATTATAAAATGAAATTTTATAACATGAAATAAAGAAAATGCATTTCAGGTATGTTGTTTGTTTCATTCTGTAGATTAACTTATTATATAGACAAAGAAAAAAGATGCCCCGTTGGCATGAATAAAACGAAGGATTCATCCATTATTGACTTCTCAACCAATATGATCAATAGCTTGAAAAGCTAAACTAATTTAGTTCCTAAACACACACCTGAGTGAACCAAAGTTTCAACAGGAGAAGATGTTAGATGGACAGGGGAGATCAATTAAAGATCAGTTAATAATTTTGAATAATGGGCGTGTTTTTCGTATAATCATTCAGAAGATAGTTTAATATGTAATATTGGCTTTGGAAGTTAATGATAACTTAACGATTTTTTTTAATTAAAAATGACTTACCTAAATATAATAAAAACCAAAATGAAACCTATTATATGAAGCTGCATGTCGACAGCCAGGTACCATGGAAATTGCAGACACTAGATTTAAAATATGAAATCAAACAAAACATTATCTTAAAAATGACTTAATGGCACATAAGAAGGAAAATCAAAATGGAGTTATGATAAACAGAAATTTATCCACATATTGACATTTAATCTCCGAAATTATTAAATTTTGTTATTGTTAATTTCAATGTTTTATTTTTGTAGATTTCTTAAAGAAAAAAAATATCGATGTCTACATCCTTACTGATGGTTCAGAAATTTGAAGAATATAGACGTAAGATTACAAACCAATTTAGGAAAATATCGACTGACAAAGTCTACATATCGACTGAACCATGAGGAAACATAACTTGGAGAATCAAAGTACTTAGAAAATGTTTGAAAAACGGATTTCATTTGGGTGTTTCAATTTATGGTAATATTTCGAATCAGTTTTGAAAGTATCGGTAATAAGAAAAAAAAGGATAAGATGAAGAATATTACAAAATTGTTTACACAGAAAAGTGTTACAAATCAAAAATTGATAGATTAGTTATTAGTTATGCGAAATGAAAATATATTAGAAATAATTTAGTATAGGATGAAACTAAAAGTTGGTCTAAAAGACCAAAACCAAGATGGAGGAATGTGTTGGCTTAAGTCTGGGTGACTATGAAGTATGTTTCATCATAATCTTCTTTTGCTAATAAAAGATGTCAATAAAGTTACATTAAATGTTGTGAGAAATCGGATTACGTTTCACAGATTAATAAACATGAAGCTAAGCCAAATAACCAGCTCAGCTTGAAGGATGTAAGTGTATTATGTAATGTCTTAGTAAAAAGCACCTGGAAACTGAAGAACGAATGGAGTTTTATTCTGGTTCTTTGTTCTCTATTGACGATGAAACAGACTGTTTATTGTCCTTCAATATGCGACACATAGCGTTCAAAGTTTAACTATTTTCCTTTGTCGGTTGTATTTGGTTTTTTTCTTAGAAAATTTAAAAAAGAAAATCTTAGTATATGAGAAGTTTTTAATTTGCATAGCTTGTAGAAATAAATTCAGCAAGCTTCTAAATTTAATTAATTTAGTTTAAAATCTTTTTTTTTTTTTTACATTAAAAATAATAAAACTAAACGTAAAAAATAAAGAGTTACAGGTATTTAGAACAAAAAAAAAATACAAAGTGACAGAGGTTAACAAGTATTAATCTTGAGACATGTCAATCATAACCCCGTCCTATATGAGGACCGAGATAAGCTGTGATGCATTTCTGCTGAATTTGTGGTTAATTCATAAGTTTGTGATTTCAGCTACAAACTACAGTGGTGGTCAGAATTACAAGGACAACTGAAAATTTCACAGAAAAAATTTATTTCTGAAGTAAATAAAGTGAAATGTATACATAAAATGCTTTTTTATGCTATAAATCATTGTAGAATGCAAAACATTGGAAAATGCAAAATATGAATGATTTGCCGTATTAAACAAAAAATGTCATTGTAAAAACTGGCCAAAATTATAAGGACAATGAATGTTTTTGGCCTAAAACATACTAATAATTAATAATCTCCCCCTTCTTCTCAATCACTTTCATCAGTCTTGACCTCATAGAGTTTGACAGTTCCTTAAGAACGTTTTTAGAAATGTTTTTCCAGGCTTTTTTGATGGAGGGCATGAGTTCTTGCTTATTTTGATATTGAACACCATTTTTGTATACTTCGTGTGCCAGAATACCCCACAGGTTTTCCATTGGATTTAGATCTGGGCTTCTGGCCGGCCAATCAAGTAATTTCACGAAATTAGCATCAAACCATGCTTTCGAAGTTTGAGAACATGTACTGAGGCATTGTCCTGCTGGAACAAAAAGTCTCCACTTGTAATTGACGGTGCTTCTGATAAAAGATTATTGCCCAATATGTAAATATAACTCTCAGACTTCATTTTGCCCTGCACAAAAACTATTGCAGTGGTTCCGCCAGTTGCGAAACCTCTTCAGACCAGCCACTGAGCCACCTCTAAATCTATGGTTTGCGAAAATTTCTTTTTCTTTACGGAGATCATACCAGAAGTAGCGAAAACCATCTGGTCCATCCAAATTAAACTTTTTCTCATCAGAAAAGATAATATCATCGCACTTCTTTTTCCATAGTAATGCATTTTTTGACAAACTCCATCCTCAGTCTCTTATGAACTTTTGTAAGAGGTGGTCGTGACCTAAGTTTTTCTAACGAACCTTTTTTTCTTTTTGTAAAACATGTCGAACAGTTCGAACACTGCATCGTAAGTTTAATTCCCGTTTAATTTCCGTTGATGTTTGTTTTTTGGAGCAAGCTCGCCTTATTATCATTCTTTTCACAGGCACAGAAACAGAAGATGGCCTACCTATACGTCTTTGCCGTCCATATTTTTCGGGATTTTTAAGAAAATTATAAATAACCGTTCTCGATCTATTCAGCTTTGTCGAAATTTGATGTACAGTAAGTCCTGAACTTTTAAAAGCAACCACTTTCCCTTTCTAAAACTCCGAAAGTTTCGTACTTAGTGGCATGACTGAAAAAATAGAATATGACGTTCGCAAACTCTTACTATGCATTTATATCGTCTGGGAGTGCCGTGTGCTGAACAAAAAACATGCAAATTTTGCTTTTTAGAACACACAAATAGCATTGTCCTTATAATTTTGTCCATATCACAGTGCTGTCTAAATCCAAAATACATTTTATGAATGTGAATTTCCCATATATTTCCATAAAAACTAATAAAAAATGCTGCATTTATCGTTGGTTTCCAGCCATAAAATTTGCATAATTTTCCAGCCAACTGTAACCAAGTTTTTTCGATTTTTTCCCTTGTCCTTATAATTTTGACCACCACTGTACTACTAAAAAACCTACAAGTAAAATGATGCCGTAATAATAAAAACGACATAAAAATGTGCTGCGAGTATTTAGCAAGTTTTAAAATTAATCTAAAGAAATCGAGTAACTCAGGGTTTTAACAATTTCCAAAACGTATTTAGTTTTTATTAGTCTTAAAAAAAAGCAGGAAAGTAAGGTACAAGCTAAAAGAAGGAATTTGCACCCTGAGCTGTCACCGGGAAGAGACTGGGACGGACCGTTTCGTTCTTTTTAGGACTCATCAGCCAGGAAAACTCTACCGATGACAGACTTAAAACGTGCGAATTCCTTCTTTTAGCTTGTGCCTTACTTTGCTACTTTTTCTGAATTATTCAGGCACTTTAGTTTCCTTTCTTTGTTTATTAGTTTGTGAGCTTTATTTAACTTTATTAACTTTGTGAACTTTATTGTCCAATTATTCACTTATTAATCTTAAGTACTTGAGGAGCCGAGGAGAAGTTCGAAGATTTCTTCCAGAGTATTCATCATCCAAGAGTGTCCTAGAGTTCAGCCAGTTCTGTGTAAAAAAAAGACCAGATTTCTTTTTCATGCTTAAAGGCAGGAGAACGTAAGACTTGAACGTAAGATAGCAGAACGTATAACTTTAACTACGGATTCGTTTAGCATTATACAAAAGTTATAACTTTTAAACTTTCATAAATAAACAAAAAAAAACTATAAAACTTAAAATAAAAAAATAATATAAAATATTTCTGAAATATGCATTTTTGAAATTTTAAATAACAAAGAAATTAGACTGTTTAAATGACATGAAATGTTAGCCTAAAAATATTGTCGCAATTTAAAACTTTATATTTCAATTTACTTACATCTGGATCAAATAAATTATCTACATAGAAATACAATGGCCACACATTATCTTTGCAATTTTTTCTCACCGAGTCAAGAGCGTCATCGACAATTTTATCATTCGCTTTCAGCGCCAAATGTGTAAGAAATAGAACGATGAAATAGTAAGTAGGACTCAATCTATTGGAATTCATAAAATAAACAGAAATAAATAAAATCGACTTAAATGAAAAGTAAAAAATAAATTACCACTCGTATTATATTATGCAGTGTGTTTAAAAAAGACATATCATTAATTAAGGGGGTAATTCCTGAGGTTATTGTGAGAGAAAAAGTTCCTATACATAAGGGTCCGTAAACGCTTTGTTTAGAAGGTAAGGGTGTTAAAAAGTGATATGATTTTTCTAGTTTTCCGGAAATTACTCCTACAATTGTTAAGATATCGCTGAGAAATTTGGAATGCTGTCTACCCTGTAGTAGATCAACAGTGTGAGTAGGTTAGCGGCATTTAATATCTACAGGGTGATACATTTGCGAGGGTCAGGTTAACGTTTTCCCCCCCGAACTTTCTTGTGTGACGCCACTGATCGGTAGCGATCAAGTATTTGGATTTCACATTGGATTTAGAAACATTGTTGTCTCTCGTAGAGAACTTTTTCACGTATAATAACCTCAGGAATCACCCCCTTAAATATTGACATGTCTTTTTTAAACACCCTGTATATCTATATAGGCTATTATTTCTCTCAAAAAAAAATTTCTTTTTTTTGTAGGTTTGCCATATCTCTCTTAATAATTCATCAAAATCAATGATTGAGACATCATTTTAAAGATTGCATTCCCCGCTAATGACGAAAAATAAATAAATTGTTTAAAGTTAATTTAAAGTTCATTAAAAAACTTATTTTAAAAACACTTTTTAAAAACTTTTAGTAATAGAAGGCGCCATCTATTGACAATCTGTTTAACTAATATGCACGATAGCTGTTGGAGTTGTTTATTATTTCTCAAAGGTATTTTTTTGTCGGTACGCCATATGATAACGTTTCTCAACACAAGTAACGTTTCTCGTATATTATTATTTGGCTATTGACTGATGCGAATTATTTTCACGGGTCAACTAGTTATATTATTTCCGATCTCGGGGAAGTCCATTTTTCCACTCTCCATTCTCCTCCAAACGGGTCCTGAGATCTATCCAGGCCTCTGTAGAACCGGGCTACTGGTTTCTTTCCCGAGGGTACAGGCGGGCGAGCGTTATGCTTACCACCCGACCTTATCTCAGTCCCGGATCACTGAAACGTTGGAACCTTATCTCCAATGTCGCAGTGGGCCACAATGGTCCTCAGCGGGATACCTAAGCTAAATCTAACTAAATAATCTAATAATATTGTTATATTATATTATATTATGGAAAATGACTTACACATTAACGAAGTATTCATTATGCGAAATTTTTAACATTTAATTCATTAACATTAATATTGCTTCTTTAAGATATTAAAAGATAACAGTGCGGAATATATTTGCTATCCGGACCAGAATAATCCATATTATACTCGTAGACAAGTCTCTCTCAAGCTAACTTGGGACTCTTACCAGCTTAGGAAATGGGCCTTCATTTAATGAATTTCAGAACTTGCTGTTTCATGTATACATATTTTCAGTATGTAAGGTAAAGACAAGCTTCCTCTGAGATTAGAAACCAGATCTAGATATATCAGTTTTGATTGATACTCCTCAAAGGAAGGAATAGACTAATCTGTGATCCCATTATCAACTGGTTTTTATTACCCTTCTTTATAGGATATTTGACACTCAGAAGATTACTGCTTTGTCACCTCAGCTTTGTCATTGATTATCCAATACCACTGATTGTACTGATGGTTGCATAGCTGAATTTTGGTTTCAAATTAACATTCAAGATATTACGTAAATGTCCATTTTAAGAAAAGAGATATGTTCCCAATACAAGAAATACATTAAATACACAATATTTCCTGCCTATTTGTGCAAATGATTTGTTATATAAACTCAGTTAACAGTGAGCAAACTAAGAGCAAACGTAGATGAACGACTTTGTTATTGTAATTTACAAATACCTCGAACCACGGATGTAGATAATAATAATACTAGCATTAATAAGAAATTTCATCTGTCACCATTCTATAGTTGCAAAGAAAAACAATTAAACCCAGGCAAACACCCAACCACCCCTAAACGAAAGTCTGCCAGTGTAAATGAAAAACTCAGAAAAGACAAGTTTCCTCTGAGATTGATTTGTCTGCTACGAAAATTTTATAGCAGCCAGAATACAAGAAGATTTCTTTCTTGAGACTGTAATACATTAGTACAAACTTGTTTATGTAATTACTAATGCAAGACATTAAAATAAAGGAGAAATTCACTTAAGCTTTAATTTTCTCTGAATTAAGTAAACAACTATTGTTTATGGTTATTCAGAAACTAGGTGATTATATCATCTTAACAGTGAAAATTTTTCTTTAACAAATATCATTCACGCAAAAATAGTTGTAGTAAAATTTTAGTATTGTATTTTAAATTATCTTTACCTTTCAAAACGAGTCAGAATCTGTCTACCCAATGATAGTTTCTTTCTTCCCCGATTTAAGATGACATAGGAAGTTAATACACCACTGAAAATATGTTTTAAAGTATGAATTAAAAAAAACAAACAGAAATTAAAAATTGACATAATTTCAATGGAAACCAACTCTTGATCACTTTTATGCTATTCAGTTTTAACTTGATAAATATATTTGATCGAAATTTTAGAAATCAATTTCCAAACTGTTAAAAAAAACCGTGCGCTATGTAACGCTTGTTTAAAAATCTTATAACCCATAGTTATTGTCTCATTAGCTTATTTTCGTAAATCATCTAGAATGAACAATCTTGGTGGGACAAGTTAACAAACTGCTAAATTTGTCCACTGACTGGTTTCGCAGAAACGTTTTTATTACAACAAACACATGGATATATTTGTTATACCAACATTAACTTTCGTATATTTTTGTAACTTCCGTATTTTGTAAGAATTTAATATTCTACAAATTAGTTCGAATAAAAAATGAAATGTGTGTAAAGTTTCACTTAACGAGTAACATGCATTTCTTCTTGATGCAATTCAGATTTACGGAAGAAATTTAGCATGTTAATTGAGTCGAATAGTACAATATCTTCACTAAATTTTATTTAGAATTGCTCCCATTAATTGTGAAAACATTCGTTAATTTTCCCAGACTTCTTCTTCTGCTTTGTCGTTGGGCCTACTGAGGACTACGGGGCTCGTATCTTCTTGTCGCTTTAGCCTTCTGTTTTCTCCTCTTCCAGTACTCCTTCATCGTCTGACTATGAGCCAGTTTTCTTTCCTCAGTCCATGAACGTCTGCTGACCCCTGTGTTCTTCCTACCAGTAAGGGATATGGGAAAACTCCCGCCAGATCGCTTTTTGGAACTGTTGGCGGTCTTGTATTAACTCATGTGGGATCCCTAGATGGTTTAGATCCGTCCTGACCGTAGAGATACACTTGGTCCTGGAGGTCTCCCCTCTACCAGCAACTGTGAAGATCTTATTGGTGAGCCGGCAAGGGATCATGCGGGTTAAGTGTCCATAGAAAGTCAGGCGCCTTTTTCTTCTACATGTAACGATGCCTTCTCCACTTACGCTTCTTATTTCTTCGTTTTATAAAACTGATATTTCCATTTCTGATCATGTATTATTATTATTCGCACTAGTAGTAGTAGTACAAGTAGTATGTAAGCACTTCAATTTTATTTTTTAGATTTCTATTGTCATTATATCAATTTGATGGTTCGTTGAATTTTGTTGCATTGAAATGTCTTCTATAATGTCTTTCTATTAAACAAGATAGGGAAAGCGATTAGTAAACCACTCATAGTGCTTCGCAACGGCTTCTGAGTCACCTTTACTTTAGAATAGACTGCACCGGGGTGGTCTAGAAAATCCGCGCGCGAGTCTCTTTACGACCACTTGCTATCTTAGCCACCCCTATTTATATGGAATAATCGTCATTCTTCGAGAAGACGTTGCGAAGCATTGTGGGATATGTGTCCACAGACAGACAAACCGGGGATTTAAGGGTTTTTCAGAAGCCTAAAAGCTTATATAAAATGAATTTTTTAATTGCTATTTTAACTAATTCGCCTATTTAATATAAAAAGATCGTTTCGCAGCATTTGTATGTGTAATAAGTCATTACACTTTAATTTTCGTAATACTTTTCGGAGTATTATTAAATTCAATTAACTACTATTAAATTTAATAAAAAAGTTATATGCAGCGATATGCCTTCATCGACGGCAAATAAAGATGAGATCCTACATTAATGTGCAATGCTTAGGAATCAGTGTTTAACTAATTAGTGGCAATTGCTCTTTTTCTAAACTACTTGGAAAGTGAAACGGCATCTCCTTAAGTATAAATCACTGTTAAAAAGGAAACTGAAAGTTTTTTGGGGCAAATAGGTCGCTAGCTTAAAGAATGTATTCTTCTTTTACTTAGAATAATATACAAAGTCAGATCAGAATAATACACACATCATCCCGCGTGATATTTTCACCACAAAAAAGGCATAAAATACTTGAGTTATTTTTTAATACATTGAAAAAAATTACACTCATTAACAAAAAAAACTACGACCTAGAAGGAGTTGTCCGATGGAGACAAAAATTGGCGAGAGGAAGATTATGTACAGAGTAGAAAATGATTAAACTTTCAGACAAATTGAATGATTTATTACAGAGTTAGAGTTACAAGGTAACAAGCTCAATAAGGTGTTGACCCACCTCTACCCCGAATGCAAGCTGCCACAAGACGTGGCATAGAGTGATAAAGCTCCCTGATGGTCTCCTGCGGTATTTCTTGCCAAATTTGCTCCAATTGTCGGGCTAGGTCATCCACATTCCCAGGTGGATGCAGTCGCCTTCCCATCATATCCCAGACATGCTCGATTGGAGAGAGATCTGGGGATCTGGCTGGCCAAGGAAGTGTTTCACAAGCTGCAAGAAAGGTCATAGCAACACGTGCCGTATGTGGTCTGGCATTATTGAAAAATAAGGCCAGGGTACTGCAAAAGGAAGAGTAGCAAAACAGGTCTCAGAATGTCGTCGACGTACCACTGTGCTGTAAGTGTACCGCTAATGACGACCAAAGGGGTCCGGCTATCAAGGGAAATGGCAACCTAACTCCTGGTTGACGGCCTGTGTGGCGTGCAATAGTTAAAGCAGGATCGGCACGCTGCCCTGGGCATCTCCAGACATGTCTGCGACGATCGTCAGGACACAGTTGGAAGCGGGATTCGTCGCTAAACACTATACGTCCCCAGTCAGCATCACTCCAACCGGATCGAGCCAAGCACTACTGTAATCTGGCCCGACGGTGTGCAGACGTGAGTGGCAGGTGGCGTTGCGGTCGGTACGAGCGTAGATGTCGCTCTCTCAGCCGTCTTGAATGGTCATGGTGGACACTCGTGTGCGGGTCGCACGTCTGATGGTTGATAACGATGATTCAGGCGCTGTGACAGCTGATCTGACAATCACTCTATCCTCCCGCTCTGCTGTGGCCCTAGGTCGACCGCTACCTTCATAACGCTGAAATCTGCCATTGTCCATCCATTCCTGAAAGCATCTTCTAATCGCCGCATCACTTCGACCCATATGATGAGCGATTCTCCGATTTGCTCAACCTGCCTCTTTCAATCCAATGATACGACTTCTTTCAAACTCTGACAGTTGCACGTAATGAGCTCGAATTCTGCGGCGAGGCATTTTTTCAGTCGTTGAAAGGTATCCTAGCTCGCAATGCAACAGAAATTTTGACCATCAGATTGAGAATCGCTTCTTATAGACACCTGCTGAGTGCGCAGTTCCGATGCGCTGTAGCTCTCGCTATTCATTCACTGGACACCAAAGTTTAATAATTTGCATGGGCGGTCCTAATCTCTTTGCATACGAAATTTCATTACAATCGGACAACTCCTTCTAAGTCGTCGTTTTTTTTTGGTAATGAGTGTATATTTATGGAACACTCAACAACAGTCATTCACAATAACTACATCACAAGTATTAAGAACAACTTTAGAAACAACTTGTCTGATCATTCAAATGTACTGTATGGGCTTCGTGTCCAAAAAGAAAATTTTTGAACAAAACTTCCGACTAAATTATAACTCTTTATAACTTATTCCTCTTTTTTTTGTCTGAAGTTTTGTTGAAAGAGTTTCTTTTTGGACAAAAAGCCCATATACTACAATTGAATAATCCCTCAGACCAAGACTACCAAGTATATTTATTAACTAGTTATTGGAAATGAACTACTATTGAAAGAAATCAATTACAGTAGGGCCCCGATTATCCGCGGAATTGGGTGGTATGGGCTTCGCAGATAACGAAAATCGCGAATAACCGAAAAAAGACTAAACATAAGTTTTAAACACGAAAAAAAAATCTTTTACCATTAAAAAGTTCGTTTTATTGTAAAAAACACATAATATATAAAACTTTTAAAATATGTACAGTACAGCAGAAACCTTTCTGCACAGCAAGAGCCTGCCACTCATCTACAAATTCAGAGAAGGTCTATAGGATTACGATGCACAATAAACCTGTCAGTAATTTTCGACCTTCGCACCGTAGGGCCTATTGTACTTTCCCTGTTGTTGGCTTGGATTAAAATTGTTTTTTTTTGAGATTCGTAATTTAAAAAAATTTCGCGGCTCTCGCGGATAATCGGGGCTCTACTGTACTATAATTCTACGAAGAAAATTATGAAAAATAAATATAAATCTTAAAAACTTTATTTTATTATTCTTTATTATAATTGTAACTTAAATTAGAGAAAGATGAAACATAAACAAAATATTGTGAATATGGGTTTGACTGTCCATAGATAATCTATTTGATTATGTTCATTTTATTGTAGTTTAAATTAATAGTTTAAAATATTACTGCACTTCAGTTACACTGCTGTAATTATAAATTACAATTATTTTCTTTTTTTTTACCTTATTGTGAGAAACACATCCAATGATGAATCCATACTGAACAGGAACTGCGTTAAGAACGGTTTTCGAAATAACCCTAGCCTGTTATCTGAAATAATTTATTATTAAAAGTTTTAAATATGTTAATTATTTGCACATTATTTTAATATTGCACAAAAAAAAATGTTAAGAAAAATCACACATAAAAATATAAAATTCATTGATTTCAGATCACCTTTCCTAACATCGTTCATTGAAGAAGCTACAAAGACTACAAAAAATTGTCAAATATTTATTTCAGTTTGCTTTAATGAACTTAGTTAAGATAGAAAAGCCAGGGCCTTGTATTGAGAGACAGCATATTTACCTGTACCACATGAGCATGTTAATATCGTATTGGATGCTTGCTTAAGGCGAAATTCCAGATATTCGTTTTCTTTTAGTTCTTAGAGAAATGAAGGTAATTGATTGGCTACTTTCGATTCTCACCTTTTAATTAACATTACGTTACGCTAACTTAAAATTTACACAGAAATCATCAAAGATAAGTAATTGAAATCTATTTAATATGGCATTTTCAATTAATAACGATTTTTTTTAAATATGTGATGACTAATATGTAATGTTATGTATTATCTTTTTAATCAATTGAATTGGGATAGATATAATTCTGAAAAAATTAAAATTATAAAAGCTAATTTAATATCAGATGTTATTAATGGTAAATTTCAATTAAATTTTTAGACTCAAATAGTAAGATCTATAATATTTGTAATTTATCTGTATAAATATTTTGAATTTACTATTGTATTGAAAAATAATTCTGTTGTATTATAAAATAGTATTATAATAATCAGCACCTACAACACATGTATTGTAAAACCTAGTAAGACTGATTTAATATATCATATGTTTATAAAAGGAAATAAATTTATTAATTTAGTATTAAAAAAAAAGAACATGCTTAATGTCGAATTCCGGAGTAGGAGTGTCTATAAAAATAAATCAACGCTTTAATTATTTCAGCGGAAATGTCATCCATCGAACACGCTTGCGATGCACTAGGAAGACGTATTGCTAGTCACCAATCACCTCCCATAACACTTCCTCAGCTGGAAGTTGCCCTGGTGTGCGAGTGGCTACGAATCCCACAGGAACTGTTGGAAAATTTGATCCTCTCCATGCCTCATCGCTGTCAATGTGTTGTTGTAGTCTCAAGTGACTATACACCCTACTGAACATTCAATTTGAGACACATTTTTCACGTTTGACATGCGAATGTTAATCTTCGTACATGTGTCACATCTTGCTCAATCCCGATAAATTGATTCTGTACTTTATTTGCATATTCAGACAACTTCCATTTGCTTCTCTGATGATGTTCTTTAATAAATAAACTGAAATGCCTCTGTTTTTTTAGGGGTATTATATTCATTTCGCAATATCCCCATAATTTTTTGAGCAGTGTACTTGTCAGTCATTGTATTAATATGGAATTAAAATGAATAGCAAACAGCTCTCAAAGTTTTAAATTTTTTTTAAAATGTCAACTATAACTCTGCAGCCTATATGTAAAAGAATTCTTACATATTCTTTAACATATTCATATATGTTAAAAAAAATCATTACTTAAATATAATTAATTAAGGAAAAATAAATAGTTTGTTTTACTGACCGCTGATTCCGTTAAGGATTAGGTGAGTGTGGCCGTACAGTATTCCTAAGAATGCAAACACACGAATACCATCAATGCAGTCCAGTTGTTTTTTCGTGGGTGTAATCTCGATCAGATTCTTTGTATTTTCCAATGCAGAAAAGCAGAGAAGAATGGATTTCATATAATCTGAGAAATTGAAACAAAGTTTATACATAAATTGTCTAGTAGTCATTAAAAAGTAGACACCCAGCCTTTAAATTATCGTAAAATGTTGCCAGAGAAATAAAATGAGATGATATAAATTCGAATGTTCTGTGGCCAACTTGTACTAAAGTTCTGTCGTTGCCATTTCAATTTTCTGCCAACTTTAATACCCTGGAAATAAATTTGTTCAAATTTTTATATAGAGCATGATAAATGTTAGGATCCTCCCGGAATAGAAATAACTTTAAAAAAAATCCTGGACCTCCAATCACAGACGCTGTCTGTACAAATAAGCCATCATACTACATTCGAAAAGTAGGTGGGGGTTTTTTTCTCATGAAGTGAGATTTTTAGTGTACCTCAGGAATTGGAAATTGGGTATATTTATACTTTCTATTCACATGCAAATAAACCAGATTATTTCGACAATCTGTTTAATACAGTATATTGACACAAACGATCTATACGATATTATAGATAATCTTCACAGGAGCAAATATAAATATCATTTAAGTATTTCAATTGATATGCTCATTTGAGCCCATTTGGTAAATGAAAAAAGTATAGAAACAAATGCTAAAAATATTCTATCATTGACTTTCTTTCCATTACTAATTCAGTAATATTATTTGGTAAGATTGACAGACTGAAAGTTATTAAAAATAATCATTTCGGAAATTGTATTTCTTTATAATACTGCTATTACAACGAAGACAACTTTGACTTTACTTGCAATCTGATTTTAAAAGATTACATAAGGATATCCAGCAGTGCAAAGTAAGTTTATACGATTGTGTTCTTACGCGAAGAAAAAATTCAGACGATCAGTTTATGTGATTTTAAAAAAAAAACATGAGTCACAAAGATAATTTTGTAGTTGTCATTGAAAACATACGCAAATACATGTGGTGATCGCGTAAGTAGTAAGCCTTATGCAAACCCTGTGATGTATCGAATTTTCAAATTAAGAAGTTCAACAGACCACTGCCTTTCTTCATTGATTTAATGAAGCTGCGCTGACTTAGGATGATTTTTTTTTTGACTGTGAATGTTTTAAAACTCCATTTGACTAACAGTGAAGAGCAAATCGGAAGAATGAAATCTTAAAGAAATTAAAATCTTATTATACACTCTGTTGCAAAAGAGAAAATAATATGCACCCCTAAAAACAACGCAAGAGCCCCAAAGTTCTATGTTTAATTATCTTTTGCAATGATTAAAATTGTATCACCAATGACCTGACCGGGCGTTTCCAGAGGGCATTCTTGGACCAATGTAAGAAGCGGCGTTAGCACGGACTGATAGACTATATGACTGGTTTTGCTGTTTCGTTAAGTCTGTGAAGTAATCTCTATGACTTACTTATTGGCAGTATCAGCAACTGAACGTGTTTGAAAGAGATATTATCATAGGTTTAAAATAGATCAGGTTATCATGCTATATCTTAGTTGGTGAGATGCAGCAGTCAGACAATATTCGTAGTAATGGGTACTGAAGCGCAAGCATATGGAAGGATACGGATATCCCAGGGAAATACGTCTCGAGTTCCCTCGAACAGCCGTAACGACACCAATAGAGGCCATGTCTTCCATCTTAAAGACATCACTTGCTCTACGCATCATGTAGAATCAAGGACATCATTCTATGATGATGGCAGAGACGGAATCGTCTCTTAAGACATGTATCATTGACCACCCAACACAGGTATCACCCTCTGGAGATGTGGTGTGTTCAGCAACGAATCTTGCTTCTCTTTAGGCACAGATGATCATCGTTTCGGTGTATATAGAGAGATATGGTCATTCCTATAATCCAGACTGCAGCGGTTGCGCACACAACCATCACACTGATTGTTTCATACTAGGCAACCACCTCCAATAACAACCGATCTCTTAAAAGTCTTTTTTTTATCTTTGATTTATAAGGAGGCATCCTTGTCGTATCTGGCTACATGTTTCGGATAGTGAAATTTCACTCGAGGTATCAGGATTCGAAAATAGATGTCAGAATCTCAAGTTTACAGTTTAAAGCTTTTATTATTCATAGTCAGAAGATCGTTTAGCATGCGATAAGAAGACATTTTTTTCTTCTAGAACAAGCAAAAAGCTACTCTGGTAGAAGCATTGTATAGTCTTCTGACTCAGAGTTAGAAGAATGGCCGTTTCTAAGGCACACATTACTTTTCATTATATTAACACTAAAAATAAGATATCTTAATTTCTATCTGAAACACTCTAAAAAACAATGTTTTTAATCTTGGATATTTATTTTAATATTGCTTCTAATATGTTGATGAAAATGTACGTTTTGTCTTATAAAATCCTAAAGAGGCGTATCAAACTTAGATTCATACAAATTTAAATAATTTTATGTTAAGTTAATATTTCTTTAAAGAAACAATACAAAACCGCGCAATAACTAAACAACAACAACAAAAACAAAAATCACTGAGCTTATTTTGGATATTTTGTTGGGAATCGGATACGGCACCGTTTCGGGTTACAGCACCCTCTTCAGTCCGATCCTGCCCAACATAACCCAGCTCCGTGAAAAGAGACAATACACCAAACGGACAAACAATGAAAACAATGACCCCTCAGTTGAAATACATCAAAAAATTTAAATTAACAATAATAGAGGGTAAAAACAAATCCACGCTAGCAAATCGCTTAG
>JAFIDM010014012.1:63557019-63580636 GCA_023159025.1 Thereuonema tuberculata
ATTCCAACAACTTACGGAGTTTGAACGGGGGAGGGTTATCGGCTTTCGAGAAGGAGGATTTTCCTATCGCGCAATAGCAGCTCGTGTGCAGCGGCACAGTTCCACAGTGATGCGAGTTTGGAAGCAGTGGACTGACGAGCACCGAACAACTCGAAAAACTGGCAGTGGACGACGGAAGGTGACGTCAGCGCGCGACGATCGACACCTGCTCCGCATGGCGCTGAATGACCGTACAGCTTCCTCCAGGCAGTTGGCAGCACGTTGGTCTACTGCTACACATGTATTAATGTCGGCTTCGTCAATTCGTCGACGTTTGCTAAACCGTGGACTGCGTGCAAGGGTGCCTTTGTGCAGGATCCCCCTCACGGCAAACCATCGACGGCTGCGTCTGCAATGGGCTCATGAGCACAGAGCCTGGCAAGCTGATTGGCACCAAGTTGTGTTTTCAGATGAATCACGCTTCAATTTGTGGAACATGATGGCCGCATTCGTGTTAGACGCTATGCCGGTCAACGCTGCCTTCCAGAGTGCGTTATCGAACGACATAGTGGCCGAACACCCGGAGTTATGGTCTGGGGTGCGATTTCGTATTATGGACGATCCAATTTGCTACGAATTGAGGGTAATCTCAATAGCAACAGGTACGTCCGTGAAGTGCTACAGTCCGAAGTCGTTCCCTTCCTTCAAGGCATCCCTGGAGCTATCTTTCAGCAGGATAATGCACGCTCACATACTGCAAAGACTGTTCGAGACTTCTGTTCAGACCAACACTTGCAACTTCTTCCTTGGCCTGCTTATTCGCCGGATATGAGGCCTATTGAGCACGTGTGGGATGTGGTTGGTCGGCGTCTCCCCCGTTAACCCTCCGTAAGTTGTTGGAATTTCTCCTCCTTCCGTCGTGGAGGCATACTTGGGTCTCACTAAACGTTCGCCACTAACAAATAATCATTAACTATTGGAAACGTTCCGCTACAGCCCTCTATTTATACGCTTTCAGCATCAGTTCAGAGAGCACTGCGCATGCCATACATGCGCGGTGGCTCTGAAACTTTACTATTTTGCATAACATCCTATAATTGACATTTGCTGCAAATTTCATTTAATTCTGATGATTCCTTCATGGTGTTGCATTTTTTACAAACAGCAGTGTGTGTGTGTATAAAGACATTTATTATTGTCATTTTTTTTTCTACTATAATCAATCAATTTATTTCTATTAAATACATTACAGTTTATTTTTCCTTGTTTATTTTTCCTTATAGATCTTGTGGATGGATTCAGATTACAATCTTTTGCAATTCAATTTGAATGCCTTGATACTTTTAAAATGTTTACATTTGATTTTTCAGCAGCAGTTGTCTTGTAAGTAATTAAATGAAACACTTATTTTCGTAATAATGTCCTGTTTTTGCAAAAACATTTTAAAAATGTTTTAAAAGTATTTTGGATTGTAGACTTAAACTCTGTCACCCATCATTTATTGACTTTTTACCAAAATGAAATGAGCTGTTTATGCGTAATTCACTTCTAAGTTTCCATTAAGCAATTTAGGATTTTTCTTTATTTCTTCCTCAACAAGCGTCAGAGTTTTTATGACTCAGGACACATCTGTTGCGAGGTGCCACCTATCGTCAGCTGAAGTAGCTCAAGATGATAATCACAAATACACGAAGGGTGAGTCAAATAAGAGTGAGAATGAATTTTGTTTTTGTATCACGGAGTGGACGTTCGGCTGTGACACTGTTTCGTGAGAAGAACGGGTCTGTTGGGATCGGCGAATAAAATTGTAAGCGCGTACGCGCATGTGACAGCAAAGCACGAGTAGTCGGCAGTTGCCTACGGAAAAGTGGAGTCGGTTCGTGATGAGCAATACGCGGTTCGAAATTTAGTATCCATCTGCAAAAATTCGCCTTGGCCGCAAACGAAATGCTGCAGCAGGCATACAACGAAGATGTCTTTCACAATCAACCCAATTTCAGTGGTTAAGGACGGCCGTGTTTCGACTACAAAGCAGGGCGGTCCGGGTTCTCCGACTTTGAACGAGATCATGATTAACACAGCTATTCGGGAAGATCAAATAACACTAGATAGACTGATGTCCCATGGTAGTTAATTCACGATCGCTTGCACATGAGACGAGTTTGTGAAAGATGGGTGCCGAGATTGGTAACAGAAGCAGGTATGAATGGAGGTATTTCTTGCTTCAGCGTCTGGTAACGGAGCATGGCGAAAAACTAATTCCATCATTACTGGTGATGAGAGTTGGCTTTATCACTACGATCCCCGAAAGCAAACAGGCTCATCAACGGCAGTTCTGAAGGAGGCGGAGGCTGTTCTGAAGACGATGCGAAATGATTGATTCCAGCACATCTTCCAGACACTTTTGGTCAAGTGCTTACAACTCGATGGATACTACTTTGAAAAAGACCCTGCTAATGTATTTCGTGATTAAAAAATTCATTCTCTCTTAAAATTCTCACCCTCGTAAAATAAGATCATTGAGTTTATCACATTGTCACAATTGATATCACAGGATGTGTTTCTTATTTTTGAAGCTGTTTCATCTGACGAGATGCAATATCGTACCTTGGAGTAGATCTGTCCTGAGATTCTGTTAAAAGATCTTTAACTGCTGATGCTTTTCAATGAAAAAGTGTAAGAGAAAAAAGATGCTGTCGGATTGAAAATCAGGAAAGTTTTTAAAAATCCATTATTCAGGTTTCTTTTATCTTTAAAGTTTTGGTCTGGCAATAAAAACAAAGAATTCTAGAAAATTATTTCTTATATTAATTTAAGAAATATTAAATCTAATACAGGCTTCTTAATGCCAAAAGTTCAAGTAAAACTTTCCTAAATTTTTAAATCTATAATAAACATACAAATCTATAAATAGTACTTTTGAGTCACAAGATCTGAAAAAAAAATTGAATTGGAAACATTCTTTGCCAATAAAATAATGGAAAATGGAGTTTTAATTATGAGACAATTATGACTTTAGCCCTTTTGAACTCTTTAAAATGAATGACCCATTGTATTAATCCAAGTTATGTTACTTATCCCATCATTTAAAATAATTAAAAATAATCATACATCATTTAAAAATAATTTCCTTTTTTAATTTTCAGGGGGCTTTGCTTATTGTTAATATTAATGGTAATCTTTGGGACAATGCTAGAGTTGACTCTTTCGAACTCCAAGGTAGACAGTACATCCCAATTAAAAGTGGCAATTGGTAAGGGCTATCTGATTGATACTAAAATACCTCAAGAAGATTGTGGGAAAAGAAAATTTGAAGTACGAAACCAATTTTCGACTCAGATTTCTAACGGCATCACCAAAAAGACAGCAAAGCAAGACGGATATTTTGGTAAGATATCCTAAGATTAATTATAAGTAATGGATTTTTTTTCTTATTATGATTTTACTTCCCTAGTAAGAATAAAAATTCTTCGAAAAATTAAGTTGCCTAAAAGTCATTTCGTAAAAGAAAAAAGAAGAAAATATTAACATTACCTTCCCAATAAACCGAAAACACGTCTTTATCATGAAGCGTCCTACCTTCCCGCACCACTCAACCAGTAATGAGCCTTGCGCCCTACGTCATAGAACCAGGGCCCTCTGAGTGATGAAAAACCAAGGCTAATAATTCATTTCATTTTATTTCCAAGCAACCAGAAGAAGACTTCGATTTATTAAGAAGTCGAGACTAGTAGTTTTATTTTAAGTTTTTTAAAATGTTTTATGTTTTTTGAACAACTTAACTATGTTTATGCGACGGCGGAACTTACAATGAACTATCAGCGCATGTAAAACTTGAACTTTAATAATAATAATAATTTATTTGCCTTACAAAAGTTTGATAATACATAATATTTATGAGTATGACTTCCCTATGCCTTAAGGGTGGTCCCGTCGAGAAGGCAGGCAGGGAGTCAATTACAGGCAAGAAAAATAAAAAATAAAAAAAATAAGATACAAAGAGCATTACTGGTTACATATAATGGAGAAAACAAAACAGAGCATAATACAAAAACATTGAAATTAATAAAATATAATAGGGATAAAAGGAACAGTTAATTTGAAATAAAAATGTGAAAAAGAATTACACAATTGTGGAGTTTGGATCTGGTGATATATACAATCTTCGTAAAATAACTAAGATAATGAAATATATGATTAAAAAATTTCACATAATTTGTGAACAGAAATTTTCGGATAAGAGGCCTAGCTCAAATAGATAGAAAGTGAAGAGGTTACTAAGAGAAATAGCGAAATAAGGGAGAGGAGAGGAAAGGTTGGAAGACATCTGATGAGAGTTGACGTTGACTTGACAACGGATAGATTAGGAATTAACTTATGAATTGGAGAGAAGACAAGGTAAGAAGGATAATTGTGAAAGGTTATGTTAGTGCAGGCAGATGATGTTTTATTTTTCTTTTGAACTGTTTTAAATTGGGACTTTCACGAATATTGGGGGGAATTTTATTCCACAGAGAAGGAGCAGAGCAGCTAACAGCTCTTTTTTGATAATTTGATGTGATTCTTGGAGTGAATAGAGTTGAAGAGGTTCTTGTATTGTAAAGATGTGACTGTGGCTTAGTAGTTAGTGTGATAGAAGAAGAGATATTTTTATTAAATAATTTATAGGTGAAGAGAGCTAACTGTAAGTTGTAGAGATCACGGAAGGAGATAACTTTATATTTGTGCCAAAGAGATTTAGTCGAGTATTGCATTGGCTTTCCGTCCAAAAATCTCAGGAAGTGTTTCTGTGCCTTAAGAATCATGTTTTGATAAAATTTTGAGGCGGTGCCCCATATTGCAATACCGTAGCGTAGGTTTGAGTGGATTAAGGACCAATATAGATTTAGAAGTATTTGCGTCGGTAGAAAGTTTAGTTTTTTAATAATGCCCAGGTTTTTAGAAATTTTATAAGAAATTTGTTGCGCATGTAGATTCCATGAAAGATCCAGTGTGAGAAAGATATCTAAATATTTGAAGGAATGCACTTCCTGAAGGGTAGCGTTTTTATAAGTGACAGAAAAATTCTCTTTACAAAGTATTTTGTTTTTTTGATGTATTTAATGTCAGATCATTTAAGGACAACCAAGATTCAAGGTGATGGAGTGTTTGTTGAACATTTTCCTTGAGATCCTTTATACTTTTATTAACAAAGAGAAGAGTTCCGTCATCCGCGCAGAAGATGCATTTGTTAGCAGGAGAAGTGAGGAGGAGATCGTTAATAAATAGATTGAAGAGAAGGGGAGACAGAATGGAACCTTGCGGTAAGCCTTTGGATGTAGAAAACCAGGAGGAGGAGTATCCATTAAGAGTTAATTGATATTGGCGATTAGTTAGATAAGAAGCTAGCCATGACAATGGAGGGCCTCTAATACCGAAATGCTCTAATTTAGTCAGTAAGATGTCAATATTAATTAAATCAGATGCTTTCTTGAGATCAAGAAATAAACCTAAAACAATTTGCTTTGAGGCCATTTGATTTATGATGAATTCTGTTAACTCTATTAGAGCTGTTTCAGTATTTTTTCGATGTGTGAAACCGTGTTGTTGTTGAGCAAGTGGTTTTTTCTGAGATATGAATGTAGATAACTTATTAAGAAAAAGCTTTTCAAAGAGAAAATTAACTTTTGAGAACGTGTTAATTATAGATATAGGACGATAGTTGGTTAAATCGTTCACGTCACCTGATTTCCATAGTGGAATAATTTTAGCCTCTTTGAAGGAGAAAGGGAAGATGCCTTCTGTGGCTGACATATTGAATATGTGAGCTAGAGGAAGAGAGATTTCATCTACGATGTTTTTAAGAAGATTAGGGGAGACCTCATCAGGTCCAGAAGAACTTTTATTACTTAACAATTTAATTGTATATTCCACTTCAAGAGGGAAAGTTGGTGATAGATAAAAGGAAGAAGGAACTGGGTTGTGAGGTATAGAAATGTTATGTACATCAAGAGAAGAAGAGGATGAGTGTGGAAGTAGCGTATTCAGAAAATGATTTAAATTTAGAGTGGTATCAGTGGGATTATTCTCGGTGATAAGATGAGATGGAAGCTTTTCTTTAATTGAGGTTCTTTAATAGTTTATTAATATTCTTCCATTTCTCTTTAATAGATAGGCTATCCTTAAATATATTTTCATAGTAACTGATTTTGGCCGATCTAATTTTTGATTTTAAGTTATGTTGAAGAGTTTTGAGACGCGGAAGTTTGTCAGGGGTAGGGTTTTTTTTGCAGGTTTTATAAAACTTATTTTTTTGGCGAATCTCTTTAAGTAGATCCAAGGAAAGCCATGGATTTTTATTTACGTTAGATGTATTAGTCTTAGGAGTGCAGAGAGGCGGGAGATATTTATTGAATCCAGTGAAGAAGAATTTGTTGAAGATAGTGACTGCTTCATCCGCAGACATTGCATCTTTCAACTCTCCTATCCAGTTAATTTTCTAAAGATATTTTTTAAAGTTATTTACATTTTTTGTTGTGATTTTCCTATTTTTAGTTATTACTGGCTTTTTAAAAGTAAGGTTTTTAAATAAATTAGAAGTTGTAGCTGTAAAGAATATTGGATCGTGATCCGTTATTAAAACGTTCAGGATACCTTTAGATTCTACAGGAAAGTTCGTAAAGATTTGATCCAAAAGAGTGTGAGATGAATGAGAAACAGAGTGCCGAGTTGGTGAATCTATGAGAGGGAAGAAAGAGTAGCAATTCAGTGAAGTTATAATATCTATGATTGTTTTGTCATTTCTATTGAGAAAGTTAGTATTAAAGTCGACTATGAATATCCTCTTTTATTGTTGTGGTTAATAAAATTAGCAACTGAAACTAAGTAATCATGGAAGAAATGAACGTTTCCAGAAGGTGGTCTGTACATTCCGACGAATATTAGATCCTCATTTACCGAACAACAAATTTCTAAATCTATATTGACAAAGGAGAATTCGTTAAGTTTTATAATATTGAACTTATTATAATATAGAGCAACGCCGCCTCCTTTTCTGTGATTTCTATTTATTGAAACTGTGGATTATCCCTCAATATTCGGTAAAGTCTGTGAGTTTGTGGCCCAAGTTTCAGTCAGAAGTAGAAAATCAGAAAATTTGTGCAATGTTTGTAAACTGCCTAGTTTAGAACTTGAACTTTAAAATTTTGTCATAACCTTATATAAAATTTATCGTTTCTAATTTTTTTAGATGGAATTTATTTTATTTGCCAAAAAAAAAAAATCAATAAAATCCAATAATTCTAACATTATTCATATTTTCCAAATTTTAAAAATTCCGAAATATTGGACATGAAAGAAACATTAACTTAACATAAAATTGATTACATTTGTATGAATCTAAGTTTGGTACACCTCTTTAGGATGTTTTAAGACAAAACGTACATTTTCATCAACATAAATATTAGAAGCAAGATTAAAATAAATATCCAAGATTAAAAACGTTGTTTTTCATAGTAGTTCAGATATAAATTAAGACATCTTATTATTAGTGTTAGCCTAATATGATGAAAAGTAATGTGTGGTTTAGAAACGGCCATTCTTCTATCTCTGAGTCAGAAGACTATACAATGCTTCTACCAGAATAGCTTTTTGCTTTGTTCTAGAAGAAAAAATGTCTTCTTGTCGCATGCTAAACGATCTTCTGACTAGGGATAACAAAAGCTTTAAGCTGTAAACTTGAGATTCTGACATCTATTTTAGAATCCTTATATCTCGAGTGAAATTTCACTATCCGAAACATATAGCCAGATACAATAAGGATGCCTCCTCATAAATCAAAGATAAAAAAAAAAGACTTTTGAGAGATCGGTTGTTATTGGAGATGGTTGCCTAGTATGAAACAATCAGTATGATTGTTGTGTGCGCATAAGAATGACCATAGCTCTCTATATACCGAAACGATTTATTGTATCTCTCTATACACCGAAACGATGATCAAAATCTGCGCCTAAAGAGAAGCGAGATTCGTTGCTGAACACTACACATCTCCAGAGGGTGATACCTGTGTTGGGTGGTCAATGATACATGTCTTTAGAGACGATTCCGTCTCTGCCAGTCATCACAGAATGATGTCCTTGATTCTACATGATGCGTAGAGCAAGTTGTGTGTCTTTAGATGGAAGACAGGGCCTTATTAGTGTCTTACGGCTGCTCGAGGGAACTCGAGACGTGTTTCCCTGGAATATCCGTATCCTTCCATATGCTTGCGGTTCATGATCCATTACTACGAATATTCTCTGACTGCTGCATCTCACCAACCAAGATTTAGCACCGACAACCTGATCTCTTTCAAACCTATGATATTGTCCTCAAAATGAAAGATGACCGGCGGAAGTTTGAACTGCGCAGCCCTTCCGGTAGCTGATCAATTATGTTTTCCTGTCACAATGGACGCCCGTCTTCTGTTTTCACTGAGAAAGACATGTTGATAACGCCAAATTAAAACTTTTCTCGACTATTTACCGTTATTTCAATACCAGTTGCTAACAATAAATATTTATATAAATAAATAAATATTTATTATTTATAAATACAATGTTCTTTTGCAAAGTAACAAGCCTTTACCGTAATGGCGACGTCCAGTGATAAACTCATACGGAAGTGCCTGACCAGAGTAATCGATGATACATGCGCAGATCTCACAAAAACAGGGCGGCCATCATTCACTGGGAGCACATTACTATGCCAATAAATAAATCATAGAGGTTACTTCACAGACTCCATAACTTAACGAAACAGCAAAACCAGTCATATCTATCAGTCCGAGCCAACGCCGCTTCTTATATTGGTCCCCGAATGCCCTCTGGAAACGCCCGGTCAGGCCATTGGCGATACATATTTTAATCATTGCAAAAGATAATTAAACATAGAACTTTGGGGCTCTTGCTTTGTTTTTAGGGGTGCGTATTATTTTCTCTTTTGCAACAGAGTGTATAATAAGATTTTAATTTCTTCAAGATTTTATTCTTCCGATTTGCTCTCCACTGTCAGTCAAAGGGATTTTTAAGACAAACTTCAATGCCTTTAAAATTTCAAATAACACTTTATTAATAAACTAAAAACTCTTACACTCCAGGCGATATTTCGTGATCCTAAACGGAATTCACTTCATGCCTAATTTCCATAGGGAAAGGGAACCACTTCCCTCTTCCCCCACACCAAAATTCCAAAACGTTGTTTGTTGTTTTATTTTATTTCTGTCATTTTATTACTAAAGTGTTATTTGGGATTTTTAAAGACATTTATAGCCAAAGAAAAATCATCCTATGATTTGCAGCTTCATTAAATCACTGAAGAAAGGCAGTGGTCTGGGGAACTTCTTAATTTGAAAATTCGATACAGCACAGGGTTTGCATAAGTACAGAAATACGCGATCACCACATGTATTATATTTGTTTATATTATAAATGATAACTATAAAATTATCAATATTTAAAATATGTTCTTTAAAATTCACATAAACTGATCGTCTGAATTTTTTCTTCGCGTAAGAACACAATCGTATAAACTTATTTTGCACTGCTGGATTTGCTTATGTTATCTTTTAAAATCAGATTGCAAATAAAGTCGAAGTTGTCTTCGTTGTAAGAGCAGTATTATAAACAAATACAATTTCCGAAATGATTATTTTTTTAATAACTTTCAGTCTGTATCAATCTCAGCAAATAATATGACTGGATTAGTAATGGAAAGAAAGTCAATGATAGAATTTTTTAGACATTTGCTTCTATACTTCTTTCATTTACCAAATGGGCTCAAATGAGCATATCAATTGAAAGATTTAAATGATATTTATATTTGCTGCTGTGAGGATTATCTTTAACATCGTATAGATCGTTTATGTCAATATACTGTATTGAACAGATTGTCGAAATAATCTGGTTTATTTGTAATTGAATAGAAAGTGAGAAAGTAAAAAAAAAAAACAAAAAAAAAACCACTTACTTTTCGAATATAGTATGATGGCTTATTTGTACAGACAGCGTCTGTGATTGGAGACCCAGGATTTTTTTTTTAAGTTATTTCTATTCCGGACGGACCTTAACATTTATCATGCTCTATATAAAAATTTGAACAAATTTATTTCCAGGGTATTAAAGTTGGGAGAGAACTGAAATGGCAATGACAGAACTTTATACCTTAGTACAAGTTGGCCACAGAACATTCGAATTTGTATCATCTCATTTCATTTCTCTGGCAACATTTTATTAGACAATTTAAAGGTTGGGTGTCTACTTTTTAATTACTACTAGACAATTTATGTATAAAATTTGTTTCAATTTTTCAGATTATATGAAATCCATTCTTCTCTGCTTTTCTGCATTAAAAAATACAAAGAATCTAATCAAAATTATACCCACGAAAAAACAACTGGACTGCATTGATGGTATTCGTGTGTTTGCATTCTTCGGAATACTGTATGGCCACACTAACGCAATCCTTAGCGAAATCAGCGGTCAGTAAAACAAACGATTTATTTTTTCCTTAATTATATTTAAGTAATGATTTTTTTACATCAACTTATATAATTTGCTAATTTCGTCTGTCTGTCTGTCCGTCTGTAACTCGATATATTTAAGCTACTAAGATAGATCCAAGGTTCTCAATGGTACCATTGAAGCAAGAGTACTCAAGTTGGATGAAATATCAGTTCATTTTGTCATTCCATGTTGTTTCCATGAAATTTTAACTGAAATTCTAACAAAACATACGTTCAAAACCAAATAATTTTGTTACCACTGCACCGATTTTAATGAAATTTGGCATGCTTACTCAGTTTTTTACGGTGATTTTGAAACTCAAAACTATTTTTGCCGTAGAAGCTTCGTTCACAAGTTAGCGCAGTATTTAGATTATACAAAAGGTGAGTTTTAAACGCCTTTCTGCGTTATGAGTCAAAAATAATAATTATTCTTTAGATAAATTAAACTTTAGATATGGTTGGTATTTCGTTTTTCTTTTTGGGTGGAAAATGATCCTTTAGATTACTCCCTCAGAACCTATATTACAGATGTACAGGTAAGAAGTACACCTAAATAGGTCTGATAAACATAAAAAAAAAAAATCAAATCATCAATGGACCACTTGAGGATAGGCGGGGCTTCGTAGTTCCAAAATATCCCACCAGTCTACTTTTTGGCTTGTGGGATAAACAAAGCCATGTGCTTCATTTTAACCCTAATAGATATGGAGGCTGAACTAAACGATTTGATTTGGATGCAACGATTGTAAGCCTTTCAAAATCTTCAGATTGGATATAGAGTTGATTATCGCCTATTGAAGAAGGCGACAGCAATATATTTTCAAAGAAGGATATAATTTAATGGATCACTTGAGGATAGGCGGAGCTTCGTAGTTACAAAATATCCCACCACGCTACTGCTTCGCATGTGGGATAAACAAAGCCACGTGCTTTGTTTTAACCGGTTTAGATACAGAAGAAATATTATATTAAAGAAGGATATTCCAAGCGTTTTTACAGAATTATTACAGTACTGGATCTGTACAGCATTGAACCATCGTCTTGAAATATCAAATATCGACGATTTTTTAAGTAATTCAAACAAAGTTATATGTTTGTTTATCCCATTAGCTCTCGCCGCATGTGGGATACACGTCATACGGGACGTCAATAGGGGCGTAAACCTCAAGTGGTCCATTGAATCAAATATATATATATATATTTGATTCAATTGATGATTTGATATGATTTTTTTTTATGTTTATTAGACCTACTTAGGTGTACTTTTAATTCAATAGTACCATTGAGAACCGTTGGATCTATCTTAATAGCTTAATTATATCGAGTTACAGACAGACAGATACATATAAATTGGCTAAGTTCGTCTGTCTGTCTCTCTGTAACTCAATATAATTAAGGTATTAAGATAGATCCAACGGTTCTCAATGGTACCATTGAAGTAAAAGTATTCAATTTGGATGAAAATATTAGTTCACTAGCAGCAAAGCCTGTCGGACGACAGGCATAAAAAAACTGAAAAATCATTTTATTATCAACTATCAAGTAAATGCTGTATCTCCTTATAAACTACATTTTTTATAAAAACAGCATCAGATCCTTCTATCAGTTGTCCTATATCTATTCGGTCAAGAATTTTAATTTTGACGTCGCAAGCACGACGTGCTCAAGAAATAGCAACATATAACTGTCCATGCCTCAAAACAGGCTCTGTTAAATAAATACCAACCATATCTTAAAGTTTATTGAAAACCCTTGGATCTATCTTAATAGCCTAATAATATCGAGTTACAGACAGACAGACGAACTTAGCCAATTATATTAGTTCATTGTGTCATTCCATGTTGTTTCCATGAAATTTTATTCTTGGGAACTGACCTCGACAACTGAAATTCTAACAAAACATACGTTCAAAACCAAATAATTTTGTTATCACTGCATCCATTTTAATGAAATTTGGCATACTTACTCAGTTGTTTACGATGATTTTGAAACTCAAAACCATTTTTGCCGTAGAAGCTTCGTTCACAAGTTAGCACAGTATTTAGATTACATTTGCTTTATATTTAATAGTTGATAATAAAATGATTTTTCAGATTTTTTTTATGCCTGCCGTCCGACAGGCTTTGCTGCTGGTATATGAATAATTCTTTTACATGTAGGCTGCAGAGTTATAGTTGACATTTTAAAAAAATTTAAAACTTTGAGAGCTGTTTCCTATTCATTCTAATTCCATATTAACACAATGACTGACAAGTACACTGCTCACAAAATTTAGGGGTTATTGCGAAATGAAAATAATACACCCAAAAAAACAGAGGCATTTAAGTTTATTTATTACAGAACATCATCACAGAAGCAAATGGAAGTTGTCTGAATACGCAAATAAGGTACATAATCCATTTATCGGGATTGAGGAAGATGTGACACATGCACGAGGATTAACATTCGCATGTCAAACGTGAAAAATGTGTCGCACATTGAATGTTCAGTAGGGTGTATAGTCAGACATTTGAGTTTATAATAATAATAATAATAATATTTATTAGACTTGATTTGGGTGTTAACCCTTTACAAGTGAGAGTGAGAATCTTCCACCTTTTTTCTTTTACAATATTAGTAGTACAATTTCCTTTTGTTTTTATTTATAACTACAAATAAGATTAATATTAATATTAATAATTAATAATAATAATAACAATAATTAATATTGTTTGGTCCTTTATATTAATATTTACACACACAAAATGAATAATATCTACAAATAAGATTTTTAACAAAAATAATATTCTTTTTATAATATAATAATAACAATAACATAAGTAATAGTAACAATATTACCATATAAATTTAGTTACCCCTCTTATTTACTCTTTATTTTCTAATTTCTCTAAAAATACTTTAACATATTTACATAATTCCTTATTAATTCTGTTTTGATTCAGTTGTGTAATCCACCATCCAATCCTATTGGATATTTTTTCATTTTCTAACACCTTTCTTTCTTCTTTTATTTTTTCACATTCAAAAATTATATGGGTCCAATCCTCTAGTCTATTGCATCCTAATCTACAATTTCTTTCTTCTTTGTTTAACCAGTATTTCCCCGACTTCCAAATACTACCATATCTAAGTTTAAGATATATATTTCTCTCCAATAGGAATGGATCATGTTTTTACATAAATAACTGGCCCCTTCAATTTGAACCTCTAGTTTACCATAGTAATTGTTAAATTTCGATTTTTGTATTTTATTATAATTACATTGCATATTTATTTCTATTAATTTTTTAATAATTATTGTTTTACATTCTATCCAATATTTATCCTCCATTATCTTTTCCAATTCAAACCCTAATCCTACTTCATTAAATATTTTTTCAATCTCTTTTATATAATGACATTTATTTCCCTTCTGTGCATTTTCTACCATGTTCTCTAAAATTATCTTTGGTAATCTGTCTTTGTTAAATTTCACAATTTTGGTTACATAGTCTATACTCCTTTTAATACAATCTATTCTTAATGGATATAATCCCAATTCATTTTCCACAATATAATTTGGCGTATCTTTTTCCATATTAAAATATAACTTAATAAATAAATAAAGTATTGTATGTTTTCTAATTCCTTTTTAATTTTCCATCCATCTATTTCCATACCATAACAAATGACACTTTTAACCATACTGTTAAACATGTATTTTATTTTTTTCCAATCATTTATTTTCGCTCTTTTGATTAATTTTATTAATTCCCAGGTTGCTGCTATTCCTTTTCCTTTTCTATATTTTATATTTACATTATTACTATTTTGTGATGTGAACCATTTTCCTAAGTATTGATATTTATTTGTTACTTCGATCTCTTCATTTTTCCACATCCATTTTTCTAATTTTGCTTTCTTTCCCCCATTTCTAAAAATAATAATTTTCGTTTTCTCTAGATTAATGTTTAGACAGTATTCGTTTACAAATTCTTGTAAGACTTTAATCATTCGATTAAGTTCTACTTGAGTTTCTGCCAATATTACTAAATCATTTGCATACATGAGACTAAATATTCGCTCATTTTTAATTTTGATACCTCCCCACCCTTCTTCTCTTAACTTTAATTCTAAATTATTTATCAGCACTGAAAATAGAATGCGACTCATACTGCACCCTTGTCTTACCCCTTTTGTAATAAATATTTCCCTCCCTCCTTTATCATTTCCAACATTTATTCTAGTATCCTCATATATATTTTTTATCATTCTTAACATTTTTCCTTTTATCCCTACTTTGACTAGTACTTTTATTAATATATTCCTATCTACACTGTCGAAGGCAGTTTTAAAGTCAATAAACATTGCAAAAAGTTTTTTCCTTTTAATCATTAATTTTAAGTTTATAAGAGCATTTAAAATAAATATGTTATCTTGAGTTTGAGTAATTTTTTCTAAAACCTGCCTGATTTTCTACGATTATGTTATTATATTCAAACCACTTCTCTAATCTATTTTTTAAAATTTGTGAAAATTTTCATGGATGTATTCAGAAGCGTGCTGCCTCTATAGTTTTTTGGTTCACTTTTAATTCCTTTTTTATACAAAGGTATTATTTTTCCATTTCTCCAGCTCTCTGAGATTTTTTCTATTTTCCATATCCTTTGGTACCAACTTAACATCCATTCTATTAAGTCATTAGGTGCATTGTTTATCCATTTATTTCTAATTCCATCTGGGCCTGGTGATTTTTTTTTTTTAATTTTTTTACTACTAAATCTCTATTTGATCATCAAGGGGATTAATCTCTATTTCTCTGCTAATCGTTTCTACCCTTTCATTTATTTCTTCCTCTTTTACTACCCACTTTATATTTATTTTTTGTCCAGGAACCCTCTAGTAATTTAAGAAAATGTTCTTCCATTTCCTCTTTTTCCATATAATCCAAGATAATTTGTAAAAAACGCTCTATTTCTGAACTTTTTAATTAACTCCCAAAATTCTGTTCCCGTTTTTATTCCTATAAATTTGTTTGTTAGTTCTTCATTGTATCTTAATTTTTTTTCTTTACATGTATTTCTATATATTCTTTTATCTTCTAGATATTCTAATCTTAATCTATCTTCATTATATTTTCTAAAATTTCTAAGACTATGTTTTACTTTTTTTTTTTCCTTACATTCGTTGTCAAACCAACTTATGTTTCTGTTTCCCTCTCTTGTTTTGTTTTCTTTTTCTTTAGTTTGCGTTATTCCTTTTTCTAATGTGTTTTTAAAATTCTTATACATCTCGTTTACATCTTCATTTTGTCCTAAACTTTCCATATAATTCATTATTACATATTTGTATACCTCCCCATTTTCTTTATTAAAATCTATATCTAACTTATTTATTTTATTAATTTCTTTTCTTTTTTCAGTTTGTGATTTTGTATTTTTTATTATTATCGGCATATGGTCTGAAATTTCTGTCTTTAATATTTCAAAAATAAAATATTTTTCTAACATTTTTTCATTAAACAAATATTAGATCTATTACTGAACACCCTTGTCCACCTATAAATGTCCAATTTCCCTCTACATCATTTTCCTTATTTCCATTTAAAATTTCTAAATTATATTCTCTAGCCCAATTTATCAATATTTCTCCATTCTTGTTCACAATCTTATCTTTTGAGTTTCTTTCGTACATTTCTGTTTCATTATAGTTATTACATACACTATTTAGTTTCCCTATTCTACTATTGAAATCTCCAATTAAAATAACATTATCATTATTTATCTGTGATTGGAAAATATTATTTTCTATTCTGCTTAATAGCCTTTCTATATTTTTGTTATATATTGCCACTATTTGATACTTTTCTTTCTTATATCTTAAACCCATTATAATTCCATCCTCTATACTGGTACAATTTATATCCTCTATTTCCTTTTTCTTTTTCCAACCAATACTAATACCTCCTATTGGTCTTCCTTTTTTTTTTTTTCACTGCGAACTTATGATACCAATTACAACTATCGTTCTTATCTAATTTGTGCACAAATTTATCATTAATACACCACGTTTCTACTAAAATAATAACTTCATATTCTTTTATTATTTCCCAAATTTCTATATTTTTACTATCATTTATCCCATTTACATTCCATGCTATTATTTCTAATATATTATTGTTTTTATTTTTTCCTCTCTTACTTCCTATTTCTTCTTTTTTCTTTTCTTTGCTTTGATTAATTATATTTACTATTTCTACTCCTTTTTTTACAAATTCTATTTGGCTCTTTTTCTTTATTTTATTTGAAACCGAATTTTGCATTCTTTCCCCCGTGGCTATCAATGTCATTTCTGCCTTCTCTTGATTATTATACTTCCCTTTTTCATCATTTAGTTTTTTTGGTACTCTATATATTGATTATTTTTTACAATATTTAAGTCTTCTCCTGCATTAAATCTTGGAATTTTCCTTATCTCTTCCTGTTTTAACCTATATATTTCACACCAATTTATCTTATCTTTTGTTTCCACATATCTTCCATTTACAATCAGATTATCATATTTCACTACTGCTAGATTTCCTTTTTTTCTTTCTTCGAATGCCATATCATTTAGCTTTTTTCTTATTTCTCTTGTTTCTTCAGAAAAGTCTTCTTTAATCTTGTATGCAGTTCCTTTTAAGTCTTTCTTATTTCTCATTATTTCTTCCTTTTGTTTTTCTGACTCACATTTTATTACTATTCTTCTATTGTATGCTTTGTTTTTTTTTTTGCCTATGCGGTGAGCTCTAGTAATTTTTAAGTCTATCTTTAATTTCTTACTTATGAACTCTTTTGTCATTTTTTCTGTTCTATTCCAATTTTCTCCTTCTGCCAACCCTTCCAATATGAAATTGCCTCTTCTATTTCTATCTTCTTGCTTCCTTAATTTCTCCTTCAGTTCCATAATTTGTTTCTCTTGATTTATTTTTATTTCATTCAATTCTTTCTTTATTATCTCTTTCTCTTCTTCACTTCTTTCTAATTTTCATAAAAAATGCTGTCTCTTAATGCAAGGCCCTGGCTTTTCTATCTTGACTAAGTTCATTAAAGCAAACTGAAAAAAAATAATTTGACAATTTTTACAGTCTTTGTAGCTTCTTCAATGAACGATGTTAGGAAAGGTGATCTGAAATTAATGAATTTATGATATTTTTATGTGGAATTTCTCTTAACATTTTTTTTTCTTTTGGGCAATATTAAAATAATGTGAAAATAATTAACATATTTAAAAACTTTTAATAATGATTTATTTTAGATAACAGGCTAAGGTTATTTCAAAAACCGATCATAACACACTTCGTGTTCAGTATGATGTCATCATTGGATGTGTTTTTCACAATAAGGTAAAAAAAAGAAAATAATTTAATTTTCTTAAGGCAGTGTAACTGAAGTGCAGTGATATTTTAAACTATTAATTTGAATTAAAATAAAATGGACATAATCAAATAGATTATCTGTGGTCAATCAAACCGATATTCACAATATTTTGTTTGTTTCATATTTCTCTAATTTTAAAGTTACAATTATAATAAAGGATAATAAAATAAAATTTTAAGTTTTATATTTGTTTTTCATAATTTTCATCGTAAAATTATAGTAATTGATTTCTTCCAATAGTAGTTCATTTCCAATAACTAATTAATAAATATAGTTGGTAGTCTTGGTCTGAGGAATCATTCAAATGTATCAATACTATAGGGGCTTTTTGTCCAAAAATAAAATCTTTCAACAAAACTTCAGACAAAGAAAGAGGAATAAGTTATTAAGAGTTATGATTTAGTCTGAAGTTTTGTACAAATATTTTCTTTTTGGACACGAAGCCCATACAGTACATTTGAATGATCAGACCAAGGCTCTCAAGTTGTTTCTAAATACTTGTGATGTAATTAATGTGAATGACTGTTGTGAGTGTTCCATAAATATATTTGTTTCAATGTATTATAAAATAACTCAAGTATTTTATGCCTTCTTTTTGGTGAAGACATCACGCGTGATGATCAGAATAATATACAAAGTAAAAGAAGAATATATTCTTTAGGCCAGCGACCTTTTTGTCCCCCAAAACTTTCAAGTTTCTTTTTTAACATCGATTTATACTTAAGGACATGCCGTTTCACTTTCCAAGTAGTTTAAAAGAACAACAATTGCGACTAATTAGTTAAACACTGATTCCTAAGCATTGCACATTAATGTAGGGTCTCATCTTTATTTGCCGTCGATGAAGGCGTATGGCTGCATATAACTTTATTAAATTGAATAGTAGTTAATTATTAGTAGTAAATTTAACAATTCCGAAAAGCCATCTGGCGGGGAGTTTTTTCCCACATCACTTACTGGTAGGAAGAACAAAGGGGTCAGCAGATCTTCATGGATTGAGGAAAGAAAACTGGCTCGTAATCAGACGATAAAGGAGTACTGGAAGAGGAGAAAACAGAAGGCTAAAGCGACGAGAAGATACGAGCCCCGTAGTCCTCAGTAGGCCCAACGACAAAGAAGAAGAAGAAGTCTGGGAAAATTAACGAACGTTTTCACAATTAATGGGAGCAATTCGAAATAAAATTTAGTGAAGATATTGTACTATTCGACTCAATTAACATGCTAAATTTCTTCCAGAAATCTGAACTGCATCAAGAAGAAATGCATGTTACTCGTTAAGTGAAACTTTACACACATTTCATTTTTTATTCGAACTAATTTGTAGAATATTAAATTCTTACAAAATACGGAAGTTACAAAAATATACGAAAGTTAATGTTGGTATAACAAATATATCCATGTGTTTGTTGTAATAAAAACGTTTCTGCGAAACCAGTCATTGGACAAATTGAGTAGTTTATTAACTGTTGTCCCACCAAGATTGTTCATTCTAGATGATTTACGAAAATGATAAGCTAACTATGAAGAGACAATAACTATGGGTTACAAGATTTTTAAACAAGCGTTACAAAGCGCACGGTTTTTTTTAACAGTTTGGAAATTGATTTCTAAAATTTCGATCAAATATATTTATCAAGTTAAAACTGAATAGCATAAAAGTGATCAAGGGTTGGTTTCAATTGTAATTATATCATTTTTAATTTCTGTTTTTTTTTTTAATTCATACTTTAAAACATCTTTTCAGTGGTGTATTAACTTCCTACGTCATCTTAAATCGGGGAAGAAAGAAACTATCATTGGGTAGACAGATTCTGACTCGTTTTGAAAGGTAAAGATAATTAATGCAAAAATAATTTAAATTAAAATGATTACTCTAGTTTCTATGCCCGGATAACAATTATTCCGCAATGTTATCTTTTAATATCTTAAAGAAGCAATATTAATGTTAATGAATTAAATATTAAAAATTTCTCATAATCAATATTTCGTTAATGTGCAAGTCATTTTCTGTAACATAACACAATATAATGTTAGTTTATTAAGTTAGATTTAGCTTAGGTATCCCGCTGAGGCCCATTGTGGCCCATTGCGACACTGGAGATAAGGCTCCAACTTTTCAGTAATCCGGGACAGAGATAAGGTCGGGTGGTCAGCATAACGCTCGCCCGCCTGTATCCTCGGGAAAGAAACCGGTGCCCGGTTTTTCAGAGGGCTGGATAGATCCTAGCACTCGTTTGAAGAGAATGGAGAGTGGAAAAGTCCTGGACTTCCCCGGACCGGAAATAATATAACTAGTTAACCCGTACGAATAACTCGCATCAGTCAATAGCCAAATAATAATATACGAGAAACGTTACTTGTGTTGAGAAACGTTATCATATGGAGTACAGACATAAAAACACCTTTGAGAAATAATAAACAACTCCAACAGCTGTCGTGCGTATTAGTTAAACAGATTGTCAATAGATGGCGCCTTCTACAACTAAAGGTTTTTAAAATAAAAATTAAAATAAAAATATTTAAAAAGAAATACACCTTAATTTTAAACAATCTGTTTATTTTTCGTCATTACCGGGAAACGCAATCTTCAAAATGATGTCTCAATCATTGATTTTGATGAAGTATTAAGGCAGATAAGCCGTACCGACAAAAAAACACCTTTTAGAAATAATATATTTGTATTTTAAATTTTTAGCCGATACACTTATTTTATTTTTTTTTTCAGATAAAAACCCTTGCTATTTACAACTCTTTGAATATATTTCATTCTCTATTCTAAATTTGCTTGTTTAAATTTCACCTTTTCGTTTATTTTGTTTTTTCCCGAAACTGACACTGACTCAGCGTTCTTGATTTGCTTAATGAAACTTCTTATTGAAGCACTTGTATTTCAGAACTACTGTGACACAATATTTTTATTGTTTTTAAAATAAAGTTTTTAACGAAAACATTAATTTTAAGCAATTTTGTTTAATTTTTGTCGTTAGCGGGGAAGGTAATCTTCAAAATGATGTTTCTCTCATTACGGAGATATGGCGAACCGACAAAACAACACCTTTGAAAAATAATATATAGATATGTAATATAATATGCTTGGTAATTTATCTTTACTTTTCATTTAAGTCGATTTTATTATTTTATTTTTTTTATTTTATGAATTCCGATAGATTGAGTCCTACTTACTATTTCATCCTTGTATTTCTTATACATTTGGTTATGAAAGAAAAGGATAAAATTATAGATGACGTTTTTGACAAAATCAGAGAAGATTGCAAACATAACGAGTGGACATTATATTTCTATGTAGGCAATTTTTTTGATCCAATTGTAAGTAAATTAAAATATAAAATTTAAATTGCGACAATATTTTTAGGCTAACATTTCATGTCATTTAAACAGTCTAATTTCTTTGCTATTTAACATTTTAAGAATGTATATTTCAGAAATATTTTACATAATTTTTTTATATTTTAAGTTTTATAGTTTTTTTTGTTTATTTATCAAAGATTAAAAGTTATAACTTTTGTATAATGCTAAACGAGTTATACGTTCAAGTCTTACGTCCTGCTATCTTACGTTCTCCTGCCTTTAAGCAGGAAAAAGAAATCTGGTCTTCTTTTCACACACAACTGGGTGAACTCTAGGACACTCTTGGTTGATGAATACTCTGGGAGAAATCTCTGAACTCCTCCTCGGTTCCTCCAGTACTTAGACTAATATCCGTATAATCCGACAATAAAGTTGCTCACAAACTAATAAACAAAGAAAGAAAATTAACGTGCCTAAATAATTAAAAAAATATCAAAATAAGGCACATGCTAAAAGGAATTTTGCTGGCTAATGAGTCCTTAAAAGGACGAAACGGTCCGTCTCGGTGACAGCTCAGGGTGCGAATTCCTTCTTTTCAGGTTTTGCCTTCCTTTAGCAAGCACTTAAATAAAAGTAAATACGTTTTGAAAATTGTTAATACCCTAAGTTACTCGATTTCTTTATATTAATTTTAAAACTTGCTAAATACTTGCAGCACATTTTAATGTCTTTATTATTTTTACGGCATCATTTTACTTTTAGGTTTTTTGTACTTAAGTAAAAATAATAGTAGTAGTTTGTAGCTGAAATCACAAACTTATGAATTAACCACAAATTCTGCAGAAATGCATCATAGCTTACCTCGGTCTTCATATAGGACAGGGTTATGATTGGCATGATTATTAAGATTAATACTTTTTAACATTTGTCACTTTGTATTTATTTGTTCTAAATAACTGTAACTCTTTTATTTTTTACTTTTAGTTTTACTATTTTAGTTTTACTATTTTTAATGTAAAAGAAAGATTTTAAACCAGAGCTTTGGAGCGGAGCCCGGAGCTGGAGCACGGAGCAGTGGAGCAATGGGTTTTTGCCCGGAGCTGGAGCGGAGCCGGAGCACACAAGTTTTTGACTGCTCCACTGCTCCAGATTTTTTTTTTTAATGTTTACCAGTCCTATTAGGTGTAATTACAGAATTATTTCTGTTTTATAGGTGCTGGAAAGTTTAATGTGTCTTTTCAATAACAAAATTTAATTAATGTTAAAGCATAGATTAGAAGTTTTTTACTAAATTTTTATTGACTATATCACATATTAATTGGTTTTTGATTTCTCTACAATTATTACAATTATAATTATTCCAATTTATTTGTCTAAATATTTTCGAGGAAGTATATTCATTTACTCTAAAAGGAAACTTATCTGGGGGCACGAAGGCAGGAAGGGCACCATGTACCTTTTCTCGAAGTGTTTCGTCGTATTTTCGAACCCTCATAGCTTCGGCCTGGATAATACTAGAGCGCTCAAATTTTCAGGATAAGATGCAGTTAGCAGACTAATGAAATACGCTAAGTTTCATTTATTTAGCTTTTATACTTTGGATTTTATTAAAACCTAAAATTCGTCGATTCCGTCACTTACTGACTGACTCATGATCATCAAAACCTTTAGGGTACTTCCTGAAGTCCTAAAAAGCTGAAATTTGGTATGCAGGCTAGGATTAGCACACAAACAACAAAAAAATTAAGAAAACCCGTAACTTTCACCCTCGAACCCCTTATAAAGGGGGGGTCTGGTTATGTATTGTCGAACCCTCATAGCTTCGGCCTGGATAATACTAAAGAGCTCAAACTTTCAGGATAAGATGCAGTTAGAATACTAATGAAATACGCTAAGTTTCATTTATCTAGCTTTTATACTTTGGATTTTATTCAGATCTGAAATACGTCATACCCTCAATGCTTCGGCCTGATTAATATTAGAGCGCTCAAATTTTCAGGATAAGATGCAGTTAGCAGACTAATGAAATACGCTACGTTTCATTTATCTAGCTGTTATACTTTGGATTTTATTAATATCTAAAATCCCACCCAAAACATTTCATGTAAAATGAGTTGCCAAGACTCACATGCTCATAACGCTTTCACTGTTAAAAAGTTATCAGATCTCATCTTACAAAAAGAAATGAAATCCCACCCAAAACATTTCATGTGAACTAAGTTGCCAAGACTCACATGCTGGTAACGCTTTCACTGTTAAAAGGTTATCAGATCTCATCTTACAAAAAGAAATGAAATCCCATCCTAAACATTTCATGTAAAATAAGTTGCCAAGACTCACATGCTCATAACGCTTTCACTGTTAAAAAGATATGAGATCTCATGTAGAGCCAAGCCCCTAACTCTACAAG
>JAFIDM010014012.1:63585636-63619819 GCA_023159025.1 Thereuonema tuberculata
TCGCTAAAGACGACCTGGTTCCATTCCGCTGCAGTCCAGTTTCCTCGTGCGCGGCAAAACTCCAAACGGAGGCGTCGATGGGTGGGCGTCAAGGGCAGCACACGTAATGGGCGCCGCGATACCAACTGTCCTTCAGCCAGGCGCCTTCGTATGGTTCGAGAAGACACAGCGGCCCCTAGTGAAGGTGCTGTCTGTGCCTGGATGGCGGCCGATGAAGCAGTTGGCTGTACGCGTGCATTTCTGACTATGTGAGCGTCTTCTCGACGACTGGTCTGTCGAGGGCGTCCTGAGCCTGGTCTTCGTGTACATGACATCTCTCGGGTCCACTGGTCCCAAAACCTCCTCACAACACAATCAGAGCGGCCTAATTGACGAGCTACTCGCCTAGCTGACCACCCAGCTTCCATCATCCCGACGATTCTCCCTCTCTCAAACTGCGACAACTGCGTATACTGTCTTCAAAAACGGCGTAATGGCATGTCTACCTCAGCTCTTCCTTTGTAAATGATTCAGCACACTCAAACAAGCTGTTTTATACTCCACAGAGTACGATGTTCAACGCCCTCTACCGGCTACACGTAATGCGCAATCACGCTGCATTTCTAATCATTTGCATATCTCCCCGACATGTACCTTCATTGCAAGTTTCGTTACGATCCCGCAATTATTTCTTGGTGCGCTAATTTTTTTGTCCATGAGTATATATTATATGTATGAATAGTATTTAGTATTTTAAATTTAGTGCTGTAGACGTAATATTTAAATGTTGTATATATATGTATATGGTATATGTAAAAAAAAAAAAAAAAAATCTCAAAAAAATTAAATGATTTTCAATCTAAAAACAAAACTAGAAACTACTTACATTAAAAATAATTTCATACTTGGCTTTATGGCATTATAAATAATTATAAATAAATAATTATAATAATTGTAGATATAATTAATATCAACTCATAAGAAAAGAAATGAATTTAGTAGATGATGCCAATTGTTAAGCAAAGATTGCTCCTCAAATCGTACGATCCACTAATTCAGCGGCTCCCTACCAGTGGGTCGCGACTTGATCCTAAAACTATCAGAAACCATCGAATAAACCATCAGAAAAGATCAGAAAAATCGAAAAACGATCAGATATTAGGAAGGGATACGATACAAATATGGTTTTATTCTATATTCTTCCATTCCTATATATGTGGAGGTATTCCGATAAGGAAAGGTGGGTCACCAGCTGAAAAACGATAAGTAAAGGTGGGTCGCCAGCTGAAAAAGGTTGGGAACCGCTGCACTAATTAATAAATTTAGTAATTTGTAGTGCAATATAAATTTAAAACGTAGAATTAAAATATAACATTAGTGCAAAAGAATGTAATACAGATGCAACTCAATAATAATGGAAATAAATGATAAAGAATGGAAGATATGGAACGGCCAAAAAAAACAAAAACAATTTACTTTTATGGGATTTTATTTAATAAAGGGAGGGGGTAGTGACTTAATGTGGATCACAAAACAAAAAAACACAGACTCTGCTACCAGAACACCTCTAGAGAAATTCATAGGCGTTCAAAAAAAAAAAAAAAAAACAAGTGGTAAAAAAACCACTAATAAAAAAAAATTAAGGTAGGAAACTCTCAAAGTTACACAGTGGAAACTACAGTTAAAAAAAAAAATATCTTTAAAATAAAATAAATCTAAAGCTTAAACAAGACAAATTTATTAAAACGTCCTTTTTAATAAATTGGTCTTTACAAATTGTAATCATTATGTGGCAAGCTTAAAACTAATCTAAAACAAAGAGATAAAATCTTATATCTGGAAAGAAACAGGCAAAATTAAAACCATATTTAGGTAATCAAGAATGATTAAACTTAAGTTCAATGCTCCCTAATGTCTGTTAGGAATATAAAAGTTCCAGTTAAATTTAAAATATTTAATAACCCTGACTAAATTATCGCCTAATCCTTCAGATATAAAATATTATAATTAATAATCGTATCCTATGATACCTCCACCTGAAATCTATAGGATAATACAATTCCTTCCATCATGAATGGAACCTACTTATAGAAACATAACTCATTTCTATTAAATAATCTATTAGATAAAGTTAAATCTTAGCTTCGGAACTTAGCTTCGGAGTATCTTAAATACTCCGTAAGTTTACATTCAAATCTTAACTTGTAAATTGATAGTCCTAAATACCAAACAGCTTTACATTTCAAAAGCAAAAAAAAAAATAACCCTTTCTCAAGAAAGAGGAAAATTACTAAAAAAAAAACACTGGATGAGAATCTAAACTATCGATACAAAAGAGTTAATAAATTAAAACAGTCTTATTCTTTTAAAACCAGGAAATTCTTAATTTCGTTAAGGAAAGGTAAAATTTATTTAAACCCAACCGTTAAGAATCTCAAATACCGATTCACTAGCTTTAATAAATAAATTAAAACAGTCTTACTTTAACGGAGAGTTCACTGCTAACCAAAGTCTTTCGGACGGGATAACGTCAGACTTTAAAAGATGCCCAACTGTTTCTTCGGTTTGATTCCAGATATTGGTACTAGCCAATAGGAAGCGATCTTGACATTCGCTGCATAAGGCCGATTTACTGCTTCCGGCCTTAGTGTAAGCGCAGTGATTCACGATCACGTGATCATCTTAGATCACATGACTGGTTTTGAATTTTAAAATGGAAGCATTTGGTTGTCCTCAGGAGAGATCTAGGGATTTCTGTGATTTCTTCAATATTTTGAATATTACAGACCGCTCCTATAGCATAATACACGAACGAGAATACCAAAGAGTTCTTCGTCAATCTTGATATGCATTTCAAACATCCTTGTACTCCTGAGAAAAGGAATATCTTTAAAAACACATGGGCTGGATTTAGGCCTAAATATGAATCTGGTAAGCTTAATTCCTTTCTTTTCTAATGTATTCACCGTGTTTTTATGCTTTAATAAGGTTGCCTCCTTTTAGCAAGAGAAAGATTTCAAATTTCCGCTGTCGATCTAATTTATTCGGCGTATTTTTATGATTTATTAAGAATGCCGCCTTCTAGCAAGAGAAAGATTTCATGTATTCGCTTCCGATTTAAAGATTCGGTTTCCACCATCGACCGGAAATTGAAACATGACGTCAACTTCCGCTTCCTCCTTATGAAAACAGTTCCAAATCAGCCATCTTTCTCAACTCGGAAAAAAAAAAAACACCGCGGTACCGTAAACTGGAATTTTACCGTTTCTTCGTTTATGAGGAAAAACCTTATGGTGAATTTATGTCTTCCACATGTAATCTCTGCTCTGCAGAATGGATTCTCCAACTCCTGCATATGGCGGTAAGGCTTATTGTTGTCTAAGATGAATCGAATCGTCCCAATTTAAAGATGGCCTCCTTCCCCAGGAGGTGGATTAAACCATCCCGCATTTCCATGGTAAATTGCACAAAAAAAAAACCAAATTACATTATCTACGATTAAAAATAAAAATTAAGTTTATCTCCCGTGAAACGGAGGAGAAAAATTAAAAATTAAAAATAAAAGGTAAGTTAAAAATTTAAAATAATGCTCTGTTCCTGAACGGAACCTGTTATTTTATACCCGATTATCGTCGCCTGAAGCTATGCACGTGTGAAGCTGCTAACAATTAAAACAATACTAGTCTTCTGAATTCACGAGAATCGATCTTTTCCACAATACTATACAATTACTCAACAAATCCTCAGATAAAGAATTGCCCACCAGCAAGTTAATCTATATTACTAAAATCTTTTCTCTGTCTGTCCGGCGCAATTTCCTGAGCGAATGGAAAATAGAAGTAATTTTTACAATGAAGCGTCCGCGACAGGAATCGAACCTACAACCTTCTGATCCGAAGTCCGATGTCTTATCCGTTAAGCTACGGTGACTACTATTGACTTCATATTGTTTTTTGACTTCCCCTTCCCCAATCAATAATGAATGAATTCAACCTTTTTTTTTTTTTGAATCTCAAGGTTTTTTTATTTATTTCCGATCCATCTGTTTATTTTTAATTCGAAAATGACAATTAGAACTACAATTGCCGAAATGTTGGAATATTTTAAATATTCTTACTTAATCAAATTCTATGTGATATTGAAAAACAAGCACGTGTAACGGGAGATTTTGAATAAAAAAAAGAGTCAAGAAAGAAAGAAGCACTATTTCTATTAGATAGAATACTGAAAAATTACTATTTGTAACTCAAAAACCATCAATATTTCTAACTCAAAAACCACTGAAAGGTATCATTTGTAATTAAAAAAGAGTTTCCAGAAAGAAAGAAGCACTATATCTAATAGGTAGAATACTGAAAAATCACTATTTGTACCTCAAAAACCATCACTGTTTGTAACTCAAAAAACCACTGAAAGGTATCAATTGTAATTAAAAAAGAGTTTCAAGAAAGACAGATGAACTATTTCTATTAGGCAGAATGCTGAAAAATCACTATTTGTGATTAAAAAATCATCACTATTTGTAACTCAAAAACCACTGAAAAGTATCAATTGTAATTAAAAAAGAGTTTCCATAACGAATGAAGCACTATTTCTAATAGTTAGAATACTGAAAAATCACTATTTGTAACTCAAAAACCATCAGTATTTCTAACTCAAAAACCACTACAAAGTATATCTATAGGCCTATTACTAAAATCTTTTATTTCTCTGTCTGTCTGGTGCAATTGTTGTTAATTGTGAAAATAGAAATAATTTCTACAAGTTCGCTACGGGAATCGAACTACAACCTTCTACTCTGAAGGTAGACGTCTTAGCCATTAGACCATGAGGACTACATTCTAATCTCTATAAAAAAATAAAAATATATCATAGATATATGATTCACATGCTGGTTCTAAAAGCAGTCATGGATTGAGAGAATATAGACATCAAAAATTAAATTAAAAAAAAAAAACTTTAAAAAAAATTTTAGTTTTAGTTTACTTGATGCAATTTGTGTGTGTGTGTTTCTTTTTTTTAATAAATAAAAAGTTGTTTTCCTTTACATAAGCGAGGCTTCCGGAGCAAAGAGACGGGTAGCCGACTAGTTGTTTTTAAAAACCACCACGAATCTGGTGGAAAAACGATATATTTTGTGTCGTTTCAGATAGTAAAAATCAAAGATAAAAGAAAGATAAAAATGGGGAATAACGACAAGTATTCTCCAATTTTATCTTTCTTTTATCTTTGATTTAATTTGATTTTTACTATCTTCCATTCTTTATCATTTATTTCCATATTTATTGAGTTGCATCAGTATTACATTCTCATGCACTAATGTAGTTATATTTAAAAAAAGGGGAATAACGGTAAGTATTCCCCAATTTTATCGTTCTTTTATCTTTGATTTGAATTTATTTTTACTTTTTCCATTCTTTATCATTTATTTCTATATAGATCTAAACATTTAGTATAAATTGCATATTTTTATAAATATAAATAAATTCCAAAACATATCGAAAACGTAAGTAAGTATAATAACAAAATTAGTAGTGCACTTAACGTGCCAGGTATTTTTTGCAAATGTGAATGGCTACAATAATTTAGATGATTTTTTTGTTGATATGCAATTATTTTTCAGAATTGCATTTGTGCGCTCCTCACAGAAATTCGGAATTAAGATACACGATAAGCCTTACTGTCGTATTGGACCTTATATTATTGGTATGGCTTGTGGTTGGTTGTTACATAAAACCAATTGCCAAATTAATATCTCAAAGGTATGCTATCTTCTTTTATTTAGAAATATGCTGTGCTCCTCTTGCAAGTTTTTGTTACATAAAATGTTATAAGAAACTACCTTAATATTTGATATTTATTCTCTGATTTTTAATATACGATTAATATAATCAATTAACAGTAAAATAATATCAAAAATAGCTTGAAGTTGAAGAATTTGAGAAAGTTGTTTTCAAGCAGTAAATAAAAAAAAATGAAATGATTGAAATATTAATTTAAGATTATCCTAAGTTTATTTTTGTAATTATTAATTTCTTTCAGATGAAATGTGGCTTGTTATGGATTCTAACCATAAACTGTTTTTACTGGATAACATTCTATGTATATCACTTCGAAGTAGGTAGATTAGCGTCTGCTATTCTTACACCTCTCAGATATAATCTATGTGCATTAGCTATCAGTACCGTAATTTTTCTCTGTGCCACAGGATATGGAGGTTAGATACATTTTTATCTGTTTTCATTAATCTTCAAGGGAAAACTTTTTGTTGAAGGGCCTAAATTATTTTAGAGTGGGACAAAGAAAATATAAATGGAATCAGAAATATGGTCAGCTGGGATGCAAAAGAAAGTGTTGTAAACTAGTGATTATTTAGCAGTATTACTTATATGATTGCAATTTGTGGGAAAATTTTGATCAGTGTATAACCACAGAAAAGTTATCAGACATTTTGACAAATGTGGAATCTGGAGCAGCATTATTAAAAGCACACTTTGCTTAAATGAAACAGCTTTTACGAATAATTATGTTAAACACAGATTTTTAAGAACTTTTAAATCTGTTTTTAAAATCTACCTAAAAAAGGAATTTGAATACTGAGATAGTTCGAAATGTTCATTATATACAAGTTAAGAAAAGAATCTATTAAAGGCTTTTAAAATCGTCGGGATGACTAACTGACCAATGGGATTAAATGGAGATCAGGTGATCAGCCCCATGTCCGCCCTCTTTTATCTCCCGGGAAAAAAAATCGTTTACCCATTCTTCAGAAGGCTGAGTAAACTTAGGATCCGTGTGCGAAAATTGAGCGTGGAAAAATCCCCGACCTTCCCTGATTGAACCTGGTTCCTTCAGCCCGCAATCCAGCGCATTACCACTTACTGGGCCCATATTATATTATCAGGTTCTCTTTCGTTTCAGCACCCAATGTTAAATTTCCATATAAAATTTTATGAATTTGATTAAACCGTAAAGTTATAGCTTGGTGAAGCGAGTTACACTACAAAAACGTTTGATAATTTATATTTGATATTAATTTTTTCTATATGACATCTCAGAAGTTTCATTCTTATTAGCAATCATCAGCCAGGCTGGTCACCACTAACCACGAGTAGCGGAATAGATACAGGATGATTCACCATATACAGAAACTTCGGGAGCTCATTCTACATGTAAAAGTAAAGAAACAATGTAATATAAACATAGGTCCGGAAACGCTTCGATAGCGAGTTATGGCAAGCGAAAGATTTCGCCCATAAATTAGTACCTTGGGTGAAATGAAGACTTGCTGGAAGTTTGGGAAGGTAAATTAAGGGGCGAAATCAGTGGTATCTTATGGTTGTTGACCTAATCTAATGAAACAAGTCGCAGAACTGTATCCCCCTGTGTTTGTAAGCGAATCCCATGTGGAACCTACAAAAGAGGGATCGTGAAACAACCGTTTTTCTGTTTGACATACAATAACGTTCGTAAAGTAGGTTAGAACAAAATATGTAGAACATGTATTTCTGTAAAAAAATGGTGCAAATACAGTATACAGAAAGTTAATAGATGGTCGATTAAATGAACTGTTATGGAGAACAGTGCAAAGCCCGAAAGCAGAATGTTTTTTATCTTTCTGCAACGATTGATGCTAAGACGAAAAACTTTCTGCAGGTGCAGAAAAAAATTAAACTTTTTTTTCGTTTATGTCCCGCAAAAAACGAATCTTCAAATCGACAACCAAAAAAAAAAAGCGGAATCTCCGAATCTGCGATCGACGTCTTGCCTACCCCTGTTCTACACGATATCTTTCTGCAGCCCTCAGTTTCGTTCTGCGACATTGTCGCGCCGTCGCTTGATATTCTGCTTTGGGGGTGCAAAGTAAATTGAACTGAAAAACATTACCCTACACCTAATCAATAAAATTATAGTAAATTCTCAAAAACGTTTCCATCAGCCTCAATGCTTTTTTCTGCACGTTTAACGATTGATCTTGTTGCTTTTCGTAGTTCAGCAGGACTGTCCTTTAACTGCGTAAATGATTTATTAATACGGGCAAGTAGCGCCTCACGGTAGTTTACTTTGACCGCGTAAACCTTTCCCTTTATCCATCTCCACATGCAGAAATCCATCGGCGTTTGGTCTGGTGACCTGGGTGGCCAGTGTATAGAACCTCTATGACCGATCCATTTATTTGCGAATTGGTGATTTAAATAGGTGGAAACATTATTTGAAAAATGTGGCGTTACGCCATCGTATTGGAAGTATATCCGGCGTCGCGTTGCAAGAGAAACATTGTCGGTAATTATTCTTGCATAAACTAAAAGTACAACAGACCTGTTAAGCGCTCTTAAAAAAATAAGCGGTCCAATCAGCTGATCATGAATAATACCACTCCATACATCAATGCTAAAGAGCTGTTGAAAGTTGCGTTCCACTGTTGCATGAGGGTTCACCTCTGCCCATGTATGTTGATTTCGTAAATTGTTAATACCATCACGAGTGAACTGTGACTCATCTGTAAATAAAATGTATTTGTAGAGTTGACGATGAGTGTTCAACCAATTGCAGTACTCCAAGCGAAGGGCATTGTCTCCTGAACGTAAATGCTAATAACAATAGGCAACAGTGAAAATGTATCTTGAACAAAACATTTAATCTTTACTAAATCGACCATGCTGATCACGAAAATGACCATTAAAATCTCAGATTAACTCTAGTTTCATAGATATGGGGGGGGGGTTCAGAATCAGTTAATGCTATGAATTCATTTTGCCTTCCTGAAATTCCCGTGGAAATCCTACATACGTTAAACAGCATAGCATTTCTAATCCTCTTACTTCACATCATGCAATGTTGAAAGCCTATTTTTATCCGCAGTGGCCAGCAACAGGGAAAGGGGAGGGGAGAGACCCTCATATACGTGGCATATCTTGTGCCACAGGTCTTCGTTTGTGGTTGAATCGTAAAAGATCGTCAATGGGTTTTGATATTCCGATGATCTGGAGAGAACCATGAAACCACGTAAATGATTGTTATTTTTGCATGACAACTCCCTTAAAACATGGTATTTCAAAGAAGAAAAAGTCAGCATTGACGTATCCTAACATAAGATCAGCTATGCGTCCAGTCTCTCATGGAGATTGTTTGCGATATTAAAATCTTCTTTAATACGAACATATAATGTCAATTTATCACCACTTATTGTGTAGCTATCACCCTTAGCCTATTTGAAATTATACACATGATGAAATGCATCTTTAATACTCACACTTTATTTTGATCTCGTTTCTTATTTTCTAACACTACACACTGATGCCCTCTGTGGCGGCCAAAGACGTCACCAGAAGCGTTATACAAAGCTTAAACACACCGCCCACCTTGAAATTATTTTATTTCAATAATGTTTATTGGAAGTTTGCACACTTTAACAATTGGGCGTTTATATAGTCCTGATTTAGTCTTTACTGTCAGCACTCGCACTACACCGTCTGCTCCTGGATGAATCTTCTCAACTCTACCAAGAGGCCAGATCATTGGTGACATGTGTTCTTCTTTTATTAAAATGAGATCACCCACTCTTATGTCATGTGGGCTTCCTTTCCACTTAGGTCTTTGTTGTAATTGTTGAATATAGTCCACCGACCATCTTTTCCAATAATGTTGGAACATTCTTTGGACAACCTGCCATCTAGATAATATGTTTTGCTTAAGATTAAGTACACTCGGCTCAGGAATGGAAGTTAATGGCTGTCCAATGAGAAAATGACCAGGAGTAAGCACTTGCATGTCATGAGGGTCTGATGATAAAACACATAATGGACGTGAATTGAGACATGCCTCTATCTGAGTTAGCACTGTGTACAGTTCCTCGAAAGTGAGAATGGTTTCACCAATAACACGGCGGAGATGAGTTTTCATTGATTTTATTCCAGCTTCCCAAACACCTCCAAAATGAGGAGCCCTTGGAGGAATAAAAACCCACCTGATTCCTTCATTACTTAAAAACTTATGTATTGTGGTTTGATGATCTTGATTCTGTAATAGTTTTTGCAGCTCTTTTAGTTGTCTGTCCGCTCCCACAAAATTAGTTCCATTATCAGAATGAAGTTCACTACACTTTCCCCTTCTTGATATAAATCGACGCAATGCCGCTATAAATGCTTCAGTCGTTAAATCACTTACCAATTCTATATGAATTGCCTTTGATGCAAGACAAATAAAAATTGCAATATAAGCCTTTAATATTTTTCCTTCTCTGCCTTTTGTTGTTCGAATCTGAAATGGACCTGCATAATCGACTCCTGTTTCACGAAATGCTTGATGACCCTCAACACGTTGTCAGGAAGTTGACCCATTGGCTGTTCCATCGTCTTTGCTTTGTCACGGAAAAATCTAAGACATCTATATACATAATATCGAACAGCATTTCTCCCATCCACTATCCAAAACCTTTGACGCAAATGAGCTAATAACAGTTCATTACCTGGATGAAGCAATCTGCGATGACTGTCTTCTATGATGAGTTCAGTGAGTCTGTGATGTTTTGGCAATAGCAGAGGATGCTTTGCGTCATAAGGTAACGATGAATGTCGCAATCTTCCGCCCACCCTGATAAGACCATTTGAGTCAATAAACGGAGCCAAAGAATCAAATCCACTTGGCCTTTTACGCTTTTTTAAGTTATCTATTAATTTAGCAAAGTGTTCAGTTTGTGCCAGTTTTACCAGGGTCAGAAGAGCATTATCCAATTCAGTCGGTTGAAGATCATCTGTTTTGCGGATCTCCCTATTACAAGCTCTGGCATTAAATACAATCGAAGACAATATGCTATCACATGTTTAACTTTTGTTAAATTAGAATATTTGTTCAAGATAGAATCATCACTTGTTATAACCTGTGAGACAAGTTTTACTTTTCTACTTCCTTCAATATTGCATCCTTGAGTAGGAATGACACGATTTGGCCATTTGGAAGGTTCATCTTGCAAATATGAAGGTCCATGCCACCATAATTTACAATTTATTAATTGGCCAGCTTGAATACCTCTGGAAGCTACATCTGCTGGATTTAGCTTTGTAGGAACATGATACCAGTGATGTGCAGGAGGTATTTCTTGAATATTTGCAACTCTGTTTGCAATAAAAGTTTTCCATCTGCTAGGCTCAGTCATGATCCAGGTAAGAGTCACAGTTGAGTCACTCCAAGCAAAAATATCTTTTGTGGCAATTTGAGGAATTGATAAAATACGTTTAATGATTTTACATAACAACACTGCTGCACAAAGTTCAAGTTTTGGTAATGAAATTTGCTTGATTGGTGCTACTCTTGTTTTTGCACACAATAAATTAACCCTTACCCCACTATGATTGTTACTGAGCCGAATGTACACACTTGCACCATAAGCTGATTGTGAGGCATCACAAAATCCATGAATCTGAATTTGTTGTGTCTTACCATAAATGAATCTTGGAACTGCAATTTCTTGTATTTTCGACAGCTCCGAACACCATTTAAACCATTCTTTGCAAAGATGATCTGGAACCTGTTCGTCCCAAGCAATTTCTAATAGCCACAATTTTTGCATAAATATCTTGGCTTTTACAATTACTGGAGCCAGCCAACCAAGAGGATCATACAGTTTTGATGTCTGAGATAAGATTGTGCGTTTACTTGTCTTTAAAAGTATGAATTCAGATACCTTAAATGTAATGTAATCTTCTTTCGTGTTCCATCTCAATCCTAATGTCTTGACTGCATCATCAGAAGCAATGTTGAATGTTGATTTATTCTCATCTCTTTCTTTAGGCAGCTGATTCAGGACACTCTGATCATTTGAAGACCATTTACATAATTAAAACCGCCACGTTGTAGAATATTGAATATATTCTTACACAAAGCTCGTGCAGGTTGAATTTCATCTTCTCCGGTTATAAGATCATCCACATAAAAATTATGTCGAATGACTGATGCTACGTTTGTATCATCAGTACATTCATCTTCACTAAGTTGATTAAGAGTACGAATTGCTAGAAAGGGACTTGCTGACATTCCATATGTTACTGTATTGAGCTTGTACATCTTGATAGGTTTCTGAAATGTTTCTCGCCAAAGGATGCACTGCAAATGGCAATCATCTTCTTTCACTTTGATTTGACGATACATTTTTTGAATATCTGCAGTAATGGCATATCTGTAACTTCTGAAACGAATCAAAATGTCAAATATATCGTCTTGGACCTTTGGTCCCACTAATAACTTGTCACGCGATACACCATTTAAAGTTTTTGCCGAAGCATCAAAAACAACGCGTAGCTTTGTTGTAGTACTTTCTTCTCTAATGACACAATGATGTGGGAGAAAGTTCAATGATTTGTTATCTCCGTGTTTTACTTCAGACATATGACCAAGAGCTTCATATTCTTTCATGAATTCTTTATATGATTCGTAGTGTGAATGGGAAGTTAATAATCGTCTTTCAACTGAGAAAAGTCTCCTCTTTGCCATCTGAAATGAATCACCAAGACTTTCACTATTTTCCTTTTGTGGAAGTGAAACAATGTAACGACCTGTCTCATCCCTTGAGTGGGTTGCCTTGAAGTGATCTTCACAAAGTCTCTCTTCCTTTGTCAAATGTTGAACTTGTGGAAACTCGTCTAAATTCCAAAACTTTTGCAATTCAGATCTTAAGTCCACCGTTGTGATGTGTAAGCTAATGGGATTGTCACTGAAATTGGAGACTGATCCTGTTATCATCCATCCAAATTTTGTAGATACTGCACAAGTCAAACCATTTGATGAATGCACTGTTTCACCTTGCACAATGTCAAAATAATAATCAGCACCAATGAGTATATCTACCTCTTGAGGTTTGTTGAATTTGTCATCAGCAAGCTTTAAATGAGAAATAAAAGTCCAGTCACTGACTTCAACTAACTGTTTTGGAATCAAACCATTCTTGTACTACCAACAGCTGAGTCTCCACTCCACTGATTTGAAAGCTTCCTGTTCTTCTTTTTAACCCTAGACGTTGAGCTGCTGCTTCTGTGATAAACGTGCCTTCAGATGCACTGTCCACTAGTAATGCTCTACATTGTTGATAGTTATCAAAGCCATCTTTTACTTGCACTATTGCTGATGCAAGCAACACTTGTTTTCTTAGGATTTGCAAGATGAGTTGAAATAACTGTTGGATCACCCTTCTCAATTGACGTTGACAACGGTACAGGCTTATCGAAATGAAGAAGTGTATTGTGACGCTTTTGAAAATGTTTACATGATGATTTACACCTACAGTCACGTGCTGAGTGACCTTTACATAAGCAGTTAAAGCACATTGAATGATCTTTAAACAATCGATGCTCTCATCTTTGGTTCTATCTGAGAGGAATTTTTCACATTTAAATAATTGGTGTGATTCCTGACATAGTGGGCACACACTAGCAATTCTGGTTGCATTATGAGATCTTAAACCATGACTTGGCTTAGTATTACTTATCACTTTGTTTGAACCCACTGAAATATTTTCTAGTGCTCGACATCTTTGATCTAAAAAGATACGAATATCCTCAAACTTTGGGAATGTGGTTCCATGTAGTGACAATTCCCATTGTTTTCTGGATTCTTTGTCTAATCTTTCACTTATTAAATACATCAATATGTGATCCCACTGATTAACTGGTACATTCAGGACTTTGAGAGCACGCAGATGTTTATTGGTTGTATCTAATAAATTCCGCAATTCAACTGGCGATTCAGACTTCACAGTTTTCTGTTGAACTAAGTTCTTGATATGGCACATGATTATTTGTCGCTCGTTGTCGTATCTGTCATTAAGAAAGTTCCAGGCTTCTAGATAGTTTGCCTCTGTCGTCTCCAATGACTGAAGGAGAGATGCGGCTTCGCCCTTCAAAGCATTCTTCAAATAATGTAATTTCTGAGCTCCGCTAATCATTGTGTTATTATGAATTACGGAAACAAACAAATCTTTCAATGAAGTCCACTGTAAATAATCTCCATTAAATGTAGGTAAATTCATTCTAGGGAATTTAACTTCAGCCTTTGCTACGGTTTGCTTCTGGATATCAATTGAAATCTGATTTACCTTGCATTCGTCCATTAATGTTTTTAATCCAGCCTTGATGGTTAGATATCTCTCTTCAATTTCTTCTTCATCTGTTTCTTGAGCTTGAACTTCAGCGTCTGAACCACTTGAAATTATATTTATGCTGAGGGTATTGTACTCATACCACACACTTTCTAAATGTTTCATACGTGAAATGACATCTTGCGCCGTTGGCTTCCGAACGCCTGCTTCTACCGATTTTACAAACGACGCCACACGAGTAATCCTTGATTTTATGACTTTCCGTTGTTTCATCAACGCTTCCATGATACCGGATAACACCACTGATTGACGATGAACTGTCTATTAATATTTCGCTGCACTGTCTTTCATATAAGCCTAATCCAAATGATGTCGGAAATAAGCCTAAATCCCCTCTCGATGGACCAAATTTATGTTGCGATATTAACATCTTCTTTAATACGAATATATAATGTCAATTTATCACCACTTATTGTGTAGCTATCACCCTTAGCCTATTTGAAATTATACACATGATGAAATGCATCTTTAATACTCACACTTTATTTTGATCTCGTTTCTAACACTACACACTGACGCCCTCTGGCGACCAAAGACGTCACCAGAAGCGTTATACAAAGCTTAAACAGAGATGGACTACCTGTTCCCATCCCACCTGATTCTTATTCAGTTAGTGAAGAGGACAGCAGTGACTAATGCTACTCCATCACCTTCTAAACCGAGCACATCGAAAGATCCTGATTTCCAGTGTAATGAGGAGTCTACACAGCAACAAAAAGTAACACGGTGTGAGTTGAATGATCTGATAAGAGATTTAGAATTGCCTAAAGATAAAGCAGAACTGTTGGCATCTAGATTGCAGCAGTGGAATTGTCTTGACCAATCTGTAAATGTCAGTGTGTTCCGTGAACGCCACACTCTATACCTACCGTATTTCACCATACAAGATAACTTGGTGTTTTGCAGTGATATTCAGGGTCTCATGACAGCTCTGAAAATTGACTACAAATGTGATGAATGGAGATTGTTCATAGATTCATCAAAAATAAGTCTAAAGGCTGTTCTTATACATATTGGTTACGCAGCCTTCATGAAGGAAACCTATTACAATATGAAGCAACTGTTATGCAGAGTAAACTATGAGAAGTTTAAGTGGCACATTTCCGGTGATCTGAAAGTCATTGCCGTATTACTTGGCTTGACACAGGGTTACATCAAATTCTGTTGCTTTTTGTGTATGTGGGACAGTCGTACAAGGGGCATGCCATTACAAACAGAAGGAATGGCCTATGCGTCAATCACTTGAACCTGGAAAAGATATTGTTATTAGCAAAACACTTGTAGAATCCAGAACGTTGGCAGATTACTGCTGAACATTCCTCAGAGAATCACCAGTAACAAAATGCAAACGGCAGGCAAAGCGATTGCGCCTTCGGAGACATTCCTCCGAGGGGAAACATTAAGGTAAACACATGAATTATGCTCTTAAGGATAATTATGATAAGTTGAGATATCTAAAAAACTAGAGCTAAACTTGCATTTTAATGGCCATTTTCATGTTTAGCACACATGCGAACATAAAGACCAACTATTTTCATCAAAGATACAGAGAAACAGTTTAATTTTGTTGCCTAGTGTAATCGAACATCTATTAACTTTCTGTATACTGTATTTGCACCCATTTGTTCAGAAATAAATGTTCTACAAATTTTATTGTACACTTTTGTGTGTCTAACCTACTTTATCAACGTTATTGTACATCAAACGGAAAAACGGCTGTTTCGCGATCCCTCTTTTGTAGGTTCCACGTGGGATACGCTTACAAATACAGGGAGATACAGTTCTCCGACATGTTTCATTCGATTATTCAGGTCAACAGCCATGACCAACTGATTTCGTCCCTTAATTTTCCTTCCCAGACTTCCAGTAAGTCTTCATTTCACCCAGGGTACTAAATTATGGGCGAAATCTTTCGCTAGCCGTAACTCGCTACCGAAGCATTTCCGGACCTACGCTTATATAACTTTGTTTCTTTAAGCTACCCGCACACGAGAAAGCTTTTGCTGTGCAACTCGAGGAAATTGAGGTGCACAGAAAAAGCTGCATGCGACTGTCAGGGCGCAAACGATGCAACATTGTTAGCGCCGCCGTGCGGACAACAAACGAAGCACACTACGAATTTGAATGACATCACTGGACATGACGTCAAGGATACTGCTGTGATATCGTTCCAAAACTAAATATTTGTGATTTATTTTAAACATATGAGAAATATTTTTATAATATTATTAGCCGGTATGTAATCGCAGTTGATGGCAATAATGCGATTCACGAATAACAACGACCAACAGCCAATAATAATCCATTGCTCACTGAAACAATGACGTCACGTGGCAGTTTCCGGAAATGGTGAATGAGCGAAACTCCGCTTGCGATGTGAAATATTCAAAAAAATCTAGGTTTTTCAAACGCTATGCTACATCCTACCGCATTAAATTACTGCATTTACATATAAACTGTATTTATGTGTGAAAGAAACTCGAAATAATCTGATATTTTTGCTGTATTCGCGATTCGCCCATCTGAAGCGAAGGAAAAATGTTTCGACGCCATGTTTCTTCCTTGGGCCGACGTCACGAGTGACGTATTCCAACGCTGCACTGTGATTGGGTAATTCCATGCAGCTTCCAGGCAACATTCCGTGTTGCACCGCCGTTCTGTGAAGCTTTTTTTCCATGCAACTTCCATGCAACTTGGCCCATGCAGCTCAAAAAACCGCTCTAGGCATCAAGTTGCACATGCAACTCGGCCAAAAGCTCCCTCGTGTGCGGGCTACTTTACTTTTACATATAGAATGAGCTTCCAAAAATTTTGCATGTCTTCGTGAATCACCCTGTATATAGGAGAACATTCTGAATAAATATAAAACCTCCAAGAACTAAAATAATAAAAAGAAAAAAAGGAGTTTACTGCCTGATAATCACCAATAAGCGTAAAACAGCTGTTTTGGAATGTTAACTAATAAAAATGTCATCTTACGTATTGATCTTTATTGATAAATGATTGTGTTTTCTGGTTGACAATGCATTAAAACATTCATTTTTTTTAGTTTCATTCATGAGCCTCATCTACATATTTTCATCATATATTTGCTAAGATTTACACAAGAAATAATCTTTTTTTTTTTTAATTTTCAATTAAAATATCACTTCTATTATTTAATGTTTCCTATCAATTCTGACTTTTGATTGGTAAGAGTTTGAGTTTAAAGGACACAAATATTTTGAATGAATATCAATGTGATGCATGAACATTCCCACATAAACAAATCTTATAAGGTAAAATAAACATTCTGACTTAAGACTTGAAATTAAAACAAAAAGAGTTTAATGAATTTTTAAATTTTTCGAAGTATGAAGAATCAAACTATTACAGGTTTTATTCATGTTCTTCAATTACTATCTTTTATTTCTTTTTTATTTTAACCTTTTCAATTGCATTCCTAATTTACTTCAAATTGTTATTTTGTTTATACAGGCATAATCAACAGTTTTCTTTGCTGGGACGGATGGCGTATCATGAGCCGATTATCATACTGTGGATATTTAATTCATATATCAGTAATTTTTTTCAATTGGTCAAATAGATCCGATCACGTCCATTACACTTACAGTAAAGCTGTAAGTCATAGGCATAAATTTTAAGCAATTTCAATTTCATCAAAGCAGATAACTGTTTAACCAAATTATCATGTTAAAGCGGTAGACAAAGTAATGGAAATACATCGCATTTGTATAAAAAAAAAATCACTATTCTTTCAGTAGCCATTCATATGCATATAGATCTTGGACATAAGATAACGATAATTGTTGTTGGAGCAAAACTGTGCCGTCAGTTGCCACTCTTGATGTTCCCTTAGAAGTTCGGTAATATTAAGTTCTGTTGACTGTAGTATTTCCATTACGCCGTGCTGGCGTGGTCGTGCGGTCTCGGCGGCGGCCAGCCGTGGCGTCCAATGCGCCAGTACCTGGGTTCGAATCCCGGCAGTGGCATGGGTGTTACTTTCTCCTTCTGTGTCTTGTCCATTTCTGCGGGTATAGCGTGAGCTGCCTCCTATGGCGTACCCTGGGCAACGTTTCATCGGCGAAATGCTCACATTTCTCGCCCTTTGTTGAGGCCAATAGTTTAAGTACTAAGAGCCCGGGCGTTGGATTACTTCTGCCCACATCACGGCCTGTCTCCATACTTTATCGTTGAAACTAAGCTTCCCCCTTTAGGTGAAGAACAAACTGAAAGACATTTCAGTAGGATTACAGTAGGATACTTTATCGTTGAAACTAAGCTTCCCCCTTTAGGTGAAGAACAAACTGAAAGACATTTCAGTAGGATTAAAATGAGATAGGGCCAGTTTTGAAGTACTCCACACCACTGTATTTGTGTTTCAATATTCAGTTCGCCATTTCTCAACGAATTTTTACCAATTTGGCACGGAGATTCACAAGCATCTAGGGATGGACGGGACCCGATATTTCGAGAAATTTTCGGGAAAATTATAATCCCGTTTTATCGGGCGGGATTTGCTTTACTTCGGGATTTCTTCGGGACGGGATTTCGCGATTTATTTAAATTCAACAAAAGGCTTAATAATGCTGGGATTATTATTCCTGGCAACTGAAAACTACAATAAATCATTGAGAAATACTCTGGACTATTTATTTTCCTTCTACCTCCCAATATTACATCAACAACAAAGTGTTTTCGTCGTAGCGTTAGCGATCGACCGGCGAAACCAAGAAACAACAGACGACGGTCTTCGTGATTTCGACTAGCGACAGACATAAAAATGTTTTTGTTTGTTATTATTATTGTCATCCATATCATGTTTCAAAACCCGAACAACAATTTCCCATTTACTGAAGGAAAGACAATCCCGTCCGGATCCCTTCCCGATTTTCGGGAGGGAAAAAAAAATCCCGTCCCGTCCCGTCCCGACCTAAAAATCCAATCCCGTCCATCCCTACATGCATCGCAGAATAATGCATGAACAATGAAAAATCCGGATCCGGATTAAAGGGTATAAACGTGGGGGCAAACTTCTTGAAGGGTACGCATATCTCTGAAAATTCTTTAGTGGAAAACAAGAAATTTGATATGAGTGTTCTTTGTCAAAATCTAAAGTATAGGTCTTCGACAATTTTCACTATTCGGATCCTAAGGGATATAAACAGAGGGGTCGGGAGGTAACTTTCCTGCATATCTCCGAAACAGCTTGAGTTGCAAACATGAAATTTTACATGACTGTTCTTAATTTAATTTAATTTAATTAAAGTTTAATTTAAGTTTCTATTTTTAGTTTACTTGAAATGCTTTTTTTGAAGAAATAAAGCGTTTTTTACGTTACACATGCAAGACTTCCGGATCGAAACAACGGTTGCAGATGTATAATGTAATTGGTAACTACGTGACTTTTTTACCAACTGGTAAAGTTTCAAAGTGATCACAATCACACAATTACATTTTGTGCGTTATCAACATCAAGAGAACTCTTTTTAGTAGCCTGCGCGAAGCTAGTATATCCGGGTATTTTTGCTAGTATATCAATATTCTAAAGAGATACATTTGTAAAACATTATCGATGATCATTTTGGTAAATCAGGTTCGGTAAATCAATTTTCTTACCAATTTCGTAGAAGTAAAACAAATACCAAAATTCAGTTTATAATAAAGATTTCGTTGTAATTATTCCTATGGTGCTTAAGGAATAGAACATTCATCAAATTGTCTTTATTAGTGTTATTTGTAAATTAATCACAAAATAATTATTTAACACAGACCCCAAAATCTGCTGTCTTGCTTATATTTGGAGAAGGGCTATCGAAATCAGATTACATGACGGACTCCTTAATACTTGGCTATATGAGGGCTTTGATTTGAAGCTCAGAAAGTAACTAAACAAATAAACTATAAACTTTTATTACTTGTCGCTTACAATTAATAAAAGAATACTGGATTTAAGATTGATCTTAAGTTGTGAGTAAATCTGTTACGAGAAGTCACTGATGAGAAGCCCAATACTGGTGAGAAATAAATAATGAAATGTAGTTGGAGTTGCCGTAGTCTCAGAAAAGAGGTGTCGTTGAATAACAACTGGCCTCAGACTGTTATATTAGGTACTTGGCTTGTAGAAATGGGCCAAGGCAAGTCTAAATCTATAGGTATAAAAAAAGAGAAATAATGAGATTTTTAATTTCCTTTTTTTTAATATAATTTTGAAATCAAATAAAAATAATATAATAAAAATAAAATTTTTAAAAATAATAATAGAAAATAAATCACCTACAGGACATAATTAACAATATTCCTTTATTTTTTTTTCATAGGCCCTGATGTTTCTAAATTACATAATACTTTCACTCCTAGCTGCTCTTTCATTACATTTGATTGTTGAAGCTCCTGCAAAAAATGTAATTAACTTCTTAAAGAAGAATAAAGACCTTAAGAATTACTAACTTATTTTGTTGTATTTTTCTTAATAAAGAATTATCAATTGAATAACTGCTAAACTCTCAATCTGTACTAATAAATATTTGTTTTAGTATGAGGAATAATTTTTTCATGTTAGTATTCGTGATGACTATGATTTTAAATTTGGACCCTTGCATCTCTTTTGCTTTGTTTTTTGTTTTGATCGATTTTTCTGTAATTGTTAGAAAACAAATAATACCAGTAATTTTTTTTTGTATGTAAATATCTCTTCTAGGTTTTAATGGATTTTAGTAGAACTTTGTATCCAGCCTTACCAATATCGATTGTAACTGAAGACTTCTTTTCAAGCAATAGTTAATGTTCTTTGAGCAGCTATTTTTCTTAATACAGATAATGGAGCGGCTTGGCGTCTCTAATACGTAAGGCCCGCGAATCGATAATAAGAAATTAAGAAATTAATGCAACAAAACTATATCCCAAAGTTGTGGCTCAATAAAAAGGATTGAAAAGACACTTACTTCGTTTCACCAGACTCCGGTTGGTTTTCACTCTTTAGCTTTCGCTCCCCCGACAGCTCGGGTTGGTTTCAGCGAAAGTTCCTGCTTAACCCTCGGAAAATTGTATCTTTTGTCACGCTCTGGTTCGGCGTTAACTTCCCTCGCTTCGTCTCCGCTTGTTTTCGTAGTCGTTGTAGACTGCATGGTGACCGACAGCATTCACGCAGTGAATGTCCACTGCCACTACAAACTAAATGTCTATGTCCACTGCCACGCACACAAATATTGAGATCATGCTTTTAGAGATCATTTTGCTCGAAAACATGGATTCTTTTGACAAGGCTTACCTGTGTCGAAGCTTACTAGTCTACTCTGTTGAAAAAAAAAACTTAAGGATTTGCTTTTAAGAAATGAGCTTTTTAAGAAATAAGTAAAAAGCTAATAAAATCAATAAGTGAAAATAATCAATATAGTGCTTACATTAAGAAATTACCGAAAACAGGATTTTTGGATGCAGATCACAATCACTTCTTTCCAGTTGAACGTCGATAACAGAAATGGTACAATTCCTTAAAATAGGGACGTAATGGACCATTTGAAATTTACGCCCCTATCAACGTCACGTATGACGTGTAAGCAGATGCGGCGAGAACATATGGGATAAACAAACATATAACTTACGGTGCATCTCATTTCCAACTTGCAGGGAAAACAGGCTTTTGTATTTTGCCGCTAAAGAAAATAGATCCAACTTGCCGGCTTAGCAAAGTATTGTCAGATGCGAAATTAAACGTTCTAAATATAAAATTTGATTTTTCTAAAGTAATTCAATATCAATGTGCCTTTTCGTTAGGCAATAATATTTTGTATTTATTCTCTGCCAATCAAAATGCAGTGAAATCAAAACAAACAAAATGGAGACTAGCAAAAGTTAGAAGCTATGTACACCGGACTTTTATCGGATATGCCCCCGGGGGAAATATCTTTCAAGCCAGACAAAGTAATGCTAATGTATATTTACGGAAAGCTTCGTGAAACTTTTTGTTTATACTGTTGTTATCTTATAGTTAATAAGTATTAATGAATAACAGTAGACAAGATAATTTATATAATATGTAATTTATATATTAATTAAAATATATAATCATTGGTATTGAATGGAATGCAGAGTATATATATATATAAGGTTTGATATCACTACTTTAAAGTTCTATTACTTTTATAGTTCTATTACTTTTATAGTTCTATTACTTTTATAGTTCAATAAACGTTGAAAACTTCGCCGGAACCATTTATTCGCTGACAGATAATATACAAGTCTTTCACTGTTTAATCTGTTGGTTTAAATGTGTTTATGTTGACAATCTGTTCTACTTGATGATGAACTGTTCTGTTTAGGTATATCTGTGTAAAATACGCGTCTAATGTTCAAAAGTTGTTTACTTACTTGGTGTCTTCAATTGAGTGAAGCTTTCTTGTATACATACTTTCTTTATGCACCAGATAAAACCAATTCCATTGATTTTATTGACTCCGGCGTTGAGTATGTTCCACTTATACAATAGATATCACAGCACATTGGAAATCATTACGCTTGAAGAGACATCGGGACTTTGTAGAGAATACGATCGTATTAATCTTCCTTTAGCTCTCTTTGGGATATTCCAATCGATCCCTTTTATTTATTTTAAGCCTACTTGTTAAGAGCCATTTACTTACAGAAGCAGCCATCTTTATTTTTTGCTTCTAACCGACTGAACAAACACAATTCACACGACAACGTGATGACAATGCTCGATGCACATCTCGCGATTGTCTTTCATTAAAGTGTGGTTCAATGTTCCTTACTTAAATTAATTATTCAATGTTCAATCACAAATTATAAATATTCCAACAAAACTAATAAAGAGAGAACCAAAGAAGATGAAATAGAAATAGTTAGTGAGTTAATTGGAGTCAGTGTGAGAACAGTGCATTCAATGAAGTCTATACAAGAAACGGTGTACAGAATATTCCAGGGCCAATCCCCATGCAGATGTGTCAAAGCAAACGTTTCCTGGATATCCCATTACCGGGTTCCAATTCCTGGAGGTGGCTGAGCTTGTAGGGTAGGAATGCAATGCTTTGCGCAAACATCTCCATGCTGTTGTATACGTTACATCTAACTGTCTTCCTTTGACACGTCGCGCTGCAGCAACGTTTTCACTATTCTGATCGAATAACTTTAAAAGTAAAGCTCGTTCCGGCAACGTGAGAACCATCGCGCTCGTCGAAGAATGTCTCATACTACTATCCTCATACACTTCATGTTATATTTGATTCGATGCCTTACGTCGTACCTTAATGCAAATTTAAACAACTGGTGCCTCTCGAGGCGCCATTTTTCCCTTGTCGGTTATTTTTTGAACTTTTTTTTTTTTATTAAAGAAATCTTTTCCCCAAAATCTGGAATTTATACAGTACAAGTCTGACGCTATTTAGCCCATTTATGGTTATCGGATATGTTGGTATCAATTGTTATGTAAATATTTAATATATGTATACAGCGTGACCAGGAGGAAAGGTAAATATTTTGGGAGGTGACTATCGGTCGTTTTAAAGAAAAAAAGTTCGTATTAACGAGTCTTTAATTCCGAATGGTTTCCGAGATAATTGAAATTTGCCACGGAATTGGTCATTAGCTGGCCATTAACTGGCCACCAAGATCTTCAGACCTAACGCCCTTGTATTTCTGTTTATGGGGTTGAATGAAGAATGAAGTGTTCAGACGTAAAATGAATACATGAGAAGAATTGGTCGTTTACGTAATGGATGCTTTTGCGCACATAAAGAAACGTCGCGATTAACTCACACAAACAACACGTCATGTTCTCACAAGAGCTGAGACATGGATTGATGTTGGCGGTGGAATGTTTGAAACTTTATTGTAAACTGTAAGAAATATATAATTTGACCAATAAAAGTAGTACCTCTCTGTTAGCATTCATTTTGAAACTGTACATTAAAATGGCTCTATCTTAGAAACCATTTGGAATAGAACACTCATTCATAGGACCTTTTTTTGCTTAAAATGACCAAAATTATCAACTCCCAAAATATTGACTTTTCATCCTAGAACACCCTCTATATATTTATATACAATATGGCCGTAATTTAACTGATGCCCACTCAAAGCCATCGGAAGCTCTATCGAATGACACCAAATTTGGGGAGACTTTACCATGTGTAAAAGACAAAGGAAACCTCTACTTACTGAATAGGTTTTAACCCAACACCAAACACACAACAATGGCAACAGAAACAACTTATTAATCGCAAATAACGAAACCACCCAAAAGGATGGGTATGAACTTGTTGTCAGGGCCTCATCCCAACAGCCCCTTCGACCGCCAAAGGTCCTATCCATGGGGCCGGGTTCAGTTCGAGCCTATCTTCCCATGGACTTCTCCAGTAGGGCGACCCGGAGTGAGAGTGGCACAATTAAAATAAACATCAATACAGTAATGACCATACATATTAGCAAAGAAATAACAGAAAAAGATGTGATTGAATTATTATCTATATATATAAAAATGAATGTATCTTTCTTTCTTTCTTTGTCTGTCCTTTATACACTCTTAGGCCCTTTGACCTATCTGGACCAAACTTTGCAGAATTACTCTTTAGGACCCTGCGCAAAAGATAGGCTACCTTAGAACCCGGACCCACCCCCAAAAAGGGGTTGAAAAGGGGTAAAAGCCCTGAAAAATCCAATATCCACCTGGTGGTGAAAATAAGAACTACACAAATATTGTGTAAAGTGAAAAATTCGCTCTCCTATGGGGGGCAGGGACACCACACTTGGGTGGGAGGAAGCCAACACAAAGGCTGAAGTGTCCCACCCCGACCGACACCGGGACCTTATATTTAGGGCCCCTTCTCGGGCCCCCAAGTCAATTGCAAATAAGGAAAAATTCGCTCTCCTATGGGGGGCAGGGACACCCCACTTGGGTGGGGGGATGGCGACACATGGGCGTATGTGTCCCACCCCCGATGGACACCGGGACCTTATATTTAGAGCCCCTTCTCGTGCCCCCCAAGTCAATTGCAAAAAAGGGAAAAATTCGCTCTCCTATTTGGGGCAGCGACACCACACTTGGTGGGAAGAAGCCAACAGAAAGGCTGAAGTGTCCCACCCCCGACCGACACCGGGACCTTACATTTAGGGCCCCTTCTCGGGCCCCCCAAGTCAATTGCAAATAAGGAAAAATTCGCTTTCCTATGGGAGGCAGGGACATCACATTTGGGTGGGGGGATGCGACACAAGGGCCTAAGTGTTCCACCCCCGATCGAGATCGGGACCTTATATTTAGGGCCCTTTCTCGGCCCCCCCCCCCAAGTCAATTGCAAAAAGGGAAAACTTCACTCTCCTACCGGGGCAGGGACACCATACTTGGGTGGGGGGATGGCGACACAAGGGCCTAAGTGTCCCACCCCCGATCGACACCGGGACCTTATATTTAGGGCCCCTTCTCACGAGCCCTTTCTGCCTTTGAGTGGCATTGCAACGCATGCCGGATACAGCTAGTATATTATAAAAGCGTTATTTTGTCTGTCATAAGACTTTACGTTTTTCCAATTTTGTGACCAAACTATAAGAGATAGATTGGTTATGTAAATGGATAAAATGTAGAGCTTTTTAAGACAAACAAAATGCTACAAAAATCTTTCGAAAAAAGTTTGTTGTTTCCAAGATGGCGCCTTTTAAAGGGTCAAATTTTGACATTTTCTCAATTTAAACGAAAAGTATAAAAGATAGAAGACAACATTAAATTGAGAAAATGTTGGTATTTGAAAGTTCTATCGAACGATGTATTACTTATTCACAAACGCATCAGCGTTTGCAAGATGCATGCAAAAATGTTAATTTTTGGTGTGTGACGCCGACCCGCAATACATCCGAGTTATTCGGAGAAGTCACAACAGGCTGGGTAGTTATATATTCTCCGACGATCGCAACATTAATTTGCTAAATAAATAAAGTTTGTTTTTTCAATGCTATATATGCAAGGGTTCCGGAGCGAAGCGACGATACCCGGCTATTATTATTATAGCCTATATTATGAAAACTTTATTCTGTCTGTCATTCTGCAAGCAAAATGTTAAATTACAAATTACTAAAATGTTACTAAAATAGAGAATCTATTCATAAGAAATGAAAAGATATTAAACAATTGTCCAACTATACTGATTGGCGACGTAAATATAGATATTTTCAAAATGAATAAAAACAAAGAAATGCGTAAAACTTATGTGCAATAATGGTTTCAAACATCATCTTTACGGAACAACAAGAAACAACTGTACAATTCATGGAAATACGATAACAAATATAGATCATATTTTCATAAATAAACATGATATCAAAACACCAGGAATAATATGTAAAGAACGAATCGGATAAGAGTTGAAAATGAGAAAATAACAGATCCAAATATAATCTATAAAGAACTAATCAATGATGTTAAGAAAACAAAATTCATGAAAATCCACATATATAAAAACACCTGAGTTGAGTGGAGAAGGCCACAACGGGCTGGGAAGTCGTATATTCTCCAATTCTCAATATTAATTTGCGAAATAAATAAAGTTTTTTTTTTTTAATGTTATAGATGCAAGGGTTCCGGAGCGAAGCGACGGTACCCGGCTAGTTATAATATAAACATTCTTTTTCTTCCGTTTTTCTTTTCTTTCTTTCTTTTTTAAATTGCAACATCATTCAAAACTCTCTTTCCTCTCCTTCCCTCATTCATGGGAGACTAATAAAGACATGAGAAGTAGGATTCCGCGATAAAAAAAAAGTAGTGGCAAAAGTGGCCGATAGAGGGAAATGTGGCGCTGTTGTAACCTATGAAGCCGTTCATTTTCTGCAGTCGCAGATAAAAGCTGGCTACAACAGCGCCAGTAATTCGGACTATAAAGGGATGGGAAAACTTCAGCAAGACATTCCAATCACCAGTTCTGCTCAACGTGCGTCTTACGCGACCTCACCGTGCTTTACTTATGAAATTTTATCTTCACCAGTCCAACGCAACAGCAGCTCTTCGTGAGTTTAAAAATCGTCAGAACCTGCCAAAAAGGTCACTACACATCTGAATGAAACAATTCCCAAGCCTCTCGATAGATATGGCTAGCGCCGTTTTTAAATCGCGCCACAGATATGAATGAAAAACTTCCCAAACCTGACGACGAGCGCGGTTTTAATCGGCTAAATTTTGTTGATGGAAAGGTATAGTCCCCGGGACACATAGGCTACCTGTTATCCTATCACCTTATTCCCTATCCACAAGGACGAAGGCTAGTTGCTTCGTTTATAAATGAAGGACGGACTAAATCTTTTTCTTTTGTAATGGATAGGCGATCTTAAGTTAACCGGTTATCAGAAGCAAATTAAGCGAATAGAAAAACCTAAGTAAAAAAGCCGGTTAGTATTTTTTTTATTGTGCAACTGAAGGTTATTTCTTTAAATTAGTTTTAATATAATCAAAATAAAGTTTTGAATTTGGTGTGGCTTAGTGTATATAGGAAGGGCGGGATGCACTTTTTTTTTTTAATTAAGAATGGATGGGTTTGGGTTAAAAGGCTATTGAAACAAACCAATTATCATACGATAGAGTATATAATTAAAAATCGTTTGTTTATTTGTTTAAATGACAACTTGAATTCTAGGGAGCGAAATGATAATTTACTTGTAAAATCGCGTTATACTCCACTGAAAATAGCATCCGACCTCGAACAAATTGCAACAGAAGCAATTTTAACGTTTCTTATTTCGAAATAACCCACAAAATAACATATCAAAAATCCGACAAAATTCTTCCATGGGGAATTATTTTTTTTTACGCTTTTCCGATATGGCCTCCAGCAAAATATGAGAAATTTCGAAGTAAATGATTGAGGCTTGGGAGACATGTTTGTAGGCTATTTTTTAGTACTGATCAGAAATTTGCTGTTAAATAACAGAATAAAATAACAGAATCAGTTTTAATTAAACAATTTATGGATCAAACACAGTGAACCAAATAATGACTGGAAAAGCTGTGTCCAGAGCATTCCGTGGGCGCATGTTGGTTGACTCTGCCTTGAGTTCAATGCTGCTGAGTGAAATACTTACCGAAGAGAAGAATGATCCTTTACCTGCAGATGTTCTCCTCCCGTATGAAGAAACACAGCTGCACAACAACACAATTTCTGATTTAGAAAATCGGATTCTCTGCTTACCTTGAATACAACAAAAGATTGAGAATTTGAGATGTGCATCGTTGACTAGTGAATTATGGGCAGAACATCTAGCCATGATAGCCCTCACACGTAAACTTGTTCAAGCAGATAGATTAGGCTCTTGGTCTTTACACCTAGAGGCCATTCGTAAATGTTTACCTTTGTTTGCAGCAGCAGGTCACTTTAATTATTTGAAATCAGCTTTCCTTTACTTGCAAACCATGAAACAACTTCCTGAAAAGAATCCATATCTATACGCAAAATTTGAAAACGGATTTCATGTTGTGCACAGGTCGGACACACCTTGGACAGGCTTAGGATGTGACCTGGTAATAGAACAAGTTTGTTACGTTCTATTAAAAGTAATGGAGGTCTGACGAGAGGCAGTGGACTCTTACAAAATGTGCGAGCTCATTGGGTTCTATCTATGCCTGCCACCTGTGAGTACAATTTAGCTAGGCAGACATTAACCAGAACTGCATATACGACAAGTGAGCAGCACAGAGAAATGCATCGTTCTAGACAAATGCAAGATTGCGAGGATGGCACCAAAATTCTCGAATTCCTTCAGCAATTCGAGCCTTTTACTTCTGCTCCAACTTTAAGAAACATAGTGACAGGACTCACTTCTGATCTTGATGTTGTAAATGCTCAAAAGTCGTTTACTATTGGGGAAGCAATTGTCCCAAATCTAATTGCAAAAGAAGTGTTCAATGTTTCCTGCAGGAGGAAAGATCGTGTACAGACATTAACATCGTCAGAAAAAGTTAAAATGAGCCGTGATGATGAAATGTCTTTTGATTCAGCACTTCTATTCCAGCGTCTAATTATCGCAGCAAGTAATGGAGGAGGAAGCATTGAAGAGATATTGGATCATGAACTCAATCCCTACCCACCATCGCTATTTGAGACAGCAAACTTGCTACGAAAATCTCAGAAATGTTCACTTGCTACAGTAATTGCAGAATACACGATGAAGTCACATTCCCCATGAACAAACACTTGGACATACTGTCATAGACCCACAAGACACCACTTATTACGTTTTAGATGGCGGATCGCTTCTCCATAGAGTCCTGTGGCAACAAGGTATCACTTTTGATGCAATCAGTCTTACGCTGATTTTACATGTAAAAAGTGCGGGCGAAGAGTGTCAGTTTTGTTTGATGGATAAAAGACAGCGAGCATCGCAGGCGGGGTTTTAATACAAAATTTAGACTAATAATACTTTTCATCACTGAAACAACTTTCATAGGCAAGAAGGAGAAATTTCTTCTTACTGCTGAGAACAAGTCGATAATGATAAATCTCATAGGTCACCACTTACAGAAGAATGGAATTAAAGTTACTGTCGGTAAAGATGATGCCGGTGTTTCGATCGTTAAAGCAGCAGTTGAGAGCTCGCAACATTGTAATATAGTTATTGTTGTGGAGGGCACTGATCTTCTGATTTTATTGCTGTACCACGCAACTGACAACGGATTTTTGCTGCATTTCCGAAGTGATGTTGGACACAGAACTAAAGAAAAGACTACATACAATATTTTATCTCTTACAAAAGCCCTTGGGGAGGAAATGTTCAGACATTTACTTTTCCTTCATGCCTTTACCGCTGTGACTCAACGTCCATTATATACGGCATAGGTAAAGCATCAGCTTTAAAAAAGCTTGTCAACAGAAAAAACTGAAAAGAAGCTCCTCAGACCTTTTCCGAATCAAACAAGAGCCACACGGAAATTGAAGTTGCTGGAAGGAAAGTCATGTTGTTGTTGTTTGGAGGGAGGAAGGATGAAAGTCTCCAAGAACTGCGCCATTGTATCTTTAAGGAAAAGGTTGCCTCATCTAAAACTTTTGTCTAACCACAAATGCTTCCACCAACAGAATCAGCTGTAAAATATCATTCTTTGCCCTGCTACTTCCAAATAATGCAATGGAAAGCCGAGAAGTATCCTCAGGACGTTTGTTCATGGGAATGGTTCCTCAAGGACACTTTTTCCCAGAAATTCAGTAACAAAATAAATGATGTCTTTCATTTGAACTTGTTTTATGATGGAATAATTCAAAAACATACTTCCACAGACAGTACAATACAATACTACAGTATTACTTGAAATGTTTTGGAACCTATGCTACCAAACCCAGCTGTGGGATTGGCAGCCATCTTGAAATTTCCATTTAAGACACTTCCCATGGTGGGATTGCATCGGATTTTGACCATCATAAACAGACATAGTTCCCCTTTCAAACTGTGCAAAAATTACTTCTGTTGCAATTTGTTCGAGGTTCGGCCTATTTTTTCGGTATTTTCAGTAGACTATATTATATAAACAAAAGGCTTTTTAATTAGGTTTTGTACTTTTTAGTATCCTGGGTTCAATTCCCGACCTGGTTAAGGGTTTTCTGCAAGGTGGTTTCTTTTCTAGGGTTTACTCAGCCATCTGTCAAATGCGAACCGAGTTTCTTATGAGTTTCAATTGTAAAAAGTAATAACAGGTTTTTTTGACTTAGGTTTTTTTACTCGGTTAATGTGCTTCCACTAACCTGTTAACCCTAGGAATAAAATGTATAAATCCTGCTGCAATCGATCTATTTGCTGAGAATATCAAATTATCTTTTATCTTTTTTTTTCGCCTTGCACGCGATTCGAACCGAGGACCTCCGTCCTCGCAGTCGGGAACTTTAACCACTGGACTACTGCTGGTTTTTAAAATATTCTCTCTCCGATTCTCTCCGCTCTGTCCACTGTGATGACAAATAAACATCCGTACGATTTTTGCCTATTAAAGGTAAAGGAGATAATCTTCAATTAAAAACATATTTTAATAATTATCTTTTTTATTCAGGTTTTCAATTAGGTTAACCTGAACTGTCCATCTCTTCTTAAAAATAAAAAAATAAAAAGAAGCAAGCTGCATCGTATCAGTTATTTATAAACAAGAACTTTTAATAATCGGACAATTTTTAATAACCTTTTTTTCAAAAACAAAAACGTTTTCAAATAAGAATGCATTTTTGAGTCGAGCTGATACTCTGGGACGGCCGTTTCGAGCTTGTTGGGCTCTCAAATACCTTTTGTGGTAGCCTGAGTGATATCCAAGGATTTGAATTCCACATTTGATTCTTGTTTTTTATTTTCATATTTTTAGTTATTGAGGGGTCACTGTCTCCATCATGTAAACGTTTTCTACTCAGTTATTTTGTTTGTTTCCAATAACCATGTGATGATCGCAATAATTGATGATAATTGGTAATTGATGAACAGCGTGAAACAGCTGTTCAAGAGTGTCACTTAGTAAACAAGTTGTCATTTAGTAAATAAGTTGATCCTAATTACCTGTTAAACTAAACCGGGTTGTTGTTGTTTTTTTATAACCGCCCAAACCTAGTATTGAATGCATATATTACATTTTTTTTTCCTATTCGTAACATTATGAAGATTAACTTTAAAAATATATTATAAAAAGCACAATTACAAAAAAATATTTTCTCCCTATTCAATTGGAATTTGTAATTAGCTCAATTTGCTGTTAACATCAAATTTTTTTTAACATAATTGTCATTAACTGCATTTAATTCTTAAAATTTAAATTAATTTGAATATTATATTGTTTTCTTTCTTTTGCATTAATATTCCAACGGCATTACATCCGAATAACATTAATGAATTTTAGTATAAAGTGATTAAGATGGGGAATATTATTAAAATGATTAGTAGTTTTGTAATATAACGTGAAGTAACTTTATAGACAACGATTACAGATTAACAAAAATAATCTTTAATAAATACATTATGAAAGATAATAATCGAAGGATAGTTATGATTGAAATGAAATTTCTCTAAATTCAACAACATGGCATTTTTATTTCCTGATGAAAATATTTTTTGTAAATAGATTTGATATTTTTAAAAATTTTTATTTTAGTTCATGTGGCCCGGTGGCCGAGTGGTCAGGACGCATCGCGGGCTGGAGGTGGCGGGTTCCATTCCCGGCCTCGGCGGTGGATGGGAATTTTTCCACGCTCCATTCTCCTCCTAGGGCCTACCCAGCCCTCTCTCGAATGAGTACCGGGTTTCTTTCCCGGGAGTTAAAGGCGGGCGAGCGTCGGGCTGACTCCCCCGGCCCCAAGTTCGTCCCATAGGAGCGTCGTGCTGGGAGCCTTAATTCCAGCTGTCCCAAAGGCCTGTCAAGGCCTATTCGTGGGAATCTTTAACTTTATTTAAGTTCATAATAAGCTGCATTTTTTTTATATTGCTAATTGGTAAATGTTAATGTTTTAATTGAATTTCTTTGCCGTTATTTATATTTGGAAAAATGACAAGGTTTTTTTTTTTCATTATCTAACATTATTGTTTAGTTCTTAGAGGTATTCGTGATTAGATGTGGAAAAAGTCCAAAATAGCTCCTTTCATCCCTTGTCAAGGCCAAAGGACAGTGTCAAGTGCCCGGGCGAAGAAGAGAAGGAAAAAAAAAATCTGTTTCACAAACAAATTAATAATATTTTCTTTTCTTTGAGAAGAAAACAAATTTCTTTCCTAGATGATAATGTATTCTTAAAATTTAAAATTAGCTCATGAAAAGCAATTGAGAATTTAAAAGTAGATTTTCGTCTCTATTTTTAATATTAAAAAAAAAATTCCATAAAAGAACATTAGCCTAAATTTTCTAGAAATATCTTTTTTTTTTATTTATTTTTCATTTTACTTTGATTTCATAAAAGAAAAAAATACACCATACAAAAGAAATGAAACTGGTGTTAATAAATAGAAACGAAAGTTTATAAATTTATTTTTAAATTAAAATACCTGCTAATTATAAACATTCTGAGAAATTTAATTGAATCCACGAACATTAATTTTGTAAATAGAAGCATTTTTCAAAGCATAAATAAATGTATTGATTACGAAAGGACATAGACTATTATTAGAACAGTGGGCCCGGTAGCCGAGTGATAAGGCCCCTTGTCTGCGGGCTGGAGGTAACGGGTTCGATTCCCGGTCTCGGTGGAGGGCGGGAATTATTCCACGCTTCTTTCTCCTCCAAACGGGTCCTAGGGTCTACCCTAGGAATATTATGAGAAATCAATTTGATTGTAGGGTAATTCAAATTCTACGGGAACTTTTATCAAAATCACGCGCTAATTTCTTAACAAGGACCCATATGAAGAAATTTTCAAATGCAAACATTAAACCATTATTTCTACACATAACTACACATGGGAAATTTTTAGCTGCTCACACATTTGTGAGAAGTTTCTTAGGAAAATAGACTGAAGTGACTTAGTGTTAGATGTAAGATGTCTAGCATTAAGTTAGTTATCTTATTTACACCCCTAAATTAGTTAAATGAATTAGTTGTAACTTCATTTATCTCTAATGAATTTAATTGAATCTTAAATCATTGAAACTATAACAGGGGTGGCTAAACTTGTTTAAAGTAAGAGCCACATATGATAAATTTCAAATGTTTAAGAGCCACAAGACATGAACAAGTATTATACACATGTTTTTATTATTAAATCTACATTTTGTAATTTAAAATAATTATGTAAGTATTAAGAAATACATGTATGCAATAATATTTATTATTATAAATGTTAGTTTGTAAACTGTTAATTTACATTAGTTTCAATAATCACAAGTAAACACGTATATACACATTTACATTTTCAAAATCCTGTGTTATTGTTTTAGGTATTTTGAGTGTATTTAACACGGCAATGAAATATAATAGAAATATCCTAGAAAAATTAGCCTTAAAACTAGCATTAAAACTAGGATTTAAGTTCTCAAATGCATGTATTAAACATAGTAATCTTATTTAAATAAAAGCCTGCAATTAAAAGCACGGATGTGAGACAAGTTAAAAAATAA